>CM032339.1:29141934-29676045 GCA_019022885.1 Schlechtendalia chinensis
ATCGAAGTCGTCGAGACCACGTTGGTCTCGCGTATGCCGTCCGTCGAAACGGAGTCCACGCGTTTTTTACGCGATACGTCCTCTTCCTAATGTATCTGCCGCGTCTCCAACGGCGGTACCCGATTTGAACGGGATCCCGAACTTTCTCGACCGGTTCTTGAAGTTGACGGTCGGCCACCGTCCGCGGTTCGTGAAACGTTTCGACCGATCGTGAACAACGGCCGTTTTCTTCAACGCTCGCGTCGCCACAGACCCGCGACGGTTCCGCCAGGTTCAAACCAAAAGTTGAAACCCGTCGGCCCGTCGTTCGAGTTTTTTTCTTTCGAAAAACCGCACCAGTCGAGACCAGTGTACTCTCGACGAGTCCATCCCACGGACGGTCGTACAGATCACGTCTGCTTTCGATTCCGACACGATTCGGATTTTATTTGACGGAAAATAAATCCCGGGGACTTTTGTTTTTTCGATCCTACTACGTGTCGTTGCGGCGTTCCGTCCGTCGGAAACATTTGCAGCGCACGACATCCGTACGAGAAATCCGAACGGACGCACTCGAAACGTACAACGAACAATGTCGTCTGGACGTGGTGTTATGACGTGGGTCAATGGTTCCCAAACGGGGTTGCCCGGGAGGGAGTTCAGACGCCGGATTGTGCCGTTTCACGTTCGGTAAAACTGAAGACAATAAATTGATTCTCGCCCATCGATAACGTTTGTACGAGTATTTTTATAATTGTATTCGAAAACAACAAAAAAAAAATATTATTGACTGCTATCCATATATTTCGTTTTTAAAATGACGAAAAAATGAAATAAGTCACTAGCGAAAATATATACACTATTCGGTCAAATTCATTTGCTGAGTCTGAACTCTGGTATAAGGAGGGCGTGAGATTTTTAAAAATTTACAAGTGAAAAAGTTTAGGAACCGCCGATGTAGGTGTATGGTTTCGAAAACCAATCGGACTTTTTATTTCCATTGCGCGCGCTCGTTTTTCGACCCACCGGATTTCGCAAGCGAGCGTAATATATTGCGATCGTAATTCGTGTTCGATCGTTTCAATAAATCACTATAGCGACATTTTTAAATATTACAGTTTTAACGACAATTTTCTACGAGACATAAAATAACAACGGTAATAACTCTCTCTCTCTATATATATATATATGTATATATTTACGATTCGTCGACCAATCGTAATATTTCGTGTGTTCGAAAGAAACGAATAAATTATTATCGATTAGTCTTGTCTAACACAGCGTTTCTCAAACTGTGGGCAGCGGCCCGCTGACGACGGGACCCCGAGTCAATATTTGGCGGGTCGCGACAAGTTTTGTCGATCATATAGATCCTAAGAGATTTACGTTGCTTAAACTTTTTCTGTCCTGTAAATGAGACACTCAGAAGCCAAACCGAGTAACTCCAGCAAATGACGTTTTTCCGTACAGACAGTTAAAGTCAGTCATTTATCTATAAAAAACGCAATTATTTTTTCAGCGTATTTTAAATAAACTCAGTTTGTTTTCTTACGATTGAGGGTATGTATTTGGCACTCTATAAATACCTTAAAAAAAAAACTTATTCAATTTTGTAATCTAACCACGTTTGTTACCAATAATTTGAAAAAAAAAATTGAACGATCGTATTAAAAAATTTTATTCGTACGAGGTTTACAAACTCCGATTTATTTTCTACGTTTGCATTTATTTGATTTGAAAAATTGTTCGAAACCGTGCGACCCGTTCTAGTCCCGCCGTGTCGTGTCTCGAATTGGAAAACATAGTTGCGCACAATTACCGTGGAATCGGCACGACTGTATGGAAACTTTACCCGTTGTAAAGCGTAGGAAATGATTAAAAAATTTGCAAAGAAATGTTTCTCGAGATCGTGAAACTTCGATTTTATTGCGATTTCTTTGTACCTAATGGACGCGACAACAGTTGTTGCACGTGTAACGGTTGTATCGAACTTTGAAAAACAAATAAATACAAGTGTAGAATAGCAGCACGTAGTTGCAGTTCGACATTTATCATAGTACAGACAAATATTATTGAAGAAAAAAAATAAAAACGTTCAATAAAACATACATAATTATACTACATATTCGTACAACGATTTCGATTTTATGTAATGTTGTTGGGAATTAATTTTTTTATTTATATATAATAATAATAATAAACTTTAAACATTCATCGGAAATAATATAATAATAAATCCTTGTGCCGATTTCACAACACTAATACATTATACGCACACGTGTTTGAAAAAAATTTCATGGCAAGTATAAATGTATTCAATTAAATGTAAATACCTATTATATTAGTAACCGTTTTAAGACCTTGTCCGGCGAAATATTGTTCGTTTCGATCACAAACGTTAATGCGTACGAAGAAGGTAAACGGCATAATTTAGTATAAGTACGTGTGCACACTTAGCGTTAGAGTCAACTGGCAGGCACAACCGGATTAATTCAGGTACAATTGCCCGTCGGATACGTTGTTGTTATCAGTACTATAGTGCCGGTGCGCGTAATAAAACGGTTTACATAATAATTGTTTCTGGAACATTTACAATATTGTGCATGCGGATGGATGGATAACGAGGAAGATGTATGAAATAAAATCGAAACGTTTTACCCGCGTGAAGGTTGTAAAACGACATACTTTCAAATTGCGATTAGTTGTGTGCACGTGCTTGATATTTTACTCGAACGGATCGTCTGACGTTCGCCGTAACTACTAGAACGGACGAATTCAACGGCATCAAACGTTTGTTTTAAACGTTTCAAAACGGTCAAAACGACACGTTCACTCTCCCAGACGTTTGAAAATAAAAACGAAAACTCCAGGCCACTCGTCTGTTCGCTGCATTTCGGGACGTCATAACCAGGGCTCGGGAGTTATTGCACTAGAGAACTTGATTTTTAGCGCTTGGACATGCGCGTAGAAACACCATAGTATGCGCTACAAATTAAAAAATACGCAAAATAAAGTCATAAAACATTTTTTTATTATTATTATTTTTTTCAAATAAATTTCTAGGTACTTTTGATTTTTTAAAAAAAAATTAGATAGGTAGGTAGATAGGGGGGTCGAGCAGTCGAGTGGGTATTTGTAGGTATTTGAAACGACCGGCCCGTTTCCTGTTAACAACAAAATGTTCGTCGCGCACATCTAAACCATGGCGGGACACTAAAATAAAATCGTCGTGTGGTGCGTACGTAACACATTCGATAATTATATAGCGCATCGGCTGATCATTGATTGAAGTATGGAATATCCCCGAAGTGATAGTACCGGTCACGAATCGAAGTGTTCGATGCACGTACCGCGAAACAATTACAATTATGCATGCGATAAAATTTTTCGTTTAGTCGAGAGCTTGACCAAATTTAGCTAGTTATTTTGTTTTTTCTTTGCTTAGTGAATAATAATTGAAAAAAAAACATGCTGTGAATAGCTCTTAAAACTCTTATTTAGCGAAATAGCTCTAATATAAATCGTTAATGTGAGTGTTTTTCTAATGGATTCACATAAACGAAAAAAAACTATTTTGCATTCAGTTTAAACGAAATTTGTGAAAAATACAAAACAAATCATTAAACTTTGCGTGTTAGCAAAAAAATAACACCAAAACTTGAAAAATAGCACTAAAAATCTAAAACTCTTCGATATGGAAAAAAAAATAGCAATATAAAATTTCGTATTCTGGAGTCCCTGGTGCACGAAACAAATTTTATAGCTCACTCTGCTATTTTTATCCGTATCCTATGATAGTCAGCGAATGCTATAAAATCCGAATTCTGGTCATAACGCGCTAACGAGTCGTGCAAACGAATTAACATTTGAAACGTCATACGCGAAATTCGACGGACGAAATATTTGAAGATAATAAAATTGTTCGGTTTTTTATTTATTTTTTTTTATTATCGCTATTTCCTGCGGGTCATGACGTCATTGTCCAGCTGTCAAACATCATTAAACGCGAACGATTTCGACTACGTACGACAATTTTCTGGAAAAACAAACGTCGTCGTTAATCGTCCCGTCGCATTTCGTTGTTCTCGCGTACGCGTCGGCTACACGTACACCCTCAGTGCCGCCGCCGAATTAAATTCAAATTGGAGGGGCGAATTTAACTTTGCAGTACCCACCACTACGCCATAGACGTTAATTTGTAATATATATAAATAATTTTTTTTTATAAAATAATTATAAAATTAAATTGTTGTGCACATTAAAAACACATTCGATCAAATATTGATTACTTTATCATATTATCTGGACATTTTCATTGAAATTTAACTTAATAAGACATATCGAATTTCCTTGTATACGATCATGTATTTAGACCATCGAAACGTAATAACATTCATTCGTCATAACTCCTTAAAACCGACCGGTCTGCCGTCTCTTGTTGTACCCGCCTGTCCGAATGCCGCCATTATTACAACTATAACTGCGTCGGTGAACTGGTCGTATAAACCGTGACGTTAATCTATAAAAACTTATCAAAAAATTACATCGCCTGGAGTTTAAAATATTTTTCCTAAGTCAGTACCGAGCAGCCGACCGCCGCCCACTTTAAAATAGGGTTGGACGGCTGTCCCTCTTTGAGCGTGGCCGCCGCGTATCCCATTGATTTCTAATTCGTTTATCGTTTACGGGACACGATGTCGGACGATCGTAACTCGCGGCTCGTCACGGTTCGGGCGTGGGTCTGTTAGGCGGTGTCGTTTTATCGCCGTCGTTTTACCGGTCGGTTAGCGCGCGACTTTAAAACCGACGAGTAACAGCAACGATAACGATTGCCGAACCAACAGGTGTCTGTTAACCGTTAACAACTATTGCACCGGGACGCGGCGACGACGAGCCGGAGCTATAAATCGCCGTTAATCCGATCGATCCCTGTAGTGAGTAAATGGTTTAAAACTTGTCCGACGTCCTGTAAAGTTTCGAACGTGAAACAACGTTACGCGGCAATTGTTCGATTGTCGAAACCATCTATCAATAGACTATTTGTCGGGCGACAAAAAACAAATTGAAAAACAAAAAAAAACAAAAACGCGTTTCGCGTGTCGTGTGTAGGAAATTCGAGAAAAAAAAACACACACACACACAAGTAAACGCCAAACACCGAACCGAACTCGGAAGCAAACAAAGTTCGATTCGAATATCGAACCGAAAAGAAATGAAATCCGTACCGAATTTGTCGGAAAACATTAAAAAATGTTTAAATAAATAAAATTCAGTTCGTTTTATTTTTACGATGTATTGTAATTTGTTACCGCGTTCGTATTTTTCCGTTTTCGTTATCGTTTATCAATACAATAATACAATACGATTCAACATAAACTTTATACTTATAAAACTAACAGTTTTATTCAGAAACCATTCGCTTCGAAATGTTTCTTGTTTACAAAGATTCAAACGTGTTAACAGTGGAAAGCTGCGAGGAAAATAGTATTTATACATCATTATCATTTGGATTCAAAAAAAAAAATAGAAAAATATTGTTTTTTGTCTTCTTATTGATAATACTTCAGTGCTTGGTAAATTAGTTACAAAACATCATCGAATCGGTAGTCATCGATTCGTTAAAGGTTCGTCCGTGTTGTTGTACGATTGCCAGAAGTTATTCACGTTCCTAGAACAACAGGATTAACAAACACTATGTTATCTTACCATCTTTAACCATATTAGCGCGTACGACGTTATGATATATAAAAAAAAAAATCGTATTATTGTGTACCGAAAACAGTCGGTTTCGTCTCGGGTTAAATGACACGCGTTATATAAACGTATGTAATAAATGATAATAACATATTATCACCCTGTAAACACGGAGAACTGTCTTAACCGACGCAATTAGAACTGTGGAGAATGTCGCGGATAAATTAAATATAATCAAATGTTCGAGAGGCAATACCATTTATACATAAAGTTCGAACAAATCATTTCTAAGCATCTGGGCTTTAAGACAGTATCGAAAATTTCAAAAATCACGCTGGGAGAAGAAATCACTATGGACGATCTATCAGAAGATTTATCAAGCGATGATACGTATTTAAATACGCGCCGCTTTCTTCGGTTGACGCGGAGCGGAGCTTCTCAGTGTACAAAAACATGTTGGCCGATGACCGGGGATCGTTTGAAATTTGAAAATTTGTCAAAGTCATTGATTGTGAATTGTAATGTTTAAAAATGTATGATAAAATAATATTTTCAATTATCATGAAAATCGTAGTGTTAAAGGCGGTTTTTATTTATATTTATAAATTTAAAAAACAAATTTTAATACATATATCTGTGTTTTTAAGCGCATAAATGCATGCATATCTCGGTAGTTTTTAGTGCATATATTTCCCCGGGCCCTAATAATAAACACTATCATCCGGTATCCAATATTTCGTCATAACCCAACAAGATTTGATTTTAAACACCGAATACCTGTGCGTTGTTCATTTAACGAATCGATAATTGATTATTCGGGTTGACAGCCGACTTTTAAATCAAACTCGACAAAAATTATTATTATTAAAAAAATTGAATTCGTTCGGTTGGGGTTCGACAATCCGGATTCGTAACGTCCTTGTTTACGCGGAATCCGCATATAAAGAAGTTTATTTTCATATTTTATATTAGGTAAACTAGTATTTGAAGTCATAAAGGATTCGCGCGGTTTTTTAACAACGGATGTTAGGCATTCGGTCACCGACAAAACGCATAGTGTGGCCCCAGGTCCTCGATGTGTTTCGTCGGGACGGTAAATTCAATAACGGTGACATTCCCGATATATCGGCAGCCAAGGGGGCTATTCCCCTCCTCCTCCAAAAATTCCTAAAAAAAATTAGTTTATATTTAGTGTACCTGCGTCCAACAGTTGTTGACCTTAATTATTATTAGAAAATTAGCAAAAAAAAAAAAGAAAGGTCTTCAACTCATTTTTTTTACCCCCCCCCCCAAAAAAAAAAAAAATTTAAATACTAAGACCGCCGCCGGCGCGCGTACACTGTTCGGACACTAAGTCGCACCACGTGTGTCGCTGTGGCACGTGCTCGCGGTCGGGGTACGGCGTCGCGGTATCGTAAGACGCGAAACGTTCGGTGTCAGTGGCGCAGTCAAAAGGTAGGGGAGTCCCCCCCTCCCTTGAATATTTTTAAAGTGGAAAACTGTGTAAGGTAATTTTAATTATTGTCTTAATATATTTTACGGTAAAAAATATTTAATTCTAAACGATAGTAACTAAAGAACGCCATCGACATCTTACATAAATGCGATTCAGATCTATTCCCAAACGTTTTTTGGCTGTTGCAAATACTGGTCACACTTCCTGTCACATCTCGCGAAGCTGAGAGGTCATTTTCTACACTCAAACGAATTAAAAGTTATTTAAGAAACGCTACATCCGAATCGAGACTGAATTGAGATTGGCTGCTCTCGATATCCACTATGGATACTAATGTAAAATCCGATGAAATGAATAATACACCGTTTAGCGACTTCGAAGCGTCGTTTGGATTTTATTTTATAATTTTTTTTTTCAAATTTTACATTTATACGATTGCACAAACAAAAAATAAATTTATTATTTACACGATTATTTATGTTTACATTTTTTGTACTATAATTTTGGACCTCCCCCCCAGGGATATTTCTGGTTGCGCTACTCTTCGGTGTTAAACCGCTCGTGTTTCGAATCGATTTCGGTGACCGTCACACTGTGTACGAGCCAGTGGCGGCTTTAGCATTTAATTTTTTTTTTTTTTTGGGGTGGATCAAAAAAAAATGAGTTGACGACATTTTTTTGTTTGCTAATTTTCTAATAATAATTAAGATCAACAACTGTTGGGCGTAGGTACAATATCCTTTTTATAACTTAAAAATTAAATAATAAAACTAAAAATACACTAAATATAAATAAATATACTAAAATTTTTTAGGAATTTGGAGAGGGGCATAGCCCCCTGGGACTTCCCTAAAGCTAAAATCGTGGACGCGTCTCATCCGACGAACAAAAAACAACGACACACGACTTAATACCGTGACGAATTTGTCGAAAATTTATATAGATTGAAATGTCCTCAAAAAAAAAAAAAATTATACTCGCCAAATTGTGTGTAAATAACAGCAAGAAAATTCATAATTATTATAACATTTTCGACTATAATCGTTCGATTTAAATTAAACACTGAAAGTTTTTTGAACAGTTTTGAACATTTTTCCTTAACTGTGAAAGTAAGCGTAATCAAACCGTTTGTTCGTCCCGAAAACAATGA
Organism: Schlechtendalia chinensis; assembly: GCA_019022885.1. Lineage (NCBI taxonomy): Eukaryota > Metazoa > Arthropoda > Insecta > Hemiptera > Aphididae > Schlechtendalia > Schlechtendalia chinensis. Next base: position 29,150,214 of record CM032339.1, read on the forward strand.
TAGAAACAACGATAGAAATCACGTGAAGTATAAATGAAAATTTATTGATTATTAAACATAAATAAATTTAGGAGAGTTTTTTTATGTGTGTGTGTTGGTGGATGGGGGAGAAGTCAAAAAAACATTGTTCGTAAACGGTGATGGAACTACAGAGCAATATTTCGACCCGGAGCTCTGTCGTAATGCTTACGTCGACCAGGAGACTGTCCAAACTGCCAAGTCTAGTTGACTTCAAGCTAACCGAACAAGTCAGTTCAGTAGAATACCGTGGACGTGATAACAAATAACCGATCGTTGAAAACGATTTTAAACGTTTAATCGTTCAGTATCGACACGGCATATATAACTCTGAAAGTTATATTGGTTGGTTTCAACTCAATTCAAATAATTTCACCTACTTTAGCGGTGCACCATAATACGTTATTACGCGATATCTAGAGGGGCGTCGTATCATGGGTATCACATTATTTGTTTATAATCATATACTATCTAATTGAACGTGAGGTAAATAGCACGATGTTGTTTTTTTATTTTTTTATTTATTTATTTACTCGGCTAAAAATTGGCGGCCTGAAACATTATAAGTGGTCTGGAAAAATCTTGTTAGCCCGGCAAGAGTTTTAAAGCCACTGACGACGAGGCAGAACCCGGAAAACCTCATTGTCGGCGGTCCTCGATTTCGCGTACAGTCGTGGAGTGCCGTCAACGACTGGCAGCAATCCACGACGTGAACGGTCAGCGGGGCCGCGACACGTGCGTACTCACCGGTGCGCCATTGACCGTCGAAATTAAAGATTTATAGTTTTTAAACGGCCGAAAATGCGCTTCTCCGTTGTTTTTTTGGGAGGGGGGGTCGATTCACTGGACGCCCACGGCCACACACGGCTACGCGTTATCACTCTTGAGGTGCGCAAGAACAACGGGCGCGTCGGTACGAGTCAAAACGTTAAGTTGCCTGACGCCGTTACGTTACTTAAACTTGTCAACGTCGATTCCGTCCAAACGTCTGATTTCGACGTCCGTCTTACGAAGGGTTTTTTGCTTTTTTTTTTTAATGTTCACTTCTAGCCAAGCGGCTATTTCCTCAGAGTTTTTCAGAAAATATATAAGTGACATTTTAAACATTTGAACGCCGGTCGATTGACTCGAAACCGACCGTTTAACTCGGGCAGCCGTGATATACGTACGTACGTACGTATGACTGGTATTCGCAAACGTTGTCGCGTTCGTGTTCGTAGGGAGTCGAGCGGTTAGGTTAGGTTAGGTTAGTTAGGTAGGTTAGGTTAGTGAAACGCGGGGTTGAAAAACGAGAGGGCTGTTTTTTTTCGTTTCGTTTACTGCGCACGCGTGTCGACGTTTGAGAATACCGATTTATTTTCTACGCGGTTTTCGTTTGAAATAATTAGAACGACGACTACGACTACGACGCAGGACGGCCGGCCGAGTGCGGACGGGGAACGCGACGGACGCCGAACGGACTTCCAGACCGGTCTACGACGATAAATAAATCTGCCGGCTAAACGCTATGACGGGATACCAAAACCGGTAGTCTGCCGACGGCGGCGGAAATTCCGAGAACAAAAAAAAATATAAAAATAAATAAATAATAAAACGTACGGAAAGAAACGTTAGACGAAGACGGAGCGGAGCGGTATAGTGGCAGCAGTAGTAGTGGAAGAAAAAAGAAACCGCCTCCCATCCGTCTCCTCCGGCCGGCGCGCGGCGGAAACGGCTACCGGGCTTTACCCCGCGCGCCCGTGCTCGCGTCAAAGGGGAGCCGACACAGACACATAAATTATGTAAATGTTTCGCCGATGCTCATTTGACGTTTGCTCGTCATCGTCGTCGTCCTCGTCGTCCTCGTCGTCTTCGTCGTCTTCGTCGTCTTCGTCGTATTATTATCGTCGCCGCCGCCGCGACAACCCGTTGTTGTCCTTTTCATGGACACGCCACGACGACGTTGCCAGGCGAATTTTTTTCTTTTCGCATTTACATGTTTTTTTTTTCTTCTATCTCGCACGCACGTGCACACACACACACACACACACACACACACACACTCTTAACGTCGCGTTTCTTTATTCCTACAAACGTAACGTGCGTTTATTTTTTTTTTTTATCTTTAACGTTCTTATTGGTTTCGATTTTAATTCGCGAACCGTCGTCTGTACGCCGCCCACGAGGAATGCATATTCGAACGACATTACCATCCCGATAGTATATATATATATTCATTTATTTATTTATTTATTTATTTATTTATTTTTTTTTTTGATAGTGTTCGATACGTTTTTTTGTACTGAAAGATGTCACGATCTTTGGATTATTATTTGTTGCCGACCGTCGGACCAGTGTCGGGAACTCACAAACCGCAGTCCAACAGCTTTAAAATCAGTTCGCGAGCATCGTTCAAAACGTCTTCTACGCAGTACTCGAATTGGAAAATATAAATCAGTGAAGCTCGATCGGACGTCTAAAAATAGCGTTCCAAATGAATGATTCCACATCCCACACCCTTTCAGTTTACCATTACTATATGTTACCTGATTTCTAAGCGTATTCTTTTTTTTTCCAATTTAAAAAAAAAATTCCCTATACAATTTTTCATAGAATACTAACGTTTTTAAATCTTTGACAACAATCATGAAAAGCATACAAAACACATGTACCTACCTAAACTAATGTTATAATATCGTATCATGTTGAATATCAGGTGTATCGTATGTAAAACCCGATACCAAAGTCCCAAAGTCAATAGAGCACACCGATGATTTACAATTGTCGTACAATATTCATGGAAATACAATCAAAGAATAAGTTGTTTCTATAATCAGCGCACGTTAAGATAAGAACCCCGAAAATAAAATAAACTAATGAAATAGAATTTCAAATCGGTTCGTCAATTATAACGACGTTGTTTTATCGACAACTCGTGCTGCCCCACAGATATACACTTGTATAGTATGTCTGTGAGTACATCTGAAAACAATTGTCAAATAACATACGAATAATATTCTGTGATAAGTGATGTACAAGATAATGAATCAAATAGGTACTTGATATAGAATATTGACAATAATAAAAATAATAATATCAGATATACAATAATAAAGCGCTTTGAAAATCGTAGTAAAGGGACGTTGATTTTTTTTTTTTTTAAACACAGTAGAGGAGCTCCAAGGATCCCGAGGGGGGTTGGACAACGAGGTTTTTCGCGTTGGTGGCGTCGGAATTACCCGTCCCGTCCAATCTTCGGCCGGTCCGAAAACCGTCTTCGACGTCCATAATATGTGAACGGTGCGATCTCGTCGAGCAAATCAGTGCCGGATTCAGGCACGCGGTGGCTCTCGTCTCCAAAACAAACAGACAGGCGTGTCAGGACAAAACGTTTAACGCTTATCCAATAACGTTGCATGTGTTTCGGACATAAGTTTACAAACAAACACTACCGGGGCCAACGGTGAAAAACATAGCCGTAATCATTAAATAACGGTCTCATTCCGTTTTCGAACTCGTGGAAAATTGATCACGCTATTCACCAAGGTACTGTCTCTACGAAAAACGTGTGTATGAGAGTCACTTGCCGCCGCACCACGGTTCACGTCCGAATATGATAACGATGGTTAGCCGAATATAAAAACGCGATGGCCTCTCGGACCTCCCTAGATCCGGCCCGAACAGGATGCGAAGCTGCCGGCTTAGTAGAGGTCCGTTGCGTCTCCCTGCGTCCCGCCGGATCCGAGCACCGCTTCCAACGTCACGCACGTTTCTCCGCGGTATCCGCACTGTGTGCGTGAACCGATAACCGACAAGTCCGAAGAACGCGTTTGCCGCCCGCGCACCGGTCGCCGTCAACCGGTCGCGCGTGATATCGCGTCCAAACTATAGACACGTAGTCGTTCGCGAACGAACTGGTGAACCGGTGTGATTGTCGTCGGACGAATTTTTGGGGGGGAGGGAATAGTATGAAACGGTCGCGTCCTCAAAATTATACACGCTTGTGGACGGCGTGGGTACTCGAAAAGTTCATCGCTGTCGTCTGTCGCGTTCGCCGATAATCCGAGCGTGGAGTTCATCTGAAATTCAAAGAATGATTAAACACACAAGCGTAGATGGTGTATAGTGGCCGATAGTATTTGCGTTTGTGGACTGACAAATAGTGGAAAACCCACGTAGGCCCCGTATCATGCTGGCTTATCACGGTGACCGGCGGTAATATTAATTATATTGTTTCGTCGATACGACAATATTGTATGACGTTCCGTCGGCTGTGGAAATGCGAATGCCGCCCATCTCGTTCCTCTACAAAAGAAAAAGAATAAGTACGTTCGAATATTTGAAGAAAAAAATAGGATACTCGGTCCCCCTGCGTTCTCCCGCCCACAATTCAACCACCGACGATGATAAATTGCGTTTATATACAAATTGTACGATCGTACGTAATCGCGTGATTGACAATGAGGAGTCGGTTAAAAATCAACATCGAGTACTAACATCGCTTTAATTACGTCCCGGCCAGTCAAGTACACATTGCGTCGTGACCCATCCACGTCTGAATCAGACGCGAACCGTTTGGCAACCGCGGGATTCAATAGGCTCAAGACACACTATCGAACGTGTCTTTGAACCGGGATCTTCTTGTTGACCCGGTCTGAACGAATCGGATCACTTCAACGATCCATGTTTCTCATCTCCAGTTCAAACCGAATCTAGCGAACGCGGCGCGCGTCACGACGAGGGATGAAAAATCATTGCGTTCCGACGTTACGACGACCGGACACGACGTGCGGACGGATACTACCTCGACGGAGTCGCGAACAGGAACCGAATCTCCGGCCAACGTCCACTCTTCAAAGTCTCGTCTGTACCCGTCGTGTACTCGCCGTCAAGTTCTTCTCGCGAGTGCGTCGTCGCGTTTACATTAACGTTTAACTAAATTCAAATTGGATGGCCGAAATCAACTTTGGAGTACCCACCACTACACTATAGACATTAATTTGTAATTCATACGTATATTCAATTTCGTTCGTAAAATAAGTATAATATTATATTATTATGCGTGCTTATATTTAATACGACGAGGTACGTCAAACACGCATTTAATTAAATCTAAATTACTTTATTATATTATTTTTGGATATTAGCATTTGATTGAAATTTAAGAAAATTTTACTTAATAAAACATATCAAATTTCCTTGTATATTATCATGTATTCAGACCGTCGAAACGTATAAATTTCACTCATTATAACTCCTTAAAACCTACCTGTTTTTATTACAGCTTACGATACGTAACATAACTGCTAAACCGATTGCGCTGGTGAATTGGTCGTATAGCTATAAACTATGATATTAATTTATAAAAACTCACCAACAAAAATTACGTCGAAGTCAAAATATCTTTTATAAGTCAGTACCGAACAGCCGACCACCGTCCACGTTGAAATAGTAGGTTGGGTTCGGGGCAACGAGATGACCCGGGATAGTCTCGTCCGTTCGTTCGCCGGCCACAGAAACAGAAATTCGTCGTCTATGTACGTACGAACGTCCGGGACGGATTGGTCGTCGCGGAAGAGTTGGCCGCACGTTGTTATACCGTGTTAAACGTATATGGGGTCATTCGTTTTCGTTTTTAGCGGACGATCGTGTGTTTATACCCATACGCGTGCGCGGACATTGCCGGCTGGATAGTATAATACGTAACACACAACACGTATACAAATTGTATTAAATATATGTATATATTAATACGTGATCTATTTTTTTTAAATTGTAATTTTTTAAAAATTTATGAAAAAATAATGATTAAAAAAATATGTAATGTTAATAACACAACGTTTTGCTTATAACTACATTCGTCTTTGGATGGACGTGTTGATCTTAAAACGTTCAATAATTCGATCGTCTACGTCTATATTGTATGCGATATCTCGTTCGATGAACACGGTTAGAAGTCCATCTAATCGATCTTGTCCCGTTGCGCCACGCGATTTTGATTTCACAACGCTCATCTTAGAGAAGGACCGCTCACATGAGCGACTCGAATACTGAATAAATTATCAAATATGGGGCTGTTCTACCAGAATCATAACTTGTCGACCATTGTATCCATTCTTCGCGTGTTCTTTGGTTACTTCATTTAGGCATGTTTTGTAACGTAACATTTTGGCGCCAATCAGCTTATCAGGATTGTGTTTCTAATGAAATCACAGAATATTTTGTAAGACATGTCGTATCATCATAGCTGTCTTATCATCGTTCATAACATGATTATTGATTATTGTATTATATTTTATATTTTCGTATTATTTATTCAAACAACAAATTTCTTTTTGAAAAAAAAAACATGATTTTACGGTGTCGAACATAATAATGCGAATATTATGATATCATTGAATATTCGATGAAAGAAAAAGTTCGCAGAGTAGTCGAATGCCTACCCTGACCACCCCGTGCGCACGCTTATGTTTATACTGTTTATACAGTCGTGTACACATGTGCGTTCACATGAAATATGACGCATTATACGAGGTCTGTTAAAAAAAGTACCGGGACAAATGTTATCACGACTAATCTAGACACGATAACGCTTTAAATTATAAACCATTTTAAACAAAATCCGCGGTCGCTATTTTTTATCACTGTTAAATTTTACACATGGATAAATCGAGTCGGTTCGTTTCGTTGGACGTTTTCGACATGTCCGAAATTAATGAACAACGATGTGTCAAGACCTTAAAAATCGCTCTGCTGATCCTAATTTCGTAAAAAACGTTATCACAGGTGACGAGACATGGATTTATTGGTACGATCCGAAAACGAAGGTTCAGTCGTCTTAGTGGATTTTCCCCTCGGCCGAAAAAAGCTCGCTATGTCAAGACTGTGTTTTTTTTTTTTTGATATTGAAGATATTGTTTATCATGAATTTGTATCCCACGGACAGTCATTCGGGTGTTCTATAAAGACGTGTTAATACGTTTACGAGACAAGATTCGCAAAAAACGCTCAGAAAAATAGCGAACATGTACTTGGTTTCTTTAGCACGAAAATGCGCCAGCACATTCAGCGCTGTCAATTCGTGAATTTTTGGTTGATAAAAAATACTCGTGGTCTCGCACCCTCCCTGTTTTCTTGATCTGCCCATGTGTGATTTTTTTTTCTTTTTCCGAGACTAAAATTTGCGCACAAAAGTCAACGATTTCATGATGTAGAAGAAATTAAAGCGAATACGGCAACAGGACTCAAAGCCTTAACTTCGGAACAGTTCCAAAGGACTTTCGAAAAGTGACATGATCGTTGGGACCACTGCACATCTTCCGGAGGAGAGTATTTCGAAAGATATATCTTTAAACAATGTGTAACTTAATATTTGTGTTTATTAAAAATGAACAATAACCAATGTACCGTTACTATTGTAAGCGTGTGGGGATTATAAAAACGACAATCTGAAAACGTTCAAATAAAAATTGAATTCTTGTCGAATACCTAATGTGTTATGACTCGATACGAACGGGAACCGAAATACTCAATCAACTGTTCTGGTGACGATTCGACGGTCGTTCTTCAATAACGTTTATATTTTAAAACCTTATCGAAAAATCGATAACGAGCTCTTCAATAATAATCGCGAACGAATCTCAAATCGTGTATCAATAACGCGAAGTGACGTTAAACGTTTATATGGACGTATAAAATAGTGACACGATGATATAGTAGAAAGTCGATAACACACTCGTGTACTAAATGTTAATCGATCGAAAAAAGACAAAAAAACAAATTAATTTTTTTTTTTATGATAAAGCCATACGAAAAAATGATTAACGCATACGAGTCCGCGTTAAGTGAGACATTTATGTCTTATGTGTGAAAATTTTTTTTTCAAATTCAAATTTAAATTTTTTCAAAACCGAAACAATGGTTGCCATGGAAACAAACCATAAGGGAGATTTAGGTTTTTTTTTCTGTAACGTTTTTTCGTGACAGTCCCCAGTGGGTATCTTAATTTAGGTAACGCTTTTCATGGACACTTTTTGGTGGACACTTTTTCGTGACGATTTTTTATTTTAATGTGCCAAAGTAAAGACATAAAATGTCAAAAAAATCTCTCGTTATAATAATGACTTTACACGATCACGACGAAAACCCAATGGTATAATCATTATTTTTTTGGAATTGCGTAGAGCCACGTGTATCACGAGAAGATTAGCTTCGAAAAATCATCGTGACCAATATTCATAATAACAATGATACGTCGGAACGCGACAGATAATTTCGTTTGTTGCAACGCCGTCGCTATCTCAGATATTTTCAGCTTTTCGTCTGCTAGCCGTGTAACACGTGTTTAATGTCGAAAACGCCCTAACGTCCGACAACTTAGCGAGATCTCGAACGGGTGTGATCGTTATCGTTTTCGTGCGAATCGAACAGTGTCTGCTGCCGGCCATTCGTCTCGTGTACGTTCAGGGTCCGTTCAGTGTGTCAGGCGCGGATCCAGAACTTATTTACGGGGGGGGGGGGCATCTTAATCAAAACGACTTTAATTCTCATTTTGTCGCATCGAATAATAAAATATTTTCCAAAACGTTTTATTAGAAATCGTTTGCGATACACCGAAAAATCCCATAGCTACAACTTCGTTTTAAATTGTCTTTCTATAGTATCATAGATAAGAGTTAGAATTATAAAACGATACTAATAAAAAAATTTAACAAGAGTCTACGGGGGGGAGGCGATCGTCTCTTGCCCCCCCCCCTTTGATCCGCACCTGCCCCGTGTGCACCCAGACGATTTCCAGACGTGCGTGACGTACGTATTCGGTCCGTATTGGCTGGAAACGAGTCGGGCCGTTCTGACCGCGTAGGTCAGAAGCACAGAGCAAACGGGCGACGATCGTCCGTCCGTACGAACGCCCGGGACGGTGTACGTATTTGTGGGCAGAGCTCAAAACCAAAACTAACGAAACACGACGGCGACGCGATCGCCGCCCCCCGTCCGGCGGTTTGACGTTTCCGACGTGCCGCGCGTTCTCTCGGCGTCGGCGTCCGGACTCATTATGATTATTATTGCTACGCGTCAGAATTCTGTCCCGAGGTTTTTTCACATTTTTTTTTTGCCGATTATTTTTTATATGTCATCGTTATCCAGTGCGTTATTCGTCTTCGTGCGAACCCGATCGGTTTTACTATAAAAATGCCACTTCACGTATACACGCGCGCGCGCACATTTATACGCGTATAAAATACCTACGACGCTATTATTATCATTATTATTTATTTATTTTTTTATATATTTTTCGTCATACGGGGGGAGGGGGGGAAACAAAACTTTTGCTACTCCGTGCAAGTCGGCGGCGGCGGTGTCCAATTACCGGGGAAAATTCCAAACTTGTATGACTACGTATGTGCGGTGTGTACACACACACACACACACACACACATATACATATATATGAAACGTGTCGTATCTAGGCGAAACGTAATTGGAGATTTTGAAAGGGATCGCACCGTCCGTCCCGTCGTCCCCTCCACGATATTATCGTATGTAGCCGGCGGCGGGTCTATCTACACGGTACGTGTACGCGTGTGTGTGCGCGCGACTAAAAGGGAACAAACATTAATAATAAACGCCCTACGGTTTTAATGGTATTTAGCCGGCAAGCAAGGCCGGAACGTTATATAATAATCGTAATAATAATAATTCGCCGGAAAACTCGGAAACTCGTACCGCGACCATGCCGCACCGTAAACCGGGTATGTCCCGTCTCGTAACGTCATCTCGGCGCTCGGACTTGCGACGTGCAGCGGACACGTTTCCGATCGCGGTATACCAGCGCCCGGTACGCGTAACCGGTTGCGAGCGAACATCGCGTTTTAGCCGTGCGCGCGCGCACGTCATTCCAGACGTAATCCCGCGAACGTTCTTATTGAAAAATTCAAAAACAACGATAACTGAAAACCGATAGACAATTCGAAAATGATTTGGAGAGCTCCGTCCCCGAAATTCGAACACTGTACCCACCCACTACTAGCGTTAACCTAGAACGCCGACGACAGTTACACAGACCATTTTTTTACAGTGACACATTGTTTTGCGTGTGCGTTTTCGCGAGTGCCTTTGCCGAAACGGTCGACCCAGTGGACGGAAACATCGGCGATCTTTTACAAAACTACCGACTATTCGCCAATCATGGTGCGTTGAATCACGCGTTAGGTTAGGCCGTGGAACGTACGTTATCGATTGACTTACCCGTACGCGGGTCGAAATGTCAAATAACGTGATCGACGAACGGATGATCGTCGAAACATAAAGTCCATCGGACTTTTCCAGTTTAAAACGATAACCGATCGTTTTTCACGAGATACCTTGGCCGTCGTACGCAACGACCGAATTCAAGTGACGTATCGCCGGCGAAACGTGTATGTCCTCGACCACGTGGACCCGGTGGTCGGCGCGGATCCATAAAAGGTTTCGCGTCATAGACGTTCGCGTTACAAAACAATTTTTTTTTTTCGATCCGACAACGCTACACGATTACACGGATCAACTTCGCCATCACGATCGTCGTACGAAAACGTCCGACGCCGCGATCCGCGAGACCGGCGCGCGCGCGCTAACCTGACCTAACCTAACCTAACCTAAACCACCTGCACCGCCGCCCCGTATCCGAATGGATCGCGCGCTCGACGCCCTCGCCGTGATTTGTTTTATTTCCTCTCGTGCATAACGCGTACGTATTACGAGACTGTATAAAATCAACTTGAACCGTACACGCCGCATTAATGTATTTCATTCCGAGAAGCGTGTCCGTCTGTTGCACGCGTACAACGACCGGTTTTTTTTTTAAAAATTTTTTTTTTTGTCAACTTCTTCACGACGGGGCCGAGAAGGTCCCCGAACCCCCGAATCGAGGCCTTGAGACGCGTGGCGACGACGACCGTCGACGTTAACCCTCGCACGGTTCTATCGGACGGAAAAACGGCCACGACATTCATTCTTTTTTTTCCCTCCCGACCGGTGCTTTTCGACGACAATATAAGCTCGGATCGTATTATCGGCGGGTTCGTGACACATATTACTATTTCATGCAAAATTAATAATAAACAAATCATATAAACCAATATTACGTTCATGTTTATAAATGTTTATTTTAACTATAAAATAATAACGCACAATTCATTATAGGATATATACATGCCTAATAATATTTATTTTCCAAACTGTGAAATGAAACATCGAACACCAAATATCCCAAAAACCTAACCTAAACGCGATTCCCGGGGCAATTTGCCCCCCTAGCCCCCCGTAAACACGCCACTGGCCGGGTACTAGTGGAGGACGAGTGGGCACCGTTGTCCCGGACGCCGATTATTTTGGGGCGCCTCGAAACTGGTCGAAGGTCGACAAATTTGAGTTACTACGATAGACAGAATGTAACATAGTACGTTGTGGTCGTAAACCGGTCACGCCGATCGTACAGCGGACAGACATTTATTTGTCTGAATTCTTTCGAGTATCGGATGACTCCGATTGAATACGAAAATTGAGAAAAACACGTTTTCGCGATATCGTAAATTGTATTTTTATCGATCCGGTCTTCGAGCGACGGTGGTGACGACGACTGTCACACGTAATGAAAACACGTTTCAACGAGATAACAATAATAAAAAGCAACAAGTAAAAACTCAAGATGATCGCATAACGATAATAATTCGACCATGTTGTACCCGTGCCTCCCTCCCTCCCCCCTCCCATCACTACGTTGCTGTTCGTGTTCGATAATTAACAGACCGTCCGGTGCGTTCACTGTTAAATGTTAATCAGTGATTACGGTGCGTTTGTCAAACGAACGTCTGAAATACAGTGAGGATTTTTCCGACGGAGAAGTGGACGAACTAAAAACTAAAAAAAAGGCGCAACTTTTTAACGTCCCCGGACGTCAAACGTCTTGGATCCGGTGCTGACAGTGCTCGTATCGATCGGAACGCGTAATCGACAACGATCACCGTTTCGCAAATGATTTCTCGGCACTGGACGAAAGCACAACGTCTCAAGTACGTGTTTGTTGGCGTTCCGGCTCGATCCGACAAACACAACGCGGATTCGAGAACAGTAACGGTCGCGGCTAACGGACATACGAACGTGCCAAACCGTTTTAACAACACGGATCGCCGAGAGCGCCCGCAGGGGGGATCGGAGAGAGTCATACCCCCTCTCCCGGACTATTTGACTAATTGAGTCATTGTTTGTATAGGGTGTGTTTTAATAAATGTTTTTAAAAGTATTTTCTTTTTCATTAAAAAATCATTATTTATTTAAGTTCTGAATAATAATAATGGTCTGAAGTTTTCGAATATTTTATGATCTATTATCACCACCGGAATTGGATAATATACGAAATACAGTGTTTTAAATACTTTTTACAGCTCAAACATATTTTAAATAGTGCCTACATGATATTTCGTATTATTTTCGTTGAATTCATATTAATTTTAACGTCTGTTTGTTTTCGATGAAATAAACTGTTTTAAAGTATCATTTATGTTTGTTGTTATATTATTATTAATATTATTTTATTGTGATACATATTATAGTTAGTAGTGTGGGGTCATATTCAATAAGACAAAAATTGTATTGAGTATTTAGAATGTAAAATTGGAATATAATAGACTATTTAAGTCATTGAGGGTATAAAAAGCTTTTACAAAAGTTTTACGAAAAATAATAACGTGTAACTTTAATCTAAACACTAATAATTTCAAAAAGAAATACGAGTAGCAAATAGCAGCAGTAAGGTATTTAAAACAACATCAATAATCATTATCAATAATCTTGCTAGAACTTACTACTTACTTCTGAATAATTCTTGTGAAGTACATATTCTGAATACTTTTTTTCAAAGTATTCGAAATACACATTCCAAATACTTTTAAAAAATATTTTCCCCGAGTCTGATCACCACGATTTGTCGGCCGCCGCAAAATAATTATTCTCGACAAACGCGATTTCCAAATCGTGATATAAAATTAATGGTGTTTGATAAGACGGTTATGTACAATTCCCCCCCCCCTCTTCATTAATTTGTCGGTAAAAACAATATTTCATTATTTGATTATTAATGATACCACGATAGGTACACACATTCCATGAGATTTATTTCTTTGCTTTTTTTTTGCCAGTGTTCTCACAGTGCATATCTCAAAACATAATACAATATTACAGCGGGTAAATAATTAATTGTAATAATTTAGTTTGTAATAAATTCATATTATACGCAATAAATGAATTTAAAACACTTATTAACGCGTATGTTATTTCTTATGATTTATATAAATATATATGTGTGTGTGTGTGTGTGTGTGTGTGTATAACTTATAAGTATTATGCGCTCCCCCCTTCTCCCATCCACCCGGTTGATATTTTTGCGGACGCCCTTGACGACGACGCACATCCGATTGTCGTCGTAAACGGTTTTCGTATCGATGTCCTCTCGCTTTACCCACTTTTCGAAAACACAATCGTTCCCGTATCTCGTACGGAACACGCGTTTTACGTTTTCGACGTTTCGACTAACGTTCAACTGTCATACAACGGAATCGATTACGACGGCATTAAAAATTCAAAGTAAAATATTATAAGCCACTTGAGCGAACGAAATAGTCCAGTTATTGACTCGACCGATCCGCAATAACTGTGTAATAATGCATACGTATGTGTATATATATAGTTGAAAATCGGATCGAAGAATGTCGAAAGCCGACGGATAACAATATACGCACGGGTCGAATAAAATATTAACGAATGTACAAAGGAATCGATTTAAAAACAGGTCAAAAGCAGTGCGTTCGTCAGCAAACATTAGCGTGTCGGTATAGTGTGCTGTTGCGTACTAATAATTCATAGCGAAAATAATATGTAAATGTATCTGTCGAACGAGTAAAAGTCTAATGATACACAGTTAGTCAACAAAAAAATATTATAATAATAATGACAATCCGATTTACGCGAGTACAGTCCGAAGGTGACGAGGACGTACGCAGAAAGAAGTTTTGGGGGTGTTTTTGAAAATCAGAACTTACGAAATTTGTTTATTTGTTAGTATTGAATTTTTATTTTGCTTTAGCCGGTGTTCCACAGACGTAATGTAATAGTATGCCCGTCTATTAAAGTATAATATAACGTTAAAATCTAATAAGTAAACGACCACACAAAAAACAAACATTTTGCGGGGTGTCTTAACACCCAAAACATTCTCCTCAGTACGTGCCTGGAAGGTGATTTTATACTTATCGAAACTATTTCGAAAAAATCCGCGACCTCTAAGAAGAACGTTCACGAGATATTGTCACAACTAACGTGTTAATAATTTTGAACACAACAAATCGTTTCAATTCGATCCCCCCCCCCCAAAAAAAATTTTAACCGTCCACAACTGTTTATATTGTTGAACACGTTTAGTGAACGAATATCCAACGAGATGTTGGAATAAAATAACAAAATTGGTAATAATTGCAATAAAAGTAGCAATAATAATTCTAGGTTTTTGCTATTCATATCGAAACGAAACGCACAGGCTTGAGACAACGAATTTAATGACAAAAAAAAAGAAACGATTAAATAAGAACCAATTTCGGGTATCATTCAAAATAAAACTATTGTATTAGCGAGATCCAAATATGGTTCTCATAGCAATGTCGAAAAATTCACTGACAACCAAATTTTGGGCCTAGTGGCAACGTTGGAAAAACCCGTAAGAACCCACATGACGCTCGACCTGTCGATAACTGGCATAGGATATTTCATGATCCAGTACAACACGAAGCGTTTATTTTATGTGAAACGTAAAACCCATTGCATCGTGCGTTAAAAGATACGTTAAAAAACTCAGAACCAGTATGTCCCCGCTCCTCCTGCCCTTCGATTGATTTTAATCTACTCTACTAATTTAAATTATTTTACACGGCACGTAGTCGAGATTTTCCATGAGGGGATTAAAATTTCAGGACGTATTTTTCCTCCAAGAAACGCTAGATGAGCATAAAAAAAAAAGATCATTCTCATTATTTGATTTCGTTTTCCAGTTTATTAAATCAGACGTCGGGTTTTTATTTTTATCGTTACTTGGTGACTTGAAAAAAGTTGGTTTACTTTTTGCTTAAAATGTAGCAGTCTAATAAAACGGGCCGTGTGCCCGCGGACTTTCGGATTCGCCTTGGGCACGGCCCAAAGTATTAAAAAACTAGTAGTGGGTACACGCCGCGTGAACGAAAAGGTATCGTTATCACTTTCCGTTTTATCATTTGATTTCAACCGCTGTTTTTTGGGTTTCCGAGACGGAGAATGAAACCCGCCTGGGAATTTCGTTTGCATGTCACGCCTACACGTGCCCGTACAAGCTCAGGTGTGCACATATATGTGTACGTATTGTATACACACAATACACAATATATATATATAAATAAATACAAGCGGGTTTTTACTACGGTCACGGTAGCCCGGGAGGCCAGCAACAGTGTGAAACGTACAAAATACGTTTCGTCGGTATCGACCGGAATAAAAAGAAATGGTTGAGACCTTAAGTTGATTTAACCCGGTAAACGGGATAAGACGGAGACTTGGCGTGCACGCGAACTTTCTGTACGATACACGTACTATCGAAATAATACATTACAGTTTAATTGTATCGCAATGCAATTTATATGGAACGATAAATAAAACTTTTTTTTTTCTGTCTTTCTCGTATTCGCGTGACTTAAGAACCGAAAGAAAAAAAAAACCGTTGGCAACGTTTTTTTCGTTTGTTTTTTCGAATAACACCGGCAGTTGTAAAATATGCAAAATAAACGATTGTGCGCGTTTCCCGACGGAACGATTGCGATTATAAATGACTTTTGAACATACGACGATAAACGAGTAATAAAAAACAAAAAAATCAACGCGTCCTAAACGGTTCTTGATAAAACGCGAAAATAATACCGTTAACAATTGCCAATGCCGAAACGTCTATCGCGATGCAATGTACGTAATTACGGAATAAACGCCCGACAAAACGCCCGACGAAAACGGCCACCGTCAACTGGCCAACGTTCAACGGACCAATACGCGTTGCCTCTAGCTCTCAAAACAGACGTCTCATCTGACGTTTCCTTATTCCGGTTGGCGTTTACGAGGGACAATCACAAAACACAAACACGCGAGAATGTCGGATCCATCCGACGTTTAAACGGCTCGTGAAATACGGTGCAGACGAACGCATACGAGCTTGATCCCGCGCAGCTTCGAAGGCTGTTACGACTGCCCTAACCAGGGGCGGACTGAGACTCTGAAGGCCCGGGTGGGTAAGTTTTTAGGAGGCCTTAAACTAACGTAATTAATACAAATAAATAAATAACTTGATAATGTATCACATAAAAAAAATTATTGGATCAAAATAAAACCGACTTCGAAAAAAACGAACTAAAAATTGTGAAATAATTCACGAAAATTTTGATTTTTCGATTTCGGTTATCGACATTTGGCAACGATCACGGTGTGATATGTGAAAGATAACAAATACTCGTGTTGAAAATCGTTTAGAATATCGTAATAATTTTTCTATTAGGCATATTATTTTGTGTAAGCCAATAGGCCATAATAAAATAAACAGCTTGAGGCCCAAGTACAAAGTGTCTATGTATGGCCTCTTACCCGCCCTGCCAGTCCGCCCCTGGCCCTGACCTTGAACCGAGTATCACAAAACGAGATGAGCATTACGGGCGCAGCAGGTACGGGCAACGCGAATATTTTCAATATCTGTTTTTGTTCAAATGTGTTACACCCCGGTGTTCGGTGAGCGTACGGAGCTGGTTGTGCGCCGTGGTCGGATCGTCAGTAATTCGTGCGTAGCCTGCCGGACTACCCTGCCAACACGTTTTTAACATCTCGACCGAAACGCGTCAGGAATCTCACGCCCGGAGAGTGTTCTATGCTCTATCGGTGCAATTCGAGAGTTCGGTCGTGTCGCCGGCGGGGATGTCCGTCGATATCTACGAGAACAACCGGACGGCGACGTTATCGTCCGCGTCCACGCGGCGTGTACGTTACAACGACACGACGCCCGGGGAGTCAAGGTGAACCGAAACGTTTTCCGAGCCGGCGGTTTTGGCCCCCCCCACGCCTTACAAGTCGAACGGGGATAAAAAAATATATTTCCGCAGGCCGGCCGGCGCGCCGAGAGATAAGGCGGAACGAGGGCGAAGGCGAGAATAATAAAAAAATCGGGCGGACGAAAGAATTTCGCGCGCACGCGTTCGCGCACGTACGTGTACGGTCGACTAGGTGGTTTCGTGATTGACAGCCCGTGCGCCGTCGAGCGAGAAAATCAAAAAAACTAAATAAAAACCGAAAGAGAAAGAGAAACGGGGCAAAAAAAACACCCGACGGAACCGAAAATGATTTACGACTCCGAGTGACTCGACTCCTGCGCGTCCGGACGAGCACGCATACACGTACACGTACAGGGACGGACGGACGAG
Organism: Schlechtendalia chinensis; assembly: GCA_019022885.1. Taxonomy (NCBI): domain Eukaryota; kingdom Metazoa; phylum Arthropoda; class Insecta; order Hemiptera; family Aphididae; genus Schlechtendalia; species Schlechtendalia chinensis. Next base: position 29,167,724 of record CM032339.1, read on the forward strand.
GCCGAGGAAAGGGATGCATGTTTTTTATACGGATCGGTATCATCGTCTTTTCTTTTTTTTTATCATTCTTTTTGGAAATCAAACAATTATTTTAAACGCGTTACGGGTTTTTTTATTCGGTCTATTCCGGATCACCGGTGTTTTTTTGTTTTTTTTTAGGATTTCGATTCCGTCGTGTCGACAAAAAAATCAATGTCCCGTCGCCGCTTCGCGAAGCGGTTACGAATCCGATGCGCGCGGGCTATAAAGTGGTCTGCGGAGTGTATGCGCCGGGTTAGAAATCGCGTCAGGTCCAAACCGGGTTAGGTGCTTCGTGCGCGTTGAGCGTGGAAGCCGATCTGATTCGACAAGCCGAGCGAATAACGAACGAGTAATGAAGACGATTTTTCGAAATAATTTACGTGGAACACGCAGTACTGTGTTACGAGTCAAAAACAGCGTAGCCAGCGGTCCGAGCGCGAGACTTCATTGTCGTTTCGAATTCGGAAACATACGTGGTAATCCACGTATAGTCCGTTTACAAATGACGAACGCGATAAACGTGTCTGAGCTCTTGTGTTTACACGTTGAACTCTCGGAAAGATACGAAAACCCCATACCGCCGAGAACACATCCGGACTATATATGTTTTCGTTATAAACAGCGTTGGCCGTCCACAGAGGCACGTATCCGAACGACGTCTGCTAAACGATACGCGACGACGTTTCATAATTATTATTATTAATTTCAACAATTCGATATTTAAAAACGTGTCGGTTGTACGCACAACACGATATCCGTGGATCTGTGAACAATGACACCCAGAGATATTGTGTTAGGGAACATGTACACGATAATCGATAAGAATTACAACGTAACGGACGAAACGGTTCGGGATACATTACGTATAGTGATGCGTTTCAATCGGAATTTTGTAATCGAAGGTAATAACTGGACCAAGACGGGTCGGCTTAAGATCGTCATCATTTGTGAACGCGTTTGAAACGTAAACGCAATGACATTTATGTGGTGTTTGGGATTGTGAACTGCAGACGCGAATGGCAAATGACGAACGAATCTCGTTACGCGTGCACGGAGAGTACGCAATTATCGCAATATGTTTAGCCGACGTTGGAATTGTAGACGGGTGTTTGAAAACGTTCGATGTTCGAATTCCGAAGTACGTAGTTCAGTGGCGGTTAGAGAACTCTCAGAAGCCAATTGCTCCTCGACGATCAACGAAAACGAACGAGTAAACGATGTCTGTTGGCGAACGGTTTCGTATAATTCGATGAAAATCGTGAATCGAATGAAATCTCTATAAAATTAGGATTAGCAGAATAATTTTTGAGGTCTTTCAAATTCAAATCGTTGTTCATTGATTTCGGACATGTCGAAAACACCAAACGAAACAAACTGACTCCATTCAACTATGTGTAAAATTAAACTGAGATGAGATAGCGACTTCAGGTTTTGTTAAAAATGTTCACTAATGCACGGAGAATATATATATTCATAATTCAAAGCGCTATCGTGTCTAGATTAATCGTAATAATATTTGTCCCGGTACTTTTTAAACAGACCTCGTATATGAACATATTTAAACGAAAAATCTATAGTTGATCACTTATTTAAGCAACCAAACGCTTGAACTCGTTGAATGTTATCTTTTTTTGCAATAAGTATTCGGTACGAAATATATCCATTCAGCAATTACATAGCTACCTGCACGATATAAATGGGTATAAATTATTTCGTTGTGGTTTAAAGCTTTTAAATGGATTTGTTTAGTATTATGCACGTTTTCGGCATAATATCCACGTTTGTTTTGATTAACTCACGTGTCGGACACGTTTCAGTGGCCATTTTCAGAGTTGTCTTGTTTCAGATACGTACTGATGTACCAAGACGTGTTCACCTTTTCATTATTTCACGCCTTTTTTTTTTTATTAATTCAAATCAATTTTGTCATTTTCGTTTTATAAAATCGTAAATATACGACAGATACACACGATTACGTCATAATAAATCTATTTTACTGAAGTGTTCGACTTTCGAACCGAACTAAACGCATCATAGTTCGGTCCGAATACCGAACCAAAGAAAAATGAAAACCGTACCGAATTTGTAGAAAAACAATAAAAAAAAAATCAAAGATGTTTAAATAAATAAATTCTGTTTGTTCTATTTTTTTTTTTTTTTTTAGAATAGGTAGTAATTGTTTTCCGCAATCCGCAGTAATACGAACATCAACGGCGTATTTTTCCGTTTTCGTTATCATTCAATAACATAATATAGTATTACATTATGAAAATTATTTACAAATCATTTCCTTCTAAATAAAGAGCGATGTTATTGTTTACAGAGATTTAAAGCATTATCTACGAGGATAATATTTTACATTATTCATATAAATATTTGTAGCAATTTTATGCCAAACATATGTTGTTTGGTCTTCTTATTGATAATATCACAGTACTTGGCAGATTAGTTACAAAACATCGTAATTTTTTATCGCGACCGTGTGGTGCGGTGGCGGATTTATTTCTTTGCCTAAGGGGGCCAATTTTTTTTAATACATACATACACGGCCATTAAAATGTAAATATGGATACCCGTATCTTCAGTTGATTGTTTCTAAGCGAAACATCAAATTTCAACAAACAAAAAAATGTATAACATAATGTACATAAAATAGGTACATTACATAATTCATCTTTCATCTCAAGTCGACATAATTGTTATTCAAATAGATCATAATTATAATATATAATCTAAATTTCTATTTTTCATACTTGCACATCTATTGATAATATTTTCTATATGATTCATAATATTTCGTATAGGTGCATTCACCGTGTCCGTGTCGTATGATTTATTTTTAGAAAAAATCGGTAAAAAAGTATTTTTGTGTGTATAACTCAAAATATTTAGGAGAGGGCATGGCCTCTATGCCTCCCTTAAACGTCGCCTCTGGTGTGGCAGTAGTGCTAGTCATAGTATTCATTAACAACTCATTCGTGTTGTTGTACGATTGTCAAAAGTTATCATCAAAGTTATTCACGTTCCTCAGACAACAGATTAAAATATTATGTAAATATTCATTTGCATTGTATTATAATACATTATACATCGAAAACAGTCGATTTATCCTCGGGTTAGCCATATTATATAAATTCATACCTGATAACATTATCCTCCCGGTACTCAGTTTTTCGTGATAATTCAATAAAATATGATTTTAAACACTAAACCCCTATATTATTTAATTCCCTCCTTCTTCTTCTCCCTCGACCACCTGTGTCCTAAACTTCCACCTTGACACGATCTCCCACATCTTCTACGCACACACCAGCAGTCCTCATATCACACCCAATGGCTGGATGCCATCCACCTCTTCTTCGGTCTTCCTCTTCCTCTTCTTCCTTTAACGTTCGTTTCCATGACCGTTCTTGCAGCTTCCGAATTTTCTCTCCTCATAACGTGACCAAACCATCTAAGTCTATTCTCTCTCATCTTATCCACGATCGACGCCACTCCTATGCTTCCCGTCACATATTCATTCCTTATCCTATCTTCTCTTGTCACTCCACTCATCCATCTAAGCATTCTCATCTCTGATACACTCATTCTCTGCACTATTTTCTTGTCAACCGTCCAGCACTCTTAACCATACAACATAGTTGTACTCAGTTTTTTTACGATAATTCAACAAAATTTAAACACTAAATACCTAATAATATAGGTAATTAATTATTATAATAATAATTAATTATTTGGGTTACTCAAATTTTACATCGAACGAGTATTTCGTTCTATTTATTTAAATCATTTGTATTTTGTACGGAGTTCGGTTCGACTTCAAAAAACTGAATATATTGTGCCGTGGCGATTGTCATTTGGTACGATCTCTTAGCGTCCTGACGATTACGTCGTTCTCGCGACATCGTAATTGTATACGAATTATTAAAACAATAACGTCCCGCCCGCCCAAACCGGTGAGTACCTATCGCGTGGGTAATTCTTTCCCGGTGCCTACGGTGCCTTCGTGTGCGGATTTAAATGGAACCCTCGAAACGTTTCTGAAACACGTGTACGCTACGTAACACGCGTATTATGTCACGACAGACACCGTGGACACGTAATTGCACGTGCGTAGGTGTTGTGAGACGCGTGTCGATTTCCACGTGCACGGCCGAAGGACTTTTTGCGCGAGCCCGAGACGTCGCCTGGAACGTGTGAACATTTATTCGCGTAAAAAAAATCATTCGTACACCGGCGCGCGTCATACGAATACGATAAAATCCGTATTTTTTTTTTTTAAATGAAAAAATCGCGTACTAATAACAACAGCGGTAAGGTCGTGTCACGCGCGATTGACATTCTCTCGCGCGAGAAAAATATGCCGTACGTCGTGTATCGCATATGTGACTTCCATTGTACGCACCTGCGTGGCCGCGTGGGTTTTAGGTTTCCATAAGACCACGGTGCGTGCGCGTGTAACGCCTTATATGTCCGTTTCGCGTTAGTCTGTTCGTCGCCGTCGTCATCGACACGAATTCTCGAACGCCTTTTTCCCCCGACAACCGGTGTTTACCGGTTTACGATCGTTTTTACAACCAATACTGGTTAATGCGGAAAATCGAAATGTATCCGCGTTCGTTATTGGCGCGTCGTTTTCCACCGGGCCGTCTAGACATTTCGTTTTTACGAAAACGAGAGAGCAAGCCGAAGCGTTGAAAAATAATTTTCGTCTTTAACACGACCACCGGTCACGTGCTGTCGATTCGGTTTTAGACCGAAACCAAGGATCAGCTCGTGTCCATAAAGTGCCGCGTATAGATAAACAAATAAAACGTGGGCGTTTTATTCAAATCGAATTCGAAGACATTCGAAATAGAAACCGACGACTCGAGTGATAACAGCGTAAGACCAAATAAAAAACAATAACTAATAGTAATGTGTAGACAGAGAAAAATGTATATAAGTGATTGAAACATTGAAATTTCACCAAATAATAAATGGAACAAGTTGACTTATGACGTACAATATTTTGCAGTCAACTCGTTTTCAACATAAGTGCTGATGGAATGTACGACAACGAATCGAGGAACGAACAAATGAAAATCTAATGCAACAAATTGCCGAATTATTTTATATAAATAAGTGTGTGTGTGTGTGTGTGTGTGTGAAATCCCGTATGCTCACCTCTCGAAGCGTTTAAACGTAAGAAATTAAAATCAAAAACCAAACGCTAATAAAATTACTCGGTCCTTACCGTGTGTTTTTTGTTTTTAAACCGACTCGCTACACGACGCCTCGTTAACGGTTTAATCGATAACAATGAAACGTGATATAGATAGATAGTTAGATACCACCTGACAATTCGTACCGGTATTATTTGTCTTGCTGACACGGTCTAGTAAAAATAAAACCCCCTCCTCGGTGTTGCACACACACAAGTTAAAGTATCTTACCGTTCGTATTTGAACGCGTGCACGTATTCTGATCGATGAAACGTATTTTACATTTTACAGTTTTATTAAACTGTGCGCAGAACGAAGACCATTGTTTATAACCGCGTTGTCGAAAGCCTAAAGAAGTTACGTTTTAAATAAGTCTATAAAATGTATTAAAAAATAATTGTTTCCAGACAATGGGAAATAATGTTTTTGTAATAAAAATATGAAAACAAACTACAACATTTTCCATAATAATCTATTTAAAATCTATAATACAATATTGGATGCGTATACACCTGTATACACCTGTCGAAAATACTTTTGTTTTTCAAATGTACAAAATAATGAATTTCCAATTCACAACATTTAGAAAAAAGATGCTAAAACATCGAATAACGTTTGCTTCGTCATGATATTTTTCACAGTAAAAACTTATTTTCAGTAGTCGAAGTTCTGGTTGGGGGGATAAGGAAGGATAGCATCCCCATATTTATTATAATCTACATTTTTCATCCCTCCATTTATTTTGACCAAAATAATACACCCCCCTTATAATTATATACAAAGATTATCGATTTATATTGGTGTTTTTCATACAAATTATATATTTTTTACGATGATTTTTTAATTAGTTTTACAAGAATACAATGATGTTTTATTATTATTATTATTTATTTTTTTATATGAATCAAACATTTTTATCTCATTTAAACTGAACCACTTGACGCCTAATTCTAATAAACCAACGTAAATACGAATGCAATAAATAAATAAATAAATATACAGTTTATAACGTTATGACTTATCACTTATGAATAATTCTGACAACGTGTTTTTTCTTTCATTATTTTCAGTACGTTTAATTAATGCATTTTGTTGCTTTCATTAGTATTTAATTTACTTAGATACCGAATAGGTAGTTATTAGTGATTTATTTACGAGGATATTACGAATATTTATTAGTGTATCGTGCATAATACGATTAATTATTTGCTACTCGTACAGTTCGATTGACTTAAAGTTACAGCATTAGTAAACACGTCTTTATCAAATTGGTTAACCGAATCGAACTCGAGTACAAATAATATCACGACTTCTGAATGAAAACGTGGGCATCCCTCCACTTATTTTGAGCCACTTCGACCACTGCGTATTGTCAACACCGATCGTTTACGTAATCGTTTTAAATCTTAAGTAGATTTAGCTGTTAACTTTTTTGTTAGAAATATTGTAACGTTCCCCGCCTTTTCCGTTCAATCGGCCACTGGTCGTGAAGCATATTCGTTTTTATTCGATTCGATCATTATCTCAAAGCGCGCAGCGGAATCAAAATTTTAATTTTTTTTTTGTTTTATACACAATTTAAACTTAAATCAACTAATCTCCTTCGGAGTATCGTCCACACATACACACACACACACACACACACACACACACACACACACACACACACTCACAACCCTCTAATATAATAAATAAAATGAATGGAATAGCCTTGACAGTGACTACCGGTATCTTCGGTCACCATTGAGTTTTAGATTCTGCAATAGCCAGAAATCACGCGGCTCCAGATCCGGCGAACGCGACGGAGGGAATGGTGAGAATTTTTTTATCGGCCGAAAATCGCTGAACGGCAAAAGACATTTTTTCCCCCGAACGTTTTCGACGAGTCTCTAAGACGTTCGATTGCAGAACTCCCGCAAAAACACGCGATCGACACGTCGTTCCGTAAACGTGTGCCGTTCCGTATCTACGATTCCGTCGCTCGATCGTGAACGAGAACCCGAATTTATGTCTCAGGCAGGGCTCCCACAATGAGAGGGGGGGGGGGTCGGTGAGTACTATAGTGCCGGGACCCCGGGGAAAAAACATATTTCAAATTTAAATTAAAAAAATAAAATGAGTCGTGCCACCCCGGTCACCGTATCTTTACACAATATTGGTACGTAAATAATTTGTTTTCTCACAACATAATTCTGTGTAACGAAATCCATGTGTATGTTATTTTTTTTATTTCATAAGATCGCGGGCCACTTGGCGTCGGCAGGCGAACGGAAGTCTGAAAATAATAATAATCTTTTTTTTATTATTATTAATAAATACTTTTAAAAAAAAAATGTCGACTTCCAGTTGCAGTAAATTAGTGTACTCGTGTTTTAAACTTATTTTAGGGTAACTGAAGTAAATGATATTATTATCGAGGTGTATAACAGCAAACGAAGCCGTGTACCCAATATTTCAGATGCCTTTTGTAAAAACGAAAAATTTAATGTTAGAATGATTATAAATACTAAAATAGAACGAAGGCCAGGGTACAGTACCGTAGTAGAAAAATGTATGTGGGGGGCCTGATCTCGGGTAGCCGAATTTTCGATAAAAAAAAATTTATGACCAACACAACACTCCAATTTCGACGTCCGCGAACTTGGCCTCCCCGAGGACTTGTTCGACTCATTCGTGACTGTCCGCAACGAACCGTTTCGAAATTCGCAACTCGATATTTACGCGGCGGTCGACGTTCCTGTAGTGGAACGCACAGGCGCGTATCAGCCAACTCGTGATGCCGCGGGTGCCCGTCGTATGCGCCAAAAAATGAACGGGGAGAGGGAGCCGACGCGCACCAGACTCCAAACCTGTACACTTGCCGTGTTTCGGGACGCGTAAATTCTGTTCTCTCTGACCTAACCTTGCGCTTTTTCCACGGTGGACCGTGTTCATCCCCGCCGTTGGGTCGGCGCGACGATAAAACAACACGGTCGATTACGCGTACCGTCCACGTATACGATAACGGTCTGATTGTCTTCCGCAGACGAATGCCCGGGTGCTTTTTTGATCGCGCCGACCGTCAAAACGCTACGAATCCGGATAATTTTTTTGACCTGTGATAACAGTACGCGCGGCCTTAACGACAACCGATGCGCATGCGATTCACTCGCGTCATTCGTTGTAGACTGTTCGAACACGGAAACCGCTTTACAGACTGTTGTCGAATCGTTTTTGGGGGTTTTTTTTTCGCCCGTGACGTATTACGATTTTAAACCGTTTTGTTCAACAACGCTAACGTTTTCGTCGTCTTCTTGTCGAACGTTCCGGTACGGAATTATATTTTCCTTATTATTATCACTTCGGTACGTGTTGTCAAACGTGTACGCTTTTCCGGCGCGAGTATTATTTTTTTTTTTGTTTTGCTTAGAGGTTCGAAAAATATACAGGCACGACGAAAACATTCGGACGGCTCGCTGTTGTTAACTTGGCGTTCGATTATCTATGGTGAACATGTGTGTGTTTATATTGGTATTATTATTACGAAGAAAGTAAACAGCAACGGACGGTCGTATTGTTATTGAGCTTTACAAGAAAAATAAATAAAAAAAAACTTAACGCTACCCAAAGACGTAATGAAAAAAATAAAAATTCTTAGTACGGCTTTTTACCGCGTCCAATGTTAAAAATATACATTTCGCTCAACGTTCTTGCGTCAGACTTGAAACTGGTCATGAAATTGGCCTTTTTCAAGAGTACGCAAAAATATAATAACACTGAGTTTTATTTCGTCAGTCCGTAAATAGCTCAGCGAATTGTTCTCAAACTTTGTATAAACCTACGCTTGTATAAAACTGTATGTGTCCCATTGTTTCCCGTCGATAGAATAATCGTTTGTTTGGAAAAAACTTTATGCGAATCAAGGTTCGGGCGAACATATACGAAGAGCTTTTGTTAACCCAGTGTTCGTATTGGGGAAAGGGGACGACTCAAGGGAAAAGAGTTCTACTAATACATTTAAAAAAAAAAAAAACCGCGTCTCTTTACAACAATTTTCATGGTAGCGCGAGGGATCGTTTGTAACCGGCGCACCTAGGGACAACAGATAAAAAACCATGAACAAATTGTACGTTTGATATTATTATTTTTAATATTTTCATTGTTATCAATACGTTATTGCTATATCAAGTACCTACTTGATAACGGCAATTTATTATCTTGTACATCACTTACCACAGAATATTATTCGTATATTATTTGACGATTATTTCTAGATTTATCAACAGATATATTATAAAAGTGTACATCCGTAGCAACACAAATTCTATTTTATTTTTTATAAGTTGTGATAGCGTATTATGATATAGTTGATTTTTACACTTTATTATTCTTACTTATTTTTAAATAGGCTTATTAGTCGTTTATTTATATAAAATGTTTTAGAATACTATTCTACTAAGAATTGTATAGAGAAATCATTTTAATTGAAAAAAAAAATAATACCGTTCGAAATTAGGTTATATATTATTAGTGGTATACTGAGTGGTGGGTGTGAGATACCCATGATTTTGTGATATAGAATATTTCATTTGGAACGCTTTTTTTAAATTTCCAATTGGGCTCCACTACTTTATATTTTCCAATCCGAACACTGGGTAAGCCTGAAAAAAATTGAACTAATGATTTCAACATCTTGTGCGTCATATAAAAACACTAACGACTAAGTAAAAGAACTCTGATTAGCTTTCTTCTTAGTTTTAGTGGAAAATAGATCCGATTGTTTTTTAACGTTTGAATAAACATTTTATTTTATTACTATTACACTGTACCTTTAACGTAACAAAATTGTGTACGTTTTTTAAATTCTAAAATAATCACTATTATAAAATAAGGAAAACGTATAAAAACATTGTGTTCGCCGAATAACGAGAGTACTGTTCTCGAGAAATGTGTATTTTCATTAGACGTCTAAAGTATTAAACAGTTCAGTGCGTCTATCTTGTCCGACGGCTTTTTCCATTGAACGTAAGCAACTTTTTTTGATATGTGCGCTTAAACAATTTGCAGCGACTGGAAAAGTCGGTGCAATCTGTTATATAATATATTGTTAAGAGAAAAATGTCTGAGAAGTGCCTGTTCAAAAGCTGACGAATTCAACAAATTTATTCTACGCGTTATCCTGGAAAAAATCGCACTGTAAATGTGTCAAATGATTTAAAAAATTCGTGACTCTTGTCGCGTACACAAGTATTTTCGTTGATATTTTTAAAATCAGCCAAAATAAAGTTACACAATAATTCATATCCCAATATCCTTCATAATTTTGTCGATCTATATCGTATGTTGTTGGACCATTTTCATTTTCTGATTTTGTGATTTCGTCGGCAAACATCGAAAATTTGATTATTTTACATCGCTGAAAACAAACACATCTAACAACAAATTATTTAGAAAATAATTACGATCCGAATTTAAAAGGAGGTTTGACGATTTTAAAATACTTGAGCCAGGCGCACGGTTTATTGTAAATCCATTTTCTGGGGACGTCGAGATTAAAGTAAACGAAATCGGAAATTCATTTGATCTGGATAAAACTAATTCGGGACTAGAAATATTAACATTACAGAATGATTCAGTATTTAAAATTACCTCAGAATTTTAGAAGCATGTATATACTCAAAAATACCCAAATCTACGAGACATTGCTCTTCGTATAACTTCATTTTTGCTCCAACTTGGCTATGTGAATCAATATTCTCGAGTATGGAATACTTAAAGAACAAATATCGGCCAAGAATGACAAACAATAATTTGGATTCAAGTTTAAGAACAGCTATTTCTAATTAAATACCAGAATTTTAAAAATAAAGCCAATACCACAATTCACATTAATAAACTTACATAATTTTTTATATTTTTTTTTAATAAAATTTAATGAAATTATTCAATTTGTTATTATACATACTGTACCACTGTAATTCCAGTAATAAATAGACTTTAAAAACGTATATACCTACTCTATCTTGGCCGCATAAAAAATATAAACAACACTCCTAAAATCTAAATAAATGAATTTCGTTCACCAGAGACTTAACATTTTTAATGTAGCTCACTTGTTGAAAAAGTTTCGAGGGACCCTGTTACTGAGTGTCGTTCGTGTCATCTCCGGTACGGCCGCACACGTATACAGACCCGTTTTGGACGTGTCGTATTTATCGGTGTGTAGGAACGAGGTCTCGAGAGAGGGGTGAGTGGTCAATTAACTCTCTACAAAACGTCGTTAAAGCTATCAGCAGCCACCGGCGGCTGTGCGGACGTCGGAACATCGCGTTTTCGCCTACGATACTTACGTGCACGCAAACAACTCGGTAGTGAATACATTTCGGTATCGTTCGTTTCGGACAAGTGGGACAGTGAGACGAACACGAGACACCCACGAAGAACCGTATCGACCCCCGGGTGTAAGAGTGAGGCAGGCAATGTTGCGACGAGCCCGTCTGCACGTCCTTATTCGTTTGACGAGAACGGCATTGCCGTCACGGTGAACTGAGAAGAAGGCGTATCAATAGACATAGGATTTGTGGTTCCGACGAGATGGGGCGACCGCACATGCCGCGACGGGAGCTTTCCGAGCCTGATTTCCGAACCGAATGATTTCACGATATCAACTCATTGAGCTTCTCGCTCGTCGGGTCTGTCAACGTGTGACTTTTTCACCTTCGGCGATACCTCAAAACCACGTGTCGTACGACTTCAGGGGGAGACTTCAAGACTTGTATCCGTGAAAATGGTCATCGCGTGATGTCCTTAAACGTAGTGTATCAATAATGTATGTTTCCACATGAATAAATTTCCTCCCTACCACAAAAAAAACAAAATTAACGGTATGCTGCTTATTTCAAAAAAGGTCCGTTTTCAGCAAGACAAACGCGCAAACCTCGTGCACACAGTGACGGTCAAACGAGTGAGGTGTGGGGAGGGGGGGTGTGAAGGAGATATATCCTCTATGAACTTTTTGTTATACACAGCCGAACCAGAAATGATGTTTTCATGATTAAAACGGTTGAAAACGTATTTAAGATTGAGGTAAATGTTTGACTATAACTGGAAAGATGATTCAATTTAGAACATTTAATTTAAAAAAGTTAAATTAAAAACACGTTTGATAACGTGTAATTACGTTATTTTAGAGTCGTCTTAATGGCTCGACCACGACGGCTGTTCACCGTGGATATATAAATATAACCCCGGACGATGAAGTATTGGATGAATTGGCAAAAAAAAATAAACAGATTTCATAACTTAATGGTAATAAAACTGTTCGGCAAAGTGTGTATACTAGGTATATCATGTTTTTCTATCCTATTTTTGGCCGCCACCGCGCGCACAGGACCGTCTTCTCCGTCCCGGGAGCATTTTGCACACGATTTGCACACGCCATCCCGTCCGAGTCGGCGTAACACGACGGTCTCCGTAAGACGAACGCGGCAAACACGCCGTACGAAGATTGGGTTAGGTTCATTCTCGCAAGGCGTTTCGATGTCGCGTCCACTGCGGGACACACTCTGTTTGAGTGTCCCTACTGGTGCGCAGATCGGTCACACGTAGAAGACATACTTGGCAGAAGGATGGTGGCGGGTGACGTCCCGGAAGTTGTGTTGGGACCCCGGAAGGATCTCCTACCAACCGACCACGGGGCCAAGCTGAGGATTCTGGAAACGGCCGAGAGGCAGCTACGGGCCATCTCGGAAATGGTCGAACAAATCATGGGCAAGAAGGAGGAGGCAGAAAGGCGACGGCAGTCTGGTTATAGTGCAAATAGTTAAGACGCTTGTGTTGTGGGCCGAAGGCCACATTATTCAGGGTGGTTAGTGGCCCCCACGGTTTGTTATCGTTTGTATTTTATACTTTGAAAATGTATATTGAAACTTGTACATATGTTCGGTGATCTAATAAACGACATAGGCCCTGTAACGTGCAAACATCTTTCCACCAGGTCCTATGTTTGAACGTGAAAAAAAAGAAAAGGCGTTTCGATGTCGACGACTTCGACTACGACTTTTAAACCAATTAAAAAAACCAGCGAAAAAACGTCCACGAAAAACATGATGCAGCAACGCGAATTCGGGATGTTATATACACTGGTGACGGTTACATTATTCATGGATTCGTTATGAATTACGATTGTTGTTGTTGTTGTTACCGTAGTTGCTGTTGTTGTTATTACGATTGTGGTCGTTATTTTGTTTTTTCCGAAATTCCGTACCGAAGAGCCGCGGCCGACCGGATGATTATCTTAATGAGTAATAATCATAATTCGTACGTAGGCACGCACTAAGTATATATATATGTGTGCGTGTGTGTGTACGGCTACCTGTCTACGGATTGTTCACGGGATAATACGCCCGTCCCGTCGATTGCGGACAGTCACAAATCCGTGACCGGAAACGCACGGTAACACGTCTCCGCGTGCTCTCGTACGTGTGTACGTCTCTCCACAGGTTGTTATTACGACCGCGAGATTTCCGAAACGAACGGAAAAATACGCCGTTTTTTTAATTTAAAATAATTCGAACGAAATCCATTTCACGGTACGGTAGATAAACTATTCGTTTTTTTTGGATTACGGTCTCGCCCCCCGTGCACAATTAAACAATTGTTTTACCGACGCGTTCAAGGCGTGCGACGGTTACGATTTCGTTTTTCGCGTCGTCGCCGTCGTGACGGCGACCGCTTCTCTACACAACCGGAATTCACCACCTCCCCTCGTCTCACACCGGCTGAACTCTCTGAAACGACACGCGCGCGCCGCATACGCCATCATCATGATGACCTGGTGCACTTGTGCACTTGTCTGCAATCGCGCCGCTAATGTACGACCGGCACGCCTAACGGATTTTTCCCCTTTTCCCGATCGTTATTTCGTCGTGCATAGAAGTCACCGAGGTTTGGTGGCCTGAGCCTACTGTCCCCGGACCTCACGCTAACACTAAGTCCCCGACCGAGAAGCCAATCGGTCTAGCGATCCATGTGGTCCTCTTGCTCGCGTCATTAGCTGGACATGCCTCGAGCGACCTTCGCCTCGGCCGCTCTACCGTCGTAGAGCAGTTTTTATCGACACCAGACATCTGTAGCTCGAACTCTTAAACCCCCGCGGCATCAACAGGAGAGTGTGATCCGACACTAAAACTCCGAGACTCTGGCGCCCCGCCCGAATGAGAAATCCGTAGATCTCTCACTCGCCCAAGCCAGTACGGTGAATCTGGCTCCAGCACCCCCCAAGGGTTTCGACCGGACAGAACGGACGTCTCATCCACCCGACCGTGCACAGCACAACGTTCCCCTCAGAGGGATTTAGCATTCAAGTCCATCTCCCCCAGTCAGGAGGTGGATTGTCTTGCGAACGACCCGTCCGGCAGGCTGGTGTCGTACTCTAAGCCACCCGCCAGGAGATCCATGGTCGGCGACTACTTATTTAAATAAACGTGGTTAACCCCACGACAGGGTCTTTCCGTTATCTGCCAACTACGGACGCCCGAGGGTTGCTTGGGTCCGTACACGGCTCCGACCTACCCAGACAAATGCCCAGGTAGGCCGGAGCGTATTCTGAGCCCGCCACTATACAGTTAAGTACCTCGGACGAGTATTCTCCAAAATACACCTTTGAAATATATAGTGAGAACACGCTCCTTCAGTAGTCACTACTACTACTACAACTACTGTGTCCACGACCATTACTAGCCGGCTTGTCGCTCTGATGCAGTGCCCCCGCAAGGTCGAGGTGCCTACCTCTCGGCTGCAACGTGGTGATTGTGACGCTAGATAGTAACAGACCACATGACCCAGTGCGAGAAGACAGGAACCCACATGACTCGGGAAACCGGGTTGTGCCTTCTCCTCGAAGGGTGCGGGCTATAGACTCGGCGCTCGTAGCCCTCAGACAACACGGGACCTGACCTTAACCGGTTGGGTCCTGCTCTGCCGCATCTCTTCTATCCTTATAATAGAAGGTGTGCTGTCCTTGGTCAAATAAATACGGAACGTACCGTGTCCACGGAGTACCCGAGAACGGAGTCACAAGACAAAGTTTTGCCCGAAATGTCGCTTCGGAGGACGTGATTGCTGCTGTTTTTTCATATTTAGTTCGTTAGTATCAATTGAAAAAAAAAATGGCGAGTCTAGTCTGTGCTTCGTGTAAACGTCTAGATCTAAACTCAGCAGATCGGAAACGCGCGTAAATTAAACTCACATTTGATATTCGTACGCCTGTTCCATTATTTACATTAAATATTTAATAATTGAACAATCATACATAGTGACGACGCAACGCTCCAAGCTTTCGTTTTATATTTTCGCGCCTACCGCCCGCAATATACAGTTCCCATTAACGGTGAAAAGGGGTGGGGGTAGCAGATTATAGTTACCTGGCTATACCAAATCACAGAATATATTACGACAACACGCAAGGATTTAACCGTAAACAACAATACATATTTGTAGAAAACTAATCGTTAATTATCGTTTGAGATCATTTTCGGGGGAAAATATTATTGGCTATAAACGTTGCCATTGACGAGTTCGTTTGTAGTTGTTCATTTTATTTATTTATTCGACGTATATAACGGGCAATTTCATAGATTATTTCCGTACGATATTTCTGATGACTTCTAATTAAAACTATGTACCAATCACGCAGTTTGTTCAGGCAGTTTTCGTCACGTTTGGATTTACTTAAATTCGAAATGATAGTCGCCACGTGTCGTGTTCGAAGACGAACCGTCCGGAAACGCATGTGCGACAAATGGAAATCAAAAACCGATCCGTTGATTTTTTCGTAAATCGCAAAGCTTGGTTCTCGGGCCCGGGCAGCTTGGATGTATCGTGGGGTGTTCATTTCCAAAACTGTTTGCCCGAAGCGGTCGAGTGTGTTATTTGTGAATCCTCGACCGACGTGCTTGGTTGTATCAAAAAGCGATCTGACTTATCCGGGCACCTGCCTGGGCAGTTCGGAGCCATGCACGGGTCCAAGCAGCCCTCGGGCTGGCAAACAACCCATTAGGGCAGTCTGCCGGACGGGTCGTCCGCGGGACAGTCCATCTCTCCAGCTGGAGCAGGGGGATGGACCTCGAGTGCTAAATCCCTCCGTTGAAGTGGAGCGTATTTTCTTAGGTGTGCTGTGCACGGTCGGACAGATGAGGTGGCCGTACTGGTTTTGGGTGGATGACAGAACTACGGGTCTCTCACTCGGGCAGGGCCTCAGAGTCTCGGAGTTTAGTCTCCGACGTCACTCGTTTGCTGGCACCGCGGGAGTTTAAGAGTCCGAGCAACTGACGTCTGATGTCCGGTGTCGTTAAAAACTGCCAAAAAAAAAAAAATGTGAAATTCCTAATCGAATTTAAAAGCAAAACGAATCGCCGCGCCGGCATTTTGAACAGCAGACAGTGTTAAAGATGCGCACGTGGGATTGCATGCTGTTGCGTTGGTCAACTTACTTTGCAGATAACTATGTTTACGGTAAGTCGAATTTTCCTATATAAACGCGGTCGGTATTCCATCAAATAATCCGCCAAGGACGCTGCTCTGGTCCCGGACTTTAATAGGTCCGCGGCTTGGAAGAAAACAACGTTAATCGCGCGCGAAATGTTGACAAATCGTTTATTGACATTAATGTCTCTAAAAGACGGCTGTTCCGAGACACGATACCGTTGTCGTCTCGATGTTACTCTTCAAAAACCCGACCGTGGTGGCACGGAGAACGTGACACGGCCGACGCTAGATTTCGTCCCGCTTGACGTACCGTGTACTTGACTAACTTCAGACGTATACAGTCGTCTGAAACGTAGTCGAGGGGAGGGGAGGGGGAAATAAAAATGGAATTTCTAAGCGCAGCGTCGGCGATCGAAATCAAAACGGTATAGACGGTACAATCGCGTGAGGCAACGACGACGATGACGACGACGACGACTCGAACACGTGAAAAAATCGTACACGGGTACGCGTACCACGAGCGCTTTCCGTGAAATTTTATTACCACCTGCACAATTACAGTAATAACAGTACATGATAATAATAAAAATAATAATAATAACAACGAAATGCCGCCGCGTTGTCTGCGATTTACATATTCACGCGATACGTATGACGTACCACGTGGCGCGCCGCTCCGGACTTCGTTAATCGTTCCGACCCAGTGACGATTATACAATTACACGCGCAGACTTATTTACATATTAATTTACATATTTATTCACGTTGTGTGCGCGCCCAGACCGGGGACGAACGCAGGAAAGTTTTTTATTTTTTTGGTGGGGAGGGGTTCGAAAAACAATATCAATACGAGTAAAAAATATTTATCCGGATTTGAAGTTTTATTAGTGATCAACGGTTTTTAGGATTTTTTTGAATACGGTTGAAGTAACGTACGTCGAAAATTTGAACATTCGTTTCCCCGAATATAATATAAAGTCATATATTGATTTTTTGTAAATATTTCGAGTTTCTATAATAACCATTAGTTTGAAAATCACAAAGAAATAACGACAATCGTTTTCGACGAAATCGCGTTTTTACCGTTCTTATGTAATTTTTCAGTAGTTTTTGAATTTTTTTTCTAGGCGCTTTTGAGAAATCGAAAAACGACGTCTCTAAAGTACCAACTAGATGCTATTTGCTATCGACAACGAGATATGACTGTAACTTATTCATTGACTGTGACTCAACAAGTTTTTGTTTTTTATCGGTAAATCAGGATTCATCAGGATTCGAAGTCGTTGGAACGGTGATTGTATTTTTCGGTTTGACGAACTTTAAAATCAAACCAAAACTCATTTCAACAAAACTGCCAAAAATGTGTATAAAATGGAACAAACGTATTGTACACAAAGCGAATAATATTCAATAACAGATAACAAATATTTCCGAAAATTCCAAATTTCCAACGCTAATGGTTGAAATACGTAAATAATAATAAATTCAAAACGACGTACATGTATTGATTTTTTCATCCTAAATTTCAGAGGGCGAGGGGGGGGGGGTTAACCCCCAAACCCCCCTCTGCGTTCGCCACTGGCCTAGACGTCCGGCCGTCTAGTCCGTCAATCGTTTTTCTCCAACTCCGGCTCGGTTTACAATCGTAACGTCAAAACAATCGACTTTTCACGTTTAGACCCTCTAGTTCCTCTTCGCAGTTTCGAGATCGCTTTCTCGTATAACACACACACACAAACATGGGCGCCCATTGGGGGGGGGCAAGGGGGAACATGTCCCTTTTCTAGAAAATAAGTATAGTTGCTAAAATTGGTATTTTCACATTGTAAAGGTCGACGTTTTATTTCTGTTTTATTTTTTTAACATAAATAAAAATATTTTAAGTAATTTTATATATATTAATAAGCATTATTAATATATTTGTTTATTGAACAAGTTTCCCTTCTGTTTCTTCTGTGATAATACAACAGTGAAGATACAACAGTTAAATATAAATGGTTTAATTTGGTATGATTATTGGAAATTAAAATCAATATCATACATTGATGAAATAACACAAGACTACATTAAATTATTGAACCTAACCTTTTTTTTTTTTTTGCTTATCAAAAATAATAAATTATTTTGTCCCCCCCCCCCTAAATATTATCCTATGGGTGCCCATACATACACATATATAAATATAATCGTTCGAGTAGGGGTTTTTTTTTTTTTAATATACGTACATAAAAAACATTTCAGATATGTTAAAACACACACAATACGATTATTTTTATAAACAATACACATACACAGTGTAATAACTCGGAAAGTATACATCGATTGCGTTCAAACGAAAAAGCAAATCAAACGCTCATGACAATTATTGGCCCTGTGTACCGGCCGTTTGTTTTGCGGATCACTCTGTACTACTAGGTACGATTATCGTTTTTAATATAAGTGTAAACAGGTCTTGACCTACGGCCGTGCACGCTCGCCGTGAAGCTTTATACGCGTGTATAGAAATAAATATCCGACGGAAAAACGTTGAAAAGTAAGCATGTCCCGAGGTAATGCGTCAGGACGAAGAAAATATTAAAAAAAAAAAACCCGAACGGATGTTTCTTTGTAAAATACAAATATAGGCGATTTGACGAGACCACGCGGAAAACATCGACCATATTGTAGTTCACGGAAATATAACGTATCGATACGTATTCATTCGACTTCTGTCCTCCCCTCCTCCCCCGCCCCCGTTGTTTTATCCGGGTGCGTTATATTTGTTTTTTCAGTTCGATCGGTTAGGTAAATGCTCGTTTCAACGCGTAACGACACTCGTAACGCGTTATGTAACATTGTAATAACTGTGCACACGAGTGTGATCACACGGGGCCAGATCACGGAAATCATTCACGACGTTCCAAAAAACAAAAACAATATACACTCGCACGTGTCGCACGATTGCGTAATAGGCGTCTTAAACTATCGTTTACACGTTTAACACGGAATAGGGAAAATCCGTTAAAAAAAAAAAAACCCGTTTTTTTTTCTTTTCATATTGTTTGCAACGTTATTTATTTTTTTAACGCGCGTCGTGCACGACCGAAGCGAGTTGGTTTCGGTACACGACTTGGCCGTCGAGCGTCGCGAGAATGTGCTCGATTCCCTGAGCTGTGGATGAAATCCGTCGTGTCCGGGGCTCACGTCTTACGTCACGCGTAACACGTGACACGTGCGCGACGAACTGCCCGTGAACGTTATCGGACGACGCTACGCAAACTTTTGGATTTGCAAAAAAGTCGTTGACGATTCGTATGGCTCATTATTTTCGGTGGTCGAGATGGGAGGGCACGCGAGGGGACGGAGCTCCTCTAATGCATTTTTTAAAGAACCAACGTCCCTTTACTACAATTTTCAAAGGAACGCGGGAGAGTGACGGTAACCGGTATACCTCTAGGGACCATAGATGTGTAAATCATGAACGAATTGTACATTTGATGTTATTATTTTTAATATTTTCATTGTTATCAATACGTTATTGCTATATCAAATACCTACCTGATAACGGCAATTTATTATCATGTACATCACTTACCACAGAATATTATTCGTATATTAATTGACGATTATTTCTAGATTCACCCACAGATTTACTATAAAAGTGTACGTCCGTGGCAACACAAATTCTATTTTATTAATGATCATGTGTCGATATATCCCTAAATAGCGTGAATACGTTATCATTTTTTTTTTATAAGTTGTGATAGCATATTATTATTATTATAATTATTTAAATTTAAATGGGTTTATTAGTTGTTTATTTATATAAAATGATGTATAATACTATTTTATTAGACATTGTATAGAGACACTTTTTTAAATGAAAAAAAAAGAATACGGTTAGAAATTAAGTCACATATTAGTGGTAAACTGGGGGGTGTGGGATATCAATGGTTTTATGATATAGAATATTTCATTTGGGACGCTATTTTTAAATTTCCAATTGGGCTCCACTACTTTATACTTACCGATTCGAGCACTGCTCATAATGTCTGGACGACGTGGGTCATGAAAGAAAAACGTGTTGTCTGTTTAGTCTCACGATGTTCTTAAAGACGAAATAAAAACGAAATCGACGTCTTGAAAATCGGCAACGTTGTGATGTGTTCGAATCTATAAACCGAGCGACGTACAGGTTATTTGTATTAATTGTATTCATATTTAATAATTAAATAAATTTGGGGAAAAAAACGTATTAATTGTACATAACGTGTATTTTAAAACGTCTTTGATCATATTAAACGTGATGAATACACCGTTATCGTATTTATTATCGGTCTGTCGATCTACCAAAATCTCGACTTCGGATAACTCGTTTCAAGGGTGAAATCGAGGAAAAATCTTCAAACGATTATGAATGTCTATTTTCCTATATTGACTGGTATTAATCAACTATTAACACGTCCCGTACGTTCAAACGGTAATGGTGTGGCAAGTGATAATATATTTCAATCGGCTCGCGTGGCGTATTTTACGTCAATGATACGCTTGGGGCCGTGGCTTCAGCCTTCTCTTCTTTTTTGTCGGTACAAAAAAAGCGTTTTTTTTACGACATTCTAATATCCGTTTCCAATATTTAAACGCTACAGTGAATGCGTGAAAAAAAACGTCATCATCGTTACGCGTAACGGGTACGCGTGAACACTAACAGTTTAAATTAATAATAGCATTGTATACACGCTTTGATTTTCCTAATATAATAATCGGAGATTGAATTTAACAATTAAAACAAATTAATTAACCTTTTCACACAGACGACTTGGTGTAATTTGTTCGTCATGTGAATCTTGTGATCTCATCTCGTCTTTTGAACAATACGAGTACGGGGGCGTGGTACTTGAAGCGATTACGTCTCCACGTTTACTAACGTTTACAAGTCATAAAATTTCGGCTTTGAATGCACTAACACGCCGTCGACAACGCACATCACTACACGAAATGCAATGCCGGCCCGATGCATTTTGAGGCCCAGTGCAGAATTTTGCGCCCCCCCCCCCCCCCAATATCATTATCATTATTGATTTCGTTTTAACATCGTAAGAAAACGATACGCGATAGACGGTCACATCGTAAATCGCAATTGGCGTATGAGAAAAAAGTTAAGTAATAATTTTTTCTCGTTAAATAGTATAAGATATCGTACCTGTAATTCATTTGACGTAGACTTTATTTAAAAACGTGACTGGATAAAAAAAAATGCCTAAATTAGAATGATTAATTCTAATCAAATAAACGAGTAATGAAATTTATCGAAGATACGTTGTATTTCTAATGTTTTAATGTACTAATTTAATACCATAAACATTTCAAAACTAAAAAGATACATTATTTGTAGTTTGTAGGTATTATCAAGACTGGGAAAGTTTAAAACATATATTAAAAATCTTTGAGTAAAATATATATATATATAAATGTTGAAGTTTGGTTAAGTTAAAATAATTAAACTGTTTATTTTGTTAATTTAAAAATAGAAAAAATAATTGAAAAAAGTTACATTTTAGTAAAAATCTTAAAATAATGTTAAAATGTTCTAATTAATAATAATAAAAAAATAAGATAGGACCTCTCGCGCCTTATATAGTCATAAACGTTAGCACACGCTTCAAACAATTATACTATAATATAATTACTAATTTAAATACTTGTTTTTGTATTAAGTTTACATTTAACAAAAAAAATGACGCGTATAGTGACTCAATTAAAATTAACATAAATTTGACTTTTTCTCGTCAATACCGATTCTTATCGGTAAGTCTAATAAGATAATACATTTTATCCAATAAAATCATAGTAAAATCATATAGTTAAGACAGTCGGTGTGACTGATGCGGACCAACGTATACAATCAGTCATCTGCAACACGGAATATTTAGTATAAAAAGTGTATTTATTTGCACGCGTGTTCTTAAAAAAAAAATAATAAAAATCCTAAAAAAGTCCCAAAAAGAAAGAGAACGATTTCTGACTGAGTGATCGCTGAACGATTACTTTCGCTTAAATTGATTTCAAACCGTGTTAACTCTCAATTGACCGTGTTCTTCTCTGCGCGAATCGAATAGAAAAAAAATCGGTCGACCTGCCGTATAGACCAAGGTTAGTTTTTTTTTTTTACATTTTCTGTTGTTGTTGTTACGTCGTCGCGTGTATTATGAAAACGTAAATTTTTTGGTGTCGCTCGTATCATCGGAAACGGTTGACGACTTGCATTAAAACCACGCGGATATGAATCGTTATTACGTCGCATGAAAATCGCTGTACCGGAGGCAGTGGCGTTCTCAGGAATTTTCAATGGGGGGGGGGTTCGATAATTTCTAAAAAAAGTATGTGGTAGAGCTCTGGGCCCACAACCCCCTGGCTATGAAATTTAATACTATTTTTAATAATTACAATATAAAAACAATAATATAATATTTTATATTATTTTTATTTTTTATAATACAAAATTTAACTTTCTTGGCTTTTTTGCCAGATCATCTATCACTTCCTCAACCGTTAGTGGAACCTCTCCATGAATTGCTAATATGTTTTCTGTTTGTAAATCAAATTCAAAAGAGGTACCTCTGTCATTGTACTACGCAAATAACTTTTGAGTCTTTTAAGACCTAAACATAATAATAATAATTAATAAACGTTGACCAGTAACCACATAGATAATAAAAAATCAATGAGTTATCACTATATATAATTAGTAAATTATAATTTGTCAATAGTGTTTTGGTACAAAAAAAAGTAAATTATACGATGATACAATGAATATTCACATTCTTTACAAATACAATACGAATTGGTTGTAATGTTTTCTTTTAATACGGCCAATGGGGGGGGGGTTAAACCCCACATGAACCCCCCCCCCCTCCCGTGAGTACGCCCATGACCGGAGGCAATAATAACGATAACGTACGCCGTGTGTAAGCCGTCCGGCGCGGAACAACAATTGTCGGAAACTTTTTACCGCGTCGCGTCGTTATGATAACCGGGGAGGTCGGTTCTACTGATGCGTCGTAATCGTCGCGTAGTGCGTAACTAGCAGAATTCTGGAACGAACTTAACGCGCATGGCGGAACGAACCCCGTAAGACAACAATAAGACGCCGGAAACGATATGGAAAACCGGTAGGTTCAAGCGTATTTGTAATAACGATTCCTCTGACAATTGGTTTGTTATTCTCGTCATTCGTCGAAAAACTCCGAATAAAACAATAATATAGTCGTCGGGTAATTAGTAATACACCCTTACACGTGTAAACTTTACCATACAAATATTTTGAATAACACCAGTTTCAACATGCGACTGTTGCTGGATGACGAAGTTCAAGAACGTCGAAGGCTGTGCCGAACGCTTTGGTTAGAAACGCTTTCCGGTCGTAGCAAGAGTGTTCATAGTTTGCCGGACGCTGAATTTAGAACGTCATTTCGTGTTAATTATTACGTGATACGTTAGAACTGACCCCATTGTTGAAGTCGTGACGCCTTTAAGAGAACAACGAAAACGATAACGCCCAAATATTGTGTTTGTGCCGACCACGCTCGACGCGACCAACACGTTTCAGTAGAACCGACCGCCAGGAACCGTACAGACCGAACGAACGACGTGCGAAGGTGCGACGGACACGTGCGTGATGGCCGTCTAGCGTGGACGTGCCAAGTATAACCGCCTGGTCCGATTACGGCGGAATTCACGCGGATTTCGGGTCCGTATCGACCCGCGAGATTGATCGACAAGTGTTTGTGCACGCGATAAATGACGAACGTGTTCGCAAACCGTTCGACGTTTCATACGCACAGGGTGATATATCCAAGGCGAATTTTAAAACCAAACGAAAAACTCGTAAGGTTTTTTTTTAAGTTACGTTTCAGAAATTATATCGTCCAGCGACGCGCCGTTCTTGATGGCTTTCCCCATAACTTTCACCAGCATGTCTTTAGGAATTCCGGTAATTTTTTCACGGACGGTCTCCGGGGATTCTTCAACAGTCCGAGGACGATATTTGAAAAATTCAGCTTTGAGCTGCCGCCATAAGAAAAACGGTATCAAATCAGGGGAACGAGGTGGCCGTGCAACGTCTTTCCGTGAGGAGATCGGGCGACCGGACAACATGTCTTGCAGAATGCCAATCTCTACGTCTGCTGGACCGAGTAGACATAATCTCGTATGGGTGTGATTCAAGATCGCGGTGCATAATTCGCCTTATCGTTCGATTCGGTATTCGAAGAGCAGTGGCATATTTCCGAGCGGAACACGATGGAGACTGTTCACCGTCTCTGGACGTCCAGCTGGGGTTATAGGCATTTTAGATCCCGTCGCCATTCAATTTTCGACCCACTTTAAAATGGTTTTCCGATCGTAAACACTTTCGTTTGGAGATAAACCGAAACGAGTGCGAAATGCCCTATGCGTCGCAGTTACAGACCCAGTGTTTTTGAAAAACAGTAACGTTATCCTTGAAGTTAACCTTATATCGTTCACCTGGCCTGACGAGATAAACCGCTCAACTCCAACCGGTGTATTGCGCTATGACATGCGTCATCCCATGCACGGGACAGCAATATAGTCAATCATCGTACTCTACGCTTAGGTGCGTAAATGTTCTCAAAAACAACTAACCTTTGTAAAACGAATTAAAAAATTTGTTTCACAATGATTTTAAAAAAAAACTCCTATTTTATTTAATGTTTCACAAGTACTGTCTGCGAGTTATACTATTTAAATTGTTTACGAATATAATGAAACGATTATGAAAAATAATACGTGATTCCTTGTTAACATTATGAGAACGATACATTTTATATTACATTGATAAAGAAAAACGTATTTCATTTGTGCCTAATACACAACGTAAATGACTAATATTGTAATAATTGGCTAGACACAATCATATGTGTTTAACAGAAAACATTTAAACCCATAAAGAATTTGTTTATTTCAAAACGTCGTTTCAGTCATTTAGTGTTGACCAATGATTTTTACGTCTCTAAAGGTTTTCTTTGTATATTGTTATTAATATTTATTTCATTCGACTTTATTCAATTAATCTTTTATGTTTTTTTCAATTGTAGCTGTGAGACCGAGTCGATAATGTCGCCATTCGGTGTTCTTCGTTCCTATTCTTTCCGACCAACGCCGAATTCAACTCTTCTGATCTCCTCTTCGACAGCCTCTTCCCGACCAAGAACCGTCTCGACCATTTCGAATGAATTCGACCTTCCACTCCTCGAAGCTGCCACCAGACGTTGCCACTCGTCGTTGACATCACTCGAAACGTCCGCCGGCTCGCACAAGAGGTCGTCCATGAAGTAGTCGGGACGATGGTCAGCGATGGTCCTGCGAATGCGGCGTTGTCTGACGGTTGGTGCTGTGCCGAGTGAACACACTAGAACCGCGGGTGTTCGGCAGTGTCCGCTGGGTATGCGCAGTCCGTGCCCAGTCTCTAGGCCCGGAATCAGCCTCCTTGTCCACGACCACACCGTCGGGTAGGCGCGGACCGTCCGGAGGTGCCACGAGACGTCGCGTCCTGACCGATGGCCTGCCCGTTTGTCGCTGTTTTCGCCTCTTTTATGTAATAGTTGTAAGTTTTGCGTGTGTAATGTTTACGCGTAAATAAAAAATAGTGGATTAGGCCTACCGGGGATACCACTGTAAAAAAAACGCGCTGCGTGTAATACCTCAATGATGTTATTTTGACATAGTTGTCATTCAATAATATCTAAGGTGGTGCGGAAACTTGCACGATTCCACAGTAAAACGTATGTATATATATATATATATATAAATTTACTCAAGTACTTCAAACACCGCATTGCACAAAAACGACCCACCGAGATTTTCGGTTTTGAACGGCTTTAGTACAGGATACGCCTAAAAATCGTGTGATCCATCAAAAATAAGTGTTATTCAGGGTAGACGAAAATCTCGAGGGAATACAAGCAGTTGCAGTAACCCTTCCCCCCCCCCAAAAAAAAAAAAAAATTAGGATGGTATGTATAAAACATGTACGTATGATGAACATTCATTATTATTTACGTATTTTAACTGTTAACGTTGGAAATTTGGAATTTTCGGAAATACTTGTTGCCTGTTAACGGATATCGTTGCGATTCACGACGTTAATACACACGTTGAATTGTTGAACCGTGTATTATTAAATCTGCAACCGTTGTGGGCTGTACACGTTTGGACGGTTTTGTTAAAACGAGTTCTGGTTCGATTGCGAAGTTCTTTAAGCCAACAAATACGATCGCCGTCCCGACCACTTCGAATTCTTTAGTACATATTAAACTTGTATAGGAAAAGTCGTTGATATAATGGCTAAATCGCCGCGAAAAACGGATGTTTTAAATACGTAAGAACCGCCAATAAGACTATACTGCGGAGACGAGTTTTTTCGGAAACGCACGCCGCGGACCGGTCTTTCTCATTGCTCTTATTATTTTACCAACAAAATATACAGTGAACGCCGCTTATAAGACTCACGGATATAAGATTCAGTCGCTTATTAGACTCTAAATCGTCTGGAACGATCCGGACGTATCCAAATACATTAAAAAAATCGGTTATAATACTCACCAGCTCGTTTATAAGACTCAAATTTCGTAAAAAAAAATGATAGAAAATAAACATTTTTTGGTTAAAATTTAGAAATAAATTGGTTTTCAAAAATTGCATATTTTTTTGGTTACTACCGGTTTCGATCCATGCTTTATAATGTGTGCACGTACAACAAATTTTATCGCATTTCACATTTATCGCAATTATCGTTATTGTAACGTGAGTTATAAATACACTGTCGATTACCTGGCACAGCTATCGTAATCGATGACGTCGACGGTACAAACGTTGTACAATTTCAACTCGAAACAAAGTTTCTATGATAATATGATTTAAATTTGTGAATCATAATTTTTTTTCATTTATTCACTAATAAATAATACGTAATATGTATGTATAATCAAAGTAGATTAAAAGCAAAGCAAAATATTTTTTGTAAAATAAAATTTCATAAATATGTATGTAATTAAAATTTTTTTTTTCCCCCCACTTCGCCTATGAGATTCATTCGGTTACGAGACTCACTCTGTGCTGGTCCCAAAGTGAGTCTTTTAAACGGCGTCCGCCGTATTATTGTTTCGTCACGTCGTCCGTCGGTATTACGTTGGACGGACGGACACGCGCGGAAACGGTGTAACGACGGGCGCAAAAACCAAAAATGAAATACGCAGGACGGCAATCGATTCGCCAAAACGGATTCAACGAGTCGCCACGCGCGCACATACACATAACGCGTTCAAATATATTATTATTATTATTATTATTATTATCGTTGTTGTTTTACCGTGTGCGTCGGTGGTATTGTTTTTTATTTTCCGGCGGACGGTTTCGAAACCCCGAAAATAAAAACCGTTTTTTTTTTTTTTAATTCGCATTTTACACGTGACGCGTCCAATTGCGTAACCAAAACGGCGAAAACAAATATTTATGTTCGACGAAATCTCGCGTTTACGCAGTCGGCGCGGAATGTTTTCCGAAAACAAAACGTTCGTTCGAGAAAACATAATGCACGTCGTCTTCAGGTATACCGTGTTCGCGACAACGGTGAAAACGCTATACTTTACGTGCACGTCAACATGTTACGCAACGGTATCGACGAACAAGTTGCGTTGTGCCATATTTGTTTTTTTTTTTTTTGGTTTTTTTAGAAGTCCAAATTTTTAAATAAAAATTTTCTGGCGACGCTGTTCACGTTATTCTTTTGGACCGTTGTCAGTTGCGAACCTCGTCGGTTATCGGTCGACAACCGGTGGCTCGACCACTACTGTCTCGTGGGCCAAGATTGAAATTAAACGATTTGTACGGTTAAAGAGTTATAAACCGTTACAAATTCGCAGGGAGGTATGCGTAGGCGCGGGGTGATAAAATACTTTGGGCGGACTGTAGCCCCTCCCGCTAAAAATATTTAAAAAGTGAAATATTTGTTTATTATATATTATATTTTTACATGAAAAACTAAAACCAATAGATTCTGTAGGTATGTAACATAAATCATAATACAAAATATCATAATGCATGACCATTGTTAGACCATAAATTAGGTTAGGTCTTTCCCCTTCAGCTTCATTTTTTTTAAGTTTTTTTTTTTACTATTTTATGCATAATAATGAACGCAGCGGCGCCGATGCAGCACGCGACTTGCTCTGTCTGCAGGCTCCACACATGAATTTTTCAACTACGGTACTGTAAAAAAAACCGGGCCCTCATTGTATATTGGTATTAATAATAATTTTAATATAAACTCTAACCTTTTAATTTTTAATTTTTACAAAAGGTACCTAAAATTTGGGTATTGCTGTTATACGCCTCTATAAAATGTCAGTTACTTTAGTTACCCTGAAATTAGTTTGAGACACAATTAAACTAACTTACTGCAGTTTAATATAAAAATCAACATTTAAAAAAAAAAAAAAAATATTTCTGAATAATAATAAAAAAGAAAATTATTATTATTATTATTTTCAAACTTCCGCGCGACCGACGCCAAGGGGCTCGCGATCTTATTAAATAAAAACAATGTACACGGTAGATTGTTACACAAAATCATGTAGTAAGAAATCAAATTATTTACGTGCCGATATTGTACGAAGATCACTGGGGTGGCGCGATTCGTTTTATTTTTCAAATTTAAATCAATAGTATTCATATACCCTTCCCCCCCCACCCCAACCGTACTCCCGAAAAGCCGTGTCTGTCTGCGACGTGGTCTTGACAAATGTTTCGCCAAACACACATAGCGAACAATGTAAACCATGAACAAACGCTTTTCTGTATTGATCGAAACCGTTCGACAAACAATGTTTTCCCAAACGTTTGTTGCGCGTGGACGCAGCTTCAGCTAAACCGTAACGAAAACTATAGACCGCGTTCACGGCGATGTGTTCGGACGGTCCAGCGATATTTTACGAACTCCGGACGAGCCACACGACGCCGTTGTACGCATGCTCGTGTCGCCCAAAAAACTTGTTTTCTCTTGAGTTTTAAGCCGCTCAGTGACAGTCTTCGTTTCCTTCGCCAATACGAATTCCGTGCTGTCACGGGTTCGGATTACGAACGCAACCGATGCGGACTGCCGTTTTTAATCGGCTGCGTGTTCGCGTGTCCGTGTTTTTGTTTCGCCGTCCTTATCAGCATCGCGTATTCGACCTAACACTTCGAACGCTATCAGTCGACTCCGCGCGTTGCGTGCGTCTAACGGTCGTAGGTGTTTTGACGGACACGACATCACGGATCCGTTGAACTCGATCGCGATGTCGTCCGGCGTTGATTTTTCGATGTTAAATATTCACACGATATTGAATCCGATAACTATTGTGATTTCGCACAGACGACGGTACGCCGATTACCTCGCGAAACCACTGCTTAGACAACAGGCTCGATTAACCGGGCTCGGTTGTGGTTTCCGAGCCGGGCCCGTGAAGTACTCTGCCTTTGCGGGTCCGGGTCAGGCCCGGACCCAAGCCACGGGATGGCGTCAGTAGCTGGCCGATAACTGAAAGTCCTCGTCGCGGGGATAGCCACGAATACATTGAAATAAGTGGTCGCCGACCATGGGTCTCCCTCTTCGACGGCTCAGGGCACGATCCCGGTCCATCGGACGGATCGTCAAGCGTGACAGGGCGCTCCGTGGCTTAGGGGGGGGGGAGTGTACCATTATGGGATAAAAAATCCTTGCCCGCGGGGAGCATGGTCTTAACCGGCGAGGCGTCACGCTTGGTCGATCGAAATCCGCGGGGGATGCTCGGGTCAGTTTGACCGTACCGGCTCGGGTGGATAAGAGTACTTACGGGACTCTTGCTCGGCGATGGGCCCCGGAGTCTCAGAATTAAGACTCCTGGCCTCTCTTCTCGGAAAGGGGACGTCACGGGCTGAGAGTAGTCGGAGCGCCTGATGTCTGATGTCACATATTACGTCAGAGACGGTAGAGCGGCTGAGGCGAAGGTCTGCTCGGTGCACGTGCTACTATTGACGCGAGCACGAATAGGAGTGGACCACCCCGTGACCGTAGCGACCTAACCTGGTTCTTTCTGGATGGGATTCGTACGGGCTGGGTTTCGCCAAGGTCGTATGACCTGCTGGCAAACCGCGTCCGTGGGTGCGCATCGACGTGCAAATGCACGTACGAGGATTCGGAGCACGCGGTCTTGATCGGCGCTATGTCGGTTGGCGTTACCCATACGCTGGAAACGTCTTCCTGTGTTGGATCTTGAGTCGCTCCGCTGAGCTAATAAAAGGTCCTTCACTAGTAGCTCTTGTCGCAGAGGGCCAAAATCGGAGGCTTTCAGATGGTACGCCGATTTCGTCGAACACGCAATGAACGTGATTACGCGATCGTCAGTGACGTCACGAACCCAGATTTTTGAGGTCGAACTCGGAGGTTTTCTTCGCCAGCTCACGAACATCAACATTTGAGTACTCGTTCGATTTAAAAATTGGCTGACCTAAACAATTGGTCATTGGTCCGTAGAACAAATTAAAATGTGGGGTGTTTAGCGTTTGAAATCAAATTTGGTAAAGTAATGTGTAATTTATGTTTAATGTAGCCGACCAGAGAAACCGACTGTTTTCGGTGTTACAACGAATTGTATATCACGGCGTCGTAAACGCTAATACGCGATCAAGTAGTTAAAACGAATACAACATAAATGAATACTTGCACAATATTTCGGTCTGTGGCGTCACAAAAATGTCGCGACGTACGAATTCCGTTATCCTGAGCTTTGGTATTCGAACCGAACTGTTTCGTATTCGGTTCGAATATTGCCAATCGTGAGTTCGGTTCGTACCGTCGTTACCAGCCGTTGTAGCTGAGCACCGTGGTTTGAATAATTACAGAACTGCAAACGACTCTGTGTAGGAATAACACATATTCTCGTCCGGCCGGTGAATAGCAATACAGGTTGCATGTTGTCCACACTTGACGAGTGTGGCAAATTTCACATGGCAAATTTTCAGCGCGACTATTGAAATGATACGTTCTTTGGACGGAATCATTCGTGCAATTAGTAAACGTTATCAACGTACAGTTAGCATGGTTAATGACATCGTTACATTTCGTATGTATAATGTGTTTAGAAAACAATTCACGTGTAACAAAACGAACGCGCGAGTAATTTATTTATGGTTATCATTCACAGATGCGTTAGATTATTGAAAACAAAACGCAACACGACTCATTATAATTACGAATTGTATTATGATTATGATTGAAAACCAAGGTCCTTGCAAGAACACGGTGTATTACAATTCCAAATTGTTCGTTTCGAATAATAAATAAGTATGAAAATGCATTTCACTATAAAATATTCCATTAAAATCGTATAACTAATTTAGGCCTCGCGTTTATTATTTTTTTGTTTTTTTTTTTTTTTTATCAGCAAGGAGATCTTCCGTAACTTAATAATTATTTCAATTAGTCTAGGACGTGTAACTCGTCGTTTAATCCGGTCGTACTACACAATATGTTTTCGATTAATCAAAACAAAAAAAAACAAAAATAATAATAATAATAATGATATTATTATTATTACACACAGTCGCACACGAGTTTTATATAAATTAAATTTATGTATATGTGTAAAGTAATGATTCAATGATAGAAGTGACGTCTAAAGTTTGTTAGAAAAGAACAAATACATTTCATTTTTTTTTTTTAAATAATAATTATTTGTAGAGCTTCAGTTATACAACATAGTCGGATAGTGATATATCATTTTTCCGACGTATAGAAAAGCAAACAGCCGTTAATTACATTACTTTTGAGTTCTGGACGAAAATTTAATTAAAACCTCAACTGGTTTTGTTGTACGTAAATATTCGATTGCACGAAAAACGATAAACGTCACGCGGTTAATTATACAATAAAATACGGAATATATATTCTTGTATTCGTTATTGTTCGGTCGGGATAATTAACAAATTATGAGTTTAAAACGCGCTCTTATTATAAATGATTTATGAGACGGCTCTCGAGTACGAGTGTATTAATATACATATATATATATATGTATATGTGTATATGAATATATGTATTTAACGAATAACGACCGACGAGTATGTGCCAAACGGTCTTCGTTATTAGTAGAGGTCAGATTTTCGGGTGTCTGCATTTTTCATTACAGTCTACACTTTTGCACTAGATTTCTGTGTTGTTTTTTTTTTTTTAATTTCTGTAAAATTATACATAGAACGTTTTTATTTGAATCAATAAGAATGTATGACATGCATCGACAAATTTTTGTTTGTTTTAGTAAAACTGGTGGTTTATTTCTTTTTTCTCATCGTAAAATAAAAAATCGATCCAGTCGGTTTTTCTCTGTTCAGCATAACACTGTTATTTATATACACATATATAAGATATAAGTGCCCGTGTTGAGTAACGTAACGCGTTTTTTATTTATTTATTTATTTATTTATCAATTTAACAATATTGTTAAATCAATTATTTACTTGTTGAATTTTGAGTGCTAATTTTAAATCGTAATTACACGTAAAATAATGCATTTTCATTCTGATCGTGTTCTTTCGACTATCTAACATTGCAAAATTAATCTATTTCAATATTTTTAAATTTAAATATTATCCATTCACATTTCACTAACACTGAAATACATATATCATTTGAATATCGATATATTTCTCATTTCGTTTAAAATCTTTTTCTTTTTGTTCCTCTTCTATCGAAGGTTGGAAACCATCATGGCTATATTGTATTTATTTTTGGCAGCATGAAATAATTCCTTGATGTTTTATTGGAACCACTCTCTTAGATTTTGCAGTCAGCTAGTTCTTAGGTTAGAACCTCCTAAGAACCTGCTCCTCTCCCCGCACATTTTTCTTTGCATTATGAAACGTAATAGCTTTATTTACCGCCCCTCAGCATATGTCCAAAATATTGCAACTTCCTAGATTTTATATTATCCATCATTTCTAGTTCTTTGCCTATTCTTCTTAAAACGTCTACGTTTGCAACATTGTCAACCCAAGATATATTGAGAATCCTAAGTAAACACCACATCTCAAATGCTTGGATTTTTTTAACATCTGTTTTCTTCAGTGTCCATGCTTCCATTCCATACAACATGGTAAAAAAACACATAACACTTCGTCATTCTAGCTCTTAAATCAACGGTAGATATCTGTTTGAAAAACTTTTCCTTAGTCTAAAGAATGTTGATCTAGCAATTTCAATTCGACATTTGATCTCTTTTGAGTTATCACCATTACTGTTAATCCATGTTTCAAGATACTTGTGTAAATATATTCTTTCTATAATGACGTTGTTCAAGATTAATTTGACTTCATTATATGTCTGTTTGGTCTTTTGTTATTAACATGAATTTAGTTTTCGTAACATTCATTTCAAGTCCATACTTGTTTCATGCAATATTGAGCCTGTCCATGGTTCTTTGAAGATGAGTCATGGTACCAGCTAGAATGACGGTGTCATCGGCATATCTTAGGTTGTTAACAAATTTCCCATTTACTTTCGTGGTGGATAGCTTCTTCGAAAATAGCTTCATTGTATATATTGAATAAAAGTGGAAATAAAAATATAAAAATTATTTTCACTATATGTTCATTACGAAGTTGATGGATCTTTTACATTATTATGTTTATTAACATACATTTCAAAGCATTTTCTGTAGGTTTGAAGGGCACAAGTGCTTCAATATTCTGTTAGTTTTTAAAACTATAAATTCTCTGACAATTTGCCTCAATAAAGAGTAATGTCCACGTGCAATTTACAAATAATGAGAATTAAAATATTATTGAGAGAACATTTTTTAAATATTTATGTTAGACATTTCAATAGAACATACACCTTGTCTTTATTAATTAGCAACAACCCATTACGATATTGCACAGCTACATTACTGTAAAAAAATAATAATTAATAAAATCGTAAAAAACGTATGTAATTATTGGATTTCGCCGAGCACGTAATACACGCTTGGGAGACGATATCATTGTTACTCAGCGTGTCCAAAAAAAAAAAAAAACACTATCTACATTCGCATAAATTATCGCATACGATATGTGTGTTATACACACACACGATATTAGTATACATTATACGTGCGATTTCCGGTCAGAACTAATGTTATATCTATCCTCGGGCCGGGGAAAGAAATGGTTTAAGTTGATATTCATGTCGTATAATAATAATAATAATAATAATAATATTAGTAATGGTAATAACATGGCGATACAAGCAAATACTTACACTCAAATGTTATCAATAATTTTTTATTTTAATATGATTTGGTGTGTGATATGTGTAAATATAATTCCCGTTTACGTGATTTTTTTTATTTTGTTTTTCGTTTTTCGTTTTTCAATAAAAACAAATATACTACTAACCATTTTTGTTTGGCGTAATATTTAATATTCTTAATAGATACGGCCGATTAGTGAAAACGAAGTTGAAATTCGATTTTCGGTTTACCTGTACGTATCAATACGCACGCGCTCCTAAGTCATTTTGCATTTGTACTATTTGACGTATACCAGTAAATCACAAATGATTCGCGTACTTATTAATTTATTATCAAACTAATTAAAAAAAAACTCTTATAAAATATGAACCTACCTGCGAATCAATATATTTCATCAGCGTTCTGTTTCTCGGTATCGTTAATTTTAATCGACGATTCATTACTCCATGATCTTTGTAGATATTAAAACTTATCACATTTGACAGTTCACGGTGACTTGCCGCAGTTGCCAATGTTTTATTTTTCTATACAATTTTACGTAATATTATGTAATTTTTAGTAAAACAAATAATAATTATACGCAATTATTATAATAGTTATTGTATATGGTTTTATAACGATTGATCATAACTGATAAATTATAACTATTATTCTTGTTAAGGAAAATTGAGTATTTTAAGTTCTGGTCGGCAGTTTTAAAGATTACAACCCTCCAGGATTTTTTTTTTTTAAATCGTCCCTGATCGGGCCCGCGCAAACAGGTCACGTCCGTAGGCGGAGAATAAATGGATGTCTTTGTCGCGGAGACGAATACTCAATAAGTAACCATGGACCGAGGGTCTCCCGCGGACGGTTCCGGTCCCGCTGCCGGAAAAATCGTCCTAGTTGGGGGAAGGTGGCAAAAGAACTTAAATTCTTTCAATTCAGCGACACGGGCGATCGGCGGAGGTGAATAGCAGGTCTGGCCAACACCGCCGGGGGGTGGGGGGGAACATAACATTTTTCGAAGGACGTTTAAAGCAATCGTAACTCCGGTAGTGTCGTAACAATATAATAATTCGTTATAAGTACCTTATGTTTTGCTTATCAATATTACGGTACAATTTATATTTTAGTCCATTTTTGAGTTAGGATGGTAAATAAATATATCGAGAGTCAAAAGTGTAAATTTCTTTACTTTTGATCAAGAATCCATATATAATTAAAAGATATGGTGGGGGATGGACACCGTATCCCACCTTGTGAGCATGTCCCTTATTTGGCTGCATAGTAATAATTATAGACTACAGTTATATATAGTTACAATTTGTATAGTTGTAAGTTATTGATTCAATCTATTATATATATATATTTATATGGGTATTGTATAATGTACATTTGTCTTTATAATTTAATATTATTATTAACTATAACAAATTGTATGAAACTAAATACCCAATTATTGTAGTACGTAGAATACAACGAATGTTCATTGCCTGTATATTTTTATAAACAACAAAAACAAAACAAAATAAAATTGTAATGGTATATTATTTTGTTTTTCGGATGTATCCGTGTCTTTGGCTGTCTTCTGACCCGATCAATTGCAGCGTGCGAATTCCATCATCAGAGATGTTGCGTTCATTGTCACACTGTTATGATCATACACAATGCGCTCGAGTCATGAGTTCCGGTGCGCTTACCACACAGTCTTCTAACAGAAAAAAATAATATACCATCCGCAGGACAATTCACGGCGGCGTGATATGTTATTCTTCGCTGAAACCTGAAGGTATATATTTTAATAGTCGGAAATCATGGACCCCGCCGGCTCAGCCCTGAGGCCGGCCATGGATGTCACCACGTCCAAGTGCACGGACAGCCGATGTGCCTCGTGACGGACGTGACGGAGGCGCGAACAGCAGCGCGGGTGTAGAGACGTGCCAAAACTCTGTTTCGATCGGCGCCAAGTCGATCGGCGTCCCGGCCGGGGCGCGAAAAGGACGTGCACGGTCAGCGGGGACATCGGCCGCGAACCCTCGGGAACGTACCGTCCGCCAGTTAAACGTGCGTCGAGTCGCATTCGGTGGCGGACGGGGGAGGACGCCGCTCGTGAGACAGTCGTCGGTTTGAAACCCGTCAATCCGTTTCGATCGGCGTTGTCGTTATTATTAACGTAAGTACGCGTCGTCGTCGTCGTCGTCGTCGTCGTCGTGTGCAGGCACGTTTGCGGTTCGAACGAATGGAAAAAAAAAACGAACGGACGGAATAGAAAAACCGACAAGATGAAGAAAAAAAGAAAAAATTGTATACGAGAACAGTAACAAAGAGCGCACAGTGCGTAATAAGTAATAACGACGATAGCGTGTGTGGTAATAATAATTCGCAACGTCACGTTCGCGCCGAACGTAATACGCGGTCAGAACGGGTATGGGACATTTAACAGCGAAATAAAATTTTATCGTTTAATCGTGATTTTTTTTTATTATTGTTATTTTTTATTCGGAATCTTCAGACGCGAAATCGTCAAGGCCGACGGCCGAGACCCGACCAGAATTCGACCGCGCCGACTCGTCCAACGACAATATTACGCGTGCGCGCTCCGGGTCAATCCACTTACACGGCCCCACTCGGTTCGAGTCCGTTCGCGCAAAGGGTTTTTCACGGATCTCCCGTGTTCGTCACTAAGGCGACGGCGCTGGACTGGCTGTCTGCTGCGGCCCGGAGGAAAAACGTTTTCACAGGCCTCCAAATTCGAGGACCGATATTTTTTATCGATAATCAACGCGATACAATTACGTCGGTTCGCATAATCGTATAGTTTTGGTTTTGGGGGTTTTTTTTTTTTAATGTTATCAATGCATTTTTCAACACGGTACTTTGCTGGACCGCCCCGTGAATGATCTCCACAAATGTAAAAGATTCCAATGTACCGTTGTCTGAACTCGTATTACGCCTGTTCTCTCTAATGTGTCGGTATACTTTATAATAAGTATCTATATGCTACGTTACGTAAAGTTATCGAATACGATAACGACAATGATAACAATGTTTTCAGATGCTGAAAATATATACTAATTAAACTTCCTCGAATAGAACAATTCAAAATAAAAACAATAAAAATAAATTATTTACTGGGTATAGCGTATGGAAAAAAAAACAACGTACGGATAACGGCCGAAAGCACAATATAAGTTCACATTTGTCAATTTTTCACAATACAAATAATAATCGTCAGGTATGTGAAATTACGAACGTCGTTTTGATAATCTCAATGATCGTGTATTCCGTGTCTATATTTTAAAATCATTCTGTTTTTAATACACAATAACCCAACATCGGCGGCCCGGCGTCAGACTCCCTCCCACCTATCGTATCAAAATAAATAGTCTATATTAAATTCTTTCCCCGGTGGCCTAGTCCAACCCGGCTCGTCAGAGTTATTATCAATATCGCCTTTTTTCTTTTCGATTTATTTTTTTTTGGTCGATGAGTTGACGCTAACACGTCCGTTGTTTAAAATAACAGAACGGTCGGTGTCGACTGTAAGTCGTAATATTTTTTGTCGTAACAAATGTACTACGATTTGCGAATAGAATCGCGTACACGCGTGTACCGTTCAACGATCGTAATGGTTTTCAAAAAAAATAAAAATGAAAACGCCCACGTTTCCTCAACACTGCGAAACACCAGATTACACGAAATGAAACCGACGGTGTTGTGTACAAGACCTGACGCGAATAACCACACTCCTATAAATGATTTTTTTTTATTATCTTTTCTTTAGAACGTAGTCGTTTTCGTCCAACATGTTCCTGTGGTTATTCTTAAAGCTACTGTCAAAGTCATCGGGCGATTTCGTTTTCTAGACGAAAACAGGAATCTATTCAACATCACCTACACCATCGAGATGTTATAAGCCTGCACAAAAAAAAAAAAGTAGACACAAAAGTCACGATAGCGTTTTTATCGGTTCGAGGCGCAATGGTGAGCCCAAAGCGGGACGTTATGGAAATTGGACATTCGCACGCACACCAGTTACCGAGTTCACTTTTCGTTGACGAACAAACAACGATACGATTACGCGTGAATAATGAATTTCATCGTTTCGTCTTGCTTTACTTTACACGCATACCACCTAGTGGTCAAAGTGGCTGGGAATAATTGGAGGGATGCCCACGTTTTCATTCAGAAGTCGTGATATTATTTGTACTCGAGTTCGATTCGGTTAACCAATTTGATAAAAACGTGTTTACTAATGCTGTGACTTTAAGCCAGTAGAACTGTACGAATAGTAAATAATTAATCGTGTTATGCACGATACACTAATAAATATTCGTATTATCCCCGTAAATAAATCACTAATAACTACCTATTCGGTATCTAAGTAAATTAAATACTAATGAAATTAACAAAATGCATTAAAAAAACGTTCTAAAAATAATGAAAGAAAAAAACACGTTGTCAGAATTATTCGTAAGTGATAAGTTATCAATTTTATATTTATTTATTTATTGTATTCGTATTTACATTTTCTTATCAACATAAAATTATAAGAAATTACGTTTAGGTTTATTATATTTAAGCATCAAGTGGTCCAATGTTAAATGAAATAAAAATACTTGTTTCATATCAAAAAAAAACAAATAATAATAATAAACGTCGTTGTATTCTTGTAAAACTAATTAAAAAATCATCGTAAAAAAATACAATTTTTATGAAAAACACCAATATAAATCGATAATCTTTGTATTCGATTATAAGGTGGTTCGTGAATATATTTTACACCTCGACGACATTCGACGTACGAATAATAACACGCAAGTGTAAACCGAATCTCCGAATGTGTTTGATTATCGAAAATAAATCAATCAGTCCGAAAACAACGTGATAACAATTAAACCCGTGACGTTGGAACGTTTCGCCGACGGTCACGAACGACATTAGGCGAAATCGCGATTTCCGAGTTCAACGCCGTCGAAACGATACGCGCGTGACAATCGGTTTTTGGATCGCGGGCGGCTGACGATCGATTACGACGGTTGTCCGCGAGTCTCGTAAATCGGTTTTCTGGTAAATGTCGTTGTCGCGTATACGTACACCAGGAGCGAACGCAAAATCAATTTTTTGGGGGGGGGGGTTTGAAAAAAATATCAATACGAGTAAATGATATCCATCCGAATTTGAAAGTTTTATTAATGACTATAACGGTGTTTAATAATTTTTTGAACATAGTTGAAGTGACGTACGTCTAAAATTTGAAAATTCGTTTTCCCCAAATATGATACGATACATATCGATTTTTGGTAAATATTTCAAGTTACTATAACCGTTATATATCAAAACTACGAAGAAATAACGATAATCGTTTTCGACGAAATCACGTTCATATCATTTTGATGTAACTTTTCGGTAATCTTTGAATTGTTTTTTTTCCCCTCTTCAAAGTACACTTATTGCATCGATAAAAGTGCAAGGAAGTTTATCTACGGCTATCCGTAATTAGAATATGTGCAACGTATTTTAGTTTTCCGTTATTATTGACTAACAATGCTACACATCTCATGAGAAATTAATTCTTCCGGAAAAATTTTCGGATGGGGTGGAGGGAGGTTAGGTTAGGTTACTCCGCAGTTTGCGTCCGATTCGACGGACGGTCATCGCTCCAAAGCGTCTCCCGTTTTCCGTGGCGGGCGGTCGTCCTCGCCGACGGTTGAAACGCGAACAACCCGAAGAACCCGAGACGACCGGGATCGTCGTGCTAAAACACGTGCACGTACACACCCGTCGCAGACGAACGCCATGGAAATGTCGTTCGACTTTGACATTTGTTCACGCGATCACGGGTCGCACGATTTCAATGAGGTGAAACGGCTTCGCCGGATGAACGCTCTAGCGTCTCGTGCAATAGTCAATAATCCCGACAGTTCGTTACACTTGAAAGACTATTTGGACGATTTGGGAAACAATGCCGGAAAGATACATTAGAGAAATAACGAAATCATTCAGACGTTCATTACGATTCGATTCCGCCGTAGTCTTTCTAATTTCAAAAACATAACAAAAATTATCGATAACTGACAATTCTGTCGTGATACGAATGTTTGTTCCGTGAGATAAAAAAAGTAAAAAATTCTGCGTGTTAAAACCGCTGTTTGGCTGTATTGAATTCGAATTTCAGACTGTGAAATCCGTACGTTATTATCATTTAAACTAACACACGTGGATAATTTACAAGTCGAATGCCGACTTTTTACTCTAATAAATTACTACGTAGGAACAGGTGGTACCTGTTACTTAATTAATCGTCATCTCAAAATCCAAAATTCCGCAATACACATAGTAAAATGCCAATGTATGTTTGACGTCCAAAAAAACTATTGTTGGCAATTTGTTGGAGAAGATTAAAAATACTCTCAAATATTCCCAACTCTACGGAATCATCTCTGTTATTTCATTCGTTTTGAACTCTGTATTTTTTTTTTACGCTGCTCGTTAATTTAATAAAACATTACAAAATATTTGTATCGCAATTTACGCAATCGTCGAGCTGTAATATTTAGAAGATCCACACGTCGACACGTTTGCCCGAAGAATACAATATATATATATATATTCTTTGGAAAAGGATAGTGCTAGAGTCGAGCGTCTCCAACCACATCTCGAAGACCCTCAACCCGGACCCGATCAACGTCCGCAGGACCGTTAACTTTCTAACCTTCTCGGAGAAATTTAATGTTTACACCAACATAACTCTGCATACGCATTTGTAAATACCTGCAAACGTAAATGTCCGTGAATATAGATGTCTGTAAATGTTTAAAAAAACTTGTGTCCGATGGCCACAGAACCGCGGACTTTATTTAATTGTAAATATATATATATACATATATATTCTAGTGACGGATTCCGAAACGCAATGTGTATAGGTGTGCGAGTAAATTTAAAAACTAAAAGAATAACTAATTTGTACGGCCGACCGGATACACCCGAAACTCGTATAAATTCTCTCGACGTGCTCGTTACACAAGTGTATGTTATCTGTATGAATTTATAAATCGCTTGCAGATACTAATGTTGTACCTATTATTATTATTATTATTATTATTATTATTATACTAATGCAATCGTCGTTTATAATAACACGGAACGTATAGTAATACGAGTTTATGATGCGCGTCAGCATCACCGCACTATATATATATATATACACACACACACCCAAGTATTTATAAATTGTGTTTACAGAGCAGTTACCGTGTTTCGTATGAAAGAAAAAACCACGGTTAATCATATCTCATTCGCCTCTTTGCGTTTCCCGTTCCGTTCCGTCGACGTGTCTCTATATTATTATTGTGTTATATAGCCGTTAATTCGTTCGGCACAATATTCAACTGTGTTGTTCGATCAAACGGAGTTTTGTTTTGTTTCGTGTTTTTCATTTTTAATTTCATAATAAGCACTCGTGAATATAAACACACATTCGTCCGCTAATTATTGTCTATAGACTTTGGTCATCTTCGGAGCGAATTACCGCCAAAACATATATATCATAAGCTCGAAATAACGTACCGTACACGATCTGGTATTGTATAGTACATGGAAATTTTAAATTACATGCCATTATCACACGTCGTGATCGTTTTAATAACTACGTTGCATAATAGCTATTGACCAATCTAGTTTTAAATTGATACACTATATATATTGTACGCGATGTTTTAACGATAATAATAATAATAAGCACGCGAGCGTGTCACAAATGCATTTGAATCGTTTTTCGGTATTGAGAAATGTCGATATCGATGTATCTTCGTGTATACTAATTTGTGTTCGAATGTTATGTAGAACTAGAAAAAAAATCAGTCTTAAAATCGCGTTTGAAAACGCAGTTAAAAACTAATCGTCGATGAACTTCAAAAAATACATTTTCAACAATTTCGGCGCTTAAAAACTGCAAATATGCAGTTTTTCTTTAAAAAAAAACGTTGTGTAATATGATACTATGAAACGTTGAAACGACGACGCGTTAGAACAGTCAAGAGTTTTATAGTTTCATCGCTGAGAACGAAGGGTAGCCATCCAACACGTAGGTTAGCATCGATTACGAAACGCAAACATTTCGTAATCACCGTTAATTAAGCAGGTCCGATCGTTCCTCCCTCGGTTTGTGCCGAAATGAGTTTATTTCGACAGAACAACGCACACCGCGTCTGAGGCATACATAACGATTGCAACAAAAACAATAATATCGCCTAAGTCGCGATGGCACGAGGTATACGTTATTGTAAAACGCAGTTCCGTGCATGCGCGGTCGATAAATCAAATTCGCGTCGACAAACCGCGTGCATTCCGTCGCCCAATGCTATGCGATTACGTACGTGAATCCGGTGCCGGCGATACGACGTGATGATATCGCAGCAAACGTCCCCGGGGCCCGATCGGAACGGCGATAAAAAACAATGAAAAACAATGAAAAACAATGAAAAAGAGACTTTTACCGGCTTCGCGTCGCGTACAGTTCACGAGACAAACCGCGTACGATAATCGCATGCGAAATATTTGCGAGTGTAACGGCGAACGTCATTTGAATCCGCGTGAGTCGTATCGATCGGAGATAAACGCGCTGCGTAGACCCCGTTCCGTCTGGCCGACCCCCGTCCGCCGTGCACTCGTCTCGCGAGACGGGTCCCAACGACACGGGGGGGAGTTTAATTTTTACGACGTGTTCGTTGGTAAAATCACGTCCGCCGTCATGACGCGCGCACATCGTCGCCGCGGCCTTTCGTCACGTGACCGTTTTGCGATACAATAACGGTTAACGCGCTCCGGCAAAATACAATTCGAAAGTGCCTGGAACACGTACCCCAAACACTTTTGGAAAGCATTCAGAATATGAATTGGTTTTTTACTAGGTTTCGGTAATACCAGACCTTATTTTTTAGTGAACCACGACACAAAGTGCGTAATCCGAAATTGAAAGTGTGTATTTTACTAAATACTAATAAATAAGACTAGATAGTACCTATCAAATTTTTAAAAAAGAATATTTTTTTAGTTTTTCTATTAATTATCACTTATCATTGACGATAATCGACTATCGTGAATCTGATGTCAGCGGTGGTTTTTGTGTTTTCATGGTAGATTGATTGTTTTCAGATTTATACTAGACATAAGTATATTTTCAGTCTATAAAAAAGAATTATTACTAAAAAAAAAAAAAAGTTGACATTGTATTTAATAGTATAATCATAGAAGTTTGTTAGAGGGGGGTGTGGGGGGCTTTGTATTACTGTACTCACATTAAAAAATGTGTAGTACGAATCTTTATGAAAAATAGGGGCTGGGTAATACGAATATCAAATCTAGTAATCGTATCATTATTATTCAACCGGGATTAACACAATAACAAAAAAGTGAATTGATAATGCCAATCCATAAAATATAACACGATTAATAATAACACGGTGAAATCAATTATACTTTATTGCCCGAAACGCCGAATGTCTAGCAACATTATTGATAAAACAATCGATGTTGTTCTAAACACTTCCAGCTGCTATTCGCATTTTTTTTTTTTAAATTATTAGTGTTTAGATTAAAGCTATACGTTATTATTTCTTGTAAAACTTAATAGGAGCTTTTCGTAGTCTATTACATTCTAAACGCTCAAGACAATCCGATTATACACAATAATCGGAAATAATATATCAACAAACAGACACTTTAAAACTGTTTATTTCATCAAAAACAAACAGATAT
This sequence comes from Schlechtendalia chinensis, assembly GCA_019022885.1. Classification (NCBI taxonomy): domain Eukaryota; kingdom Metazoa; phylum Arthropoda; class Insecta; order Hemiptera; family Aphididae; genus Schlechtendalia; species Schlechtendalia chinensis. The sequence goes on from CM032339.1 coordinate 29,212,458, forward strand.
TAAAATATGTTCCAGCGGTAAAACCTAAGTTTAGTATATAAGTCCGAATACGTGCGCGATCGATCGGACACTTATGCACATGGTCCGCGGCGGCCGTCATCACCTCTACGGGCAATCGCCTAACCAAAAACTACCGCCGAGCACTATTTCGCACTATTCTCGGCCGTCGCGTCCCCTGCCGACCGCCATCCCCCCCCCAACACACATACATTTTTCAACTACAATGAGGTACATAAATCCGGGCCCTCGTCCTATATTGGTGTTTATAATAATTTTAATATAAATTCTAACATTTAATTTTTTATTTTTACAAAAAGTAACTGTAAAATATTGGGTACACGGCTTATTTTGTTGTTATACACCTCTAAAAAAAAAAAATAAGTTTAAAACACAATTACACCAGTTTACTGCAGTTTAATATAAAAATCAACATTTTTTTCTTTTAAAGTATTTATGAACAATAATAATAAAAAATTATTACTATTATTTTCAAACTTCCGCACGACCGAGTAGCCAAGTGGCCAGCTTATTGAATAAGAATAATATACACACAGATTGTTGCAAAATAATATGCAATGAGAAATCGAATTATTTATTTACCAATATCGTATGAAGATCGTACGGAGACTGGGGTGACACGACTCATTTTACTTTTCTCAATGAAATCAACAATATGTATGCATTATGTTTTTTCCCCGGGCCCCGCGACCACAATACTCACCGACATACCTAACTGACCTAACCGCAATACACGCAAAATGCGTTATTACAAGCTATCCGTGCCGTTGACGCTGCATCGATACATTCGACTGAAGGAAGGTTTCCGGTCACAATACAATTCAATCTACCGATACCGAACGTCGCGAACAGCTCATACAAAAATGTCGGAAAACGCTATTTAGTTTTCAATAATTTTCATATTATCCTGGTCTGAAGCTATAAGGATGTGTACGAGACAAACAAAGATCTGGAAACTATGGACTTCTGCGGTCGTTATGTACACGATAACATTTTTTATGTATTAACAATAATATAATATGGTACGTTTACGAGTTCGTCCGAAAAGACAAACCGATATAAGCGAAAATCAATGACGATGTTTGTGTGCGGAAAAACATTGGACTGTCCAACATCTCACGAGAAAATGCACACCGGCGAAAAGCCGAATGCCTGTGACGTTCGTGAGAAATCCTTCGCGAAGAATTGCGACTTGAAAACGCATATGATGACACAACACGACCACAAGTCGTATTCGTGCGAAGTATGTACGAAGTCGTTTGTGCAGCGTAGTAGTTTGGTGAGGCACGCCAGAACACATAGTGGCGAGAGACCGTATTCGTGTGCCGTGTGTTTGAAGTCATTCAAGGATAGTGGCCATTTGACGAAGCACACGAAAGTGCACAGTGGTGAAAAACCGTATTCGTGCGACGTTTGTGACGAATCCTTTGCACGTAACTACACTTTGCAAGTCCACTCGAGGACACATAGCCGTGTCAAACCGTATTCTTGCGACGTCTGCGTGAAGTCATTCGCGCAGAACGGAAATTTGATCATTCACAAGAGGATACACAGCGGATTCAAGCCGTATGCTTGTGATGTTTGTTCCAAATGCTTTGTGGACAGTGGCATGTTGACGAGGCACAAGCGGACGCATAGCGGTGAAAAACCGTACTCGTGTGATTTATGTGCGAAATCATTCGCGGCCAGTGGTAACTTAACGCGACACACGAAGACGCATAAATTCGTTTGATTTATTAATCTCGATTTTTTTTTTTATGACGATCGTCAATTATTGTCAATATTATTATTTTTATAATAATATCTGTCCATTCCATTGTTTTTTTTTTGACTCAAATAAATAGTTTGTCTCAATTGTTCAACTTAGTCGGTATAGTTGGTTAATTCAATAATAAATGAATCGTGTCTTGAAAAGAAAACTTGTAAATGTTGTGATTTGAAATAATTAGAAACCGTTGACGTCAGTGTTTTGCTGCGAAATTCAAGAGACGAGATTTGTTATTATACTCGCATTATGTTTATTTATATCTCGCGATGTTTATAGTATAGGCTTACCATACATTTTGTTATATACATTTTCAGTTTATAATGCATTTTGTTATTATTTCTAAATGGACAAAAATAAATATCGTTTGAAGAAACAAGATATAAAATATATCTATATAATATAGAAACTATACGTCTATTGTCTTGTCATCGTTAAAGGGTTTTAACTTTTAACAACCCAGTTGGCCTATTTACAATTCGAAAAGTGTACTTCACACGAAACTGCCTAGAATCGTCCTATACAAATTGTTTAATATCAACGCACGCGTTTGTTTCAACATTAACAGTATTTGCATTGTCGATAACTACTGGACAATTGTATTACATGAACGTATTGTACATACGTATATTGAATAAAATGTACAACATCAAATACATTGTAATAATTATTATTATCCGTCGAAAGTTTTAATGCGAGTCTCGTGACATATATGATTAAAAGTTTCATTGTTATCGTAGTATTAAATAGGTTGAATGAGCATTATACAAGCAACGTTTGAATGAAATATTATTTTTTTATTTCATACCATATATGTTATTCATATTATTTTATATATTTTGCTATACACACACACACACACACACACACACACAAATATATAGCCGTTCTGTTCCGTCTCATCCAAGAATTGAAATAATTTTTTTTTTTTTTTTTTTCATATAACGATGTACTTTTTCACAATTATATGGTTAGGAGAATAATGAAATCTGTATTTATCTAATAGTTATTAAGATGTTAGAGACAGGTTTACAAGAATGGTTATTATACACAAATCTACATTTCCCAAGTAACGACTCGAATTCTTAGCAGAAATAAAAACACAACATAAGATAATTAAATAATAATTATGTTTGATAACATCATTACCAAAATAAATAAAATACAAAAGATAAAACTCCTAATGTTTTTAGAACCAAAATTATGTTAAACATTATAATGTTTATATTGAAAACCGTAATATTTTTAACCATAAGAAAACTCTTAAAATATTTATAGATTGTAATATATAATATTTAAGTTTAAGTATAAGTTTCATACGTTCATGTCATTTCGATTCTAAACGAATTGTTCGTTTTCGTTCGATAAGAACTATGGCATATAAACATACATGTATGTGCTTAGTAGTATTATCAAATCAATGAATATAATATGACAATTTAAAACACAGTAAATAAATCTACCTTCATTAGTATACGTCTGAAACGGTGGGTCGTTATAAATCTGACCGAATATGTGTTATTGTAAAATATTAAAATAATAACTTCAACCTCAACAAAAAGTCATAGGTACATTTCTATACACATATTTAATAATTTGGAAACATAACCCTATCCGTCGGTGTGCTTAATTTGTTTTGCAATCATTTCACAACGTTAGCAGCAATGATAATATTTTATGAATCCTAATTTATAAATAACAAAAATATCATTATACACTGCGCAAATAAATGTTTACTGAAATAAACTATAATTACTATTTTGTACACATTAACCAAACAAATAATTATTTTTCTGAGTGCACGAGGTCACGTTTCTCCGTGATGTATAATAATACGATTGTGTTCATTAATTAGTCTTAGTATTTATGTTAACACTTTTGAATTGGTTCAAGGCTCTAACTATACATCTATTTAGTCTTTTGTTCAGGTAATATAACTTATGTTGTACGAGAATTATGGATAAATACTTATACGAATAATGATAATACGAGTAATAATAATAATAATAAGAAGAAAATAATGAAAAAGTAGGTATTTTTATAAATGTATTTTTATATCAAGTTATTTATAAATTGTTTTATATTAATACCGAATTCATTCATGGTTGGTGATTTAATATTTCGAATGTACAACCGTAATGATATCATCTTTTTCCAAGACTTATTCTAATGGTTTCTGGTAAATTATGTGTTATAAACTTGTTTTTTTGTTCAGCACTTAAACATCGAATACACACTATTTTATTGTCTACATATCTGAAAATGTCACCTTGAATAAATAACGTTTTATTCTCAGATTATTTTATTTCCTTATTTCTGTTTACAACTATTATTGTTCTCGACGTATAATTATAATTCTATAACGGAACGTTTTCTCCTGACTAAAATCCAAAAGTAGCAATTCACTTTTTCAGCCGTTTTTAAAGTAACCACTTTTTTATTTTGTTAAATACACATTCAATTTGAATTATACTTGTTATTCCGAAAGAAACCAAATGAATACACGATTTTTATTTTCGGCTACGGCACAAAGTGCGACGATTATTTATAAGTATGCTTCAACAACTTAATGACCACAACGGAAATATAAAATTACTTTCTACATTTATTATTCCATTTTTTGAATGTCTATTATTTCTTTTAATATTCGTGATTAACCATTTTAATGGTCAGCTCTCACAAGACTTACTGTTTACTCGAATACGTAACATTTCACAGTATTTACCGAGTAGATTCTACCATACAATATGACATGAAAATAAAATAAACTCAAAATTAGAGAAATCATTATAGACTTTCCGTGCCAGAAACACAAATCACATTACAAGTGTACTGACGTTTTCGTTAATTTGTGTACGTTTGGCCATTTAAAATAATTTTGTTTATAACTAATAAAATTATTTTAAACGGAATTCTCTGATATTTAGAAATACTTTGTATAAATGATGATATTATTATGAACTGGAATAATAAATCAAATCATAAATAAATTGCTTTCCCAATTATTCTTAATAAATATTTATTTATTAATTATCTATGAAAAGAAAAACATGCTCCGCCCATGGTACACTGAGAGATAAACGACTACAAAATTCATGATATATATATAATTACAATAAGAAAAAAATGAAATAAAAAGTTATGTATAATTAAATTAAAGTCTATAGATTGAAGAAGAAATGACGGATCATCATTGGCAAAGCTCGTCATACGGCTGATATGCTCGTCTTTTGAATAGTTAGTGGTGCGATGGGAAATAAAATAGTGAAATGAGTTTCGAATGCATCTAATCTTTATGTTAATTATTTCTAAAAGAGAAAAAAAGTCATAAAAGAGCTTATGGAGAAACATGGCGATCATATATGTATAAAGTTAGTCTGAAGAAATATGTTTATGTCGTTAGCAAAAGAAAGTAGCTGACTATATTTAAGAGAGTAACAGGCACTATTTACAAACTGTGAGAAAAGTAAAAAGGATAAATGTCCACATTGAGGAACACCAGATGAAGATAAAAATACATCAGACTTGATGTTGAACAAATTAACTCATTGTTATCTGTTCTCAGTGGTATATTAGTAAATAAATTCAAAGGTATACACACATTTTTAAACATTTTACTATCAACAATTTGTTCTCGCTCCGCTCGAAAAATGATTGTAATTTAGATACAATAATTTTATTTTTCATACTTTTTCAATCTGCAATCACATATAAAATCTAAATTATTTTAATTTTTTAAATTTGTTGTGATCATTGGTGGTAAATCATTTTTAAGTTTTAATCATGCTCAATGCAACTTCCTCTTTTGGATAATCAATTTATATATAAATATTAACAGTAGAATCATTTTTCTAAGTTAAAAATGATTATATATTATTTATGGTCATAATAGCAGTTTAAATTTCTTTTATTTAACTTATTTGTCTGCTACCACACCAACACAGTTATACAATTTTTCAACATAAAAAGTTAATTTGACCATTAAATGTATTGAAAAAAAATTTTTCTGAAACATTTTTTAAATTGTTATTGTTATTATTATTATTATTATTATTACTATTATAGAACTATGTATCGCTAAACGAGTTGGTAAACAATAATAACAGTTAATACAACTATTAAGGTTTACCTACCATACTTTTTATTAACATTTAACGTATGTCTTATTTTTCTTGAAGCTTAACTTTTTTGGACACTGGCATAGATAGAAAGTGGTTAGTAATTTGTAGTGCATGTAAACGTTTTCACTTTAATGTTCCATACTAGAGTTAAAATATATAAAAATGTATATTTCAGTAAATTGTGGGTAACTCAGTATCGAACAAATTAAACTATAAATAAATAACTAATAACGCTGCGTACGTGTAGCATTCTGTCGTGCGCAAGAGAATATCATGCGCGTGTATTCGTATATAGAGACTGGGATATTAATAATATTTGTCACTTGTGGTCAAATAATTGTTCTTGGCAAGACGAAATAATCGTTAAAACCCACACGGATGATCGACGATTACTGATTACTGGAACTATTCGGAATACGAGTACACCATTAAAACAAAACAGACTTATATTTATGGAATAGAGTTTATGGTATGCATTATTTAGTGTATAGATGTGTAGTGACATTGATTCAAGTTTGATTTCATCGTTAAATAAAAATAGTCAGCCACAGGCAAGAGGCAGGTTGTATGAATACAGAATAACCTACAATAAAATAATTGTAGATTATTTCGTGGCGACGATAAATTAACTAGCGTGCACTCGCGTACACACATAAGATATTTTCATATTCATTTTTTTGTTCTAAACATACGCGAGATCTCGAAAACACGATCTATATATATCCGCGTATATCATCCAATACACTGCTGCCTGTTCTCTATAAATGAAATGAATCGAGAAAAACGAGTAAACATTGTTATTTTTAATCGTATAGGCACCAAAATCGTGTAATAAAAACATTGAAAAACAATTGCTTAGATCTTATTTAAATTATTTGAAATTGCTACGGTAATGAATTTAGGAACATTTTATTTTTATACACATAATTGTAATATGAATATCTTTTGCCATAACACAAATGAATACGTCAACGAGTTATTAAGGACATTTTCTAAAATCAATGTTTGTAAAACAAATGTGAGATTCGTATAGTATACATACGTGAACACTAACAACATACGTCATGAATAATAATACTAAATATGGACTTGTTTTACATTCGTGTAGAGGACGTTATTATTATATTACGTGTAATCAACAGTTTATTTTCCATTAGAATATAGACATTAAACAAGCATAAAAAAAATTAGACTAATTCTAATTATATCGCGTCATGTATAAGAAACAATCAATATTATTTTATACGCGTATCAGTCATATACGCAGAATGCATTGATATTACAATAATATACATTATACGTATGAGATGGATCGCATCGACTGAATACATCGGTTCCGATATTCACACGACGATCTGTGACCGTCGTTATCTCTATACTAACATCCGGATTTACATTACCTAAAAACTATAAGAAAAATGCCTTTTGACCAAAATAATACCATTAACAATGTCCCACAAATTCTTTACATTTTTTTTTTTTTATTACAAAAAAATTACAAGAAATAATTCATAATTCTAAGACGAAAAATTTATGATGACGCGTCGACGGTGGTTTTGACCGATGAACAACATCAACACGATCCTTGGCACTGTATAATTCATTCTAAAAATAACAAACAATTAATCTAAAATTGTGTTAAATTCTACGTTCAACTATTTTATACCTGTAAAGTTGTGAGCACCGCGTTGAAAAATCGTTTATCGTTCAATATATTCTCACAACAAACATTTTCTGTTGTTCGAAAGAATATCCAAGAACATGGAAACCTCATTTCAACGTCTGCGGATGTTATAGGAGCATATTTAAAATAACGAATATCATCCGGTGTCAATTCTTCTGAAATATATGCCATAGAGGTTCCCTAACCATCTAAGATTTTTAAACATGTTTTCATTACAGTGTAACCACTATTTTTTTAAAAAAAAAAAATCTAACTTTTCTTTTGCTTTGCCTTGATTGACAATTTTATGATTCAAAATAGAAGATTTTGCATTATTTATAAAACCAATTACCTCAGCTAAGGATATCACTGACATGTCAAGGCGTGTTATACAACTTGGTATATTTCCCTAGTTGGCTTTTATGAATACCAAGTTTGCTTACTAATCACCTATCCAAAAATTACCTTGAGCGCTTACGCATAATTTTTTCGATGTCGTGTTACCGAAATACATTAAAAGTACATTATAACGTGTACTACCCATTTCCACGTGATTGACGCGACACAAAAACAGTTTACAATACATAAAAAAAGTAATGTGTTCATTCGATTGTCTGTTATATCAATCCGTACAATTCAACCCACCGACACCGAATGTCTCGCGTAAGGCTCTACAATAATGTTGGAAAATGTTATTTGGTTCGATAATTTTACATTATCCTGGCCTGAGGCTTTAAGCATACGTACGAGACAAACAAAGATCTGGAAACTATGGAGTTCTGCGGTTGTTATGTACACGATAAAATTAGACTGTTTTTCTGTATTAACAATAATATAATATGGTAAGTTTACGAGTTCGTTCGAAAAGACAAACCGATATAAGCGAAAATCAATGACGATGTTTGTGTGCGGAGTGTGCGGAAAAACATTGGACTGTCCAACATCTCACGAGAAAATGCACACCGGCGAAAAGCCGAATGCCTGTGACGTTCGTGAGAAATCCTTCGCGAAGAACTGCGACTTGAAAACGCATATGATGACACATCACGACCACAAGTCGTATTCGTGCGAAGTATGTACGAAGTCGTTTGTGCAGCGTAGTAGTTTGGTGAGGCACGCCAGAACACATAGTGGCGAGAGACCGTATTCGTGTGCCGTGTGTTTGAAGTCATTCAAGGATAGTGGCAATTTGACGAAGCACACGAAAGTGCACAGTGGTGAAAAACCGTATTCGTGCGACGTTTGCGACAAATCCTTTGCACGTAACTACACTTTGCAAGTCCACTCGAGGACACATAGCCGTGTCAAACCGTATTCTTGCGACGTCTGCGTGAAGTCATTCGCGCAGAACGGAAATTTGATCATTCACAAGAGGATACACAGCGGATTCAAGCCGTATGCTTGTGATGTTTGTTCCAAATGCTTTGTGGATAGTGGCATGTTGACGAGGCACAAGCGGACGCATAGCGGCGAAAAACCGTACTCGTGTGATTTATGTGCGAAATCATTCGCGGCCAGTGGTAACTTAACGCGACACTCGAAGACGCATAAATTCGTTTGATTTATTAATCTCGATTTTTTTTTATGACGATCGTCAACTATTGTCAATATTATTATTTTTATAATAATATCTGTCCATTCCATTGTTTTTTATTTGACTCAAATAAATAGTTTGTCTCAATTGTTCAACTTAAGTCGGTATAGTTGTTAATTCAATAATAAATGAATCGTGTCTTGAAAAGAAAACTTGTAAATGTTGTGATTTGAAATAATTAGAAACCGTTGACGTCAGTGTTTTGCTGCGAAATTCAAGAGACGAGATTTGTTATTATACTCGCATTATGTTTATTTATATCTCGCGATGTTTGTAGTGTAAACTTACTATACATTTTCTGTTTGTAATGTATTTTGTTATTATTTCTAAATGAAAAAAACTAAATATCGTTTGAAATAACAAGAGTTTTGTATAGAAACTATACGTCTATTGTTTTGTTATCGTTTAAGGTTTTTAAACTCTTAACAACCCAATGGCCTAATTACAATTCGAAAAGTGTATTTCACACGAAATCGCCTAGAAACGTCCTATATAAATTATGTAATATTTTTGCGCGCGCTTGTTTCATAATTAACAGTATTTTCACTGTCGATAACGAATGAACAATTGTTTTTCATGAACGTATTGTGCCTACGTATATTATATAAAATGTACAAAATAAATGCATTGTAATAATTATTATCATCCGTCGAAAGTTATAATGTGAGTCTCGTGACGTATATGATTAAAAGTTTCATTGTTATCGTAGTATTATATAGTAATGTATGGATAAGTAAACATTGTACAAGTAACGTTTGAATGAAATATGATTTTTTTCTGATTTCTCCATATATTTTATTTGTAATATGGTATAGATGTAAGTATAATACCCATGACGTCAAGTCATCAATATTAAATTTTATTTACTATATAATATGATATATATTTAGCAAAAGATTTAAAAAAACGTAAGCATTGACATGTTTTTACACAAAAAGTACTCAATATTTTTTAAATATTACATATAAATTATAGCATATAATTAATTTCCTGAAATGTCAACCTATTTAAATTTATAAGAAACATTTAAAAATATTTACGTTTATAAATAAAAGATATTTTTTATGTTTCAAATACATTTTTTTATAAATACTTTTTATTGGAGTTTCATATAATTTTATTTCATTTGAAGAAAACAAGGTTTAGCCAAATTAAAAAGCTTATAAATAACTAATGAATTGAATACTACCGTGTAAAGTGTTAAATCGTGTTTTTTCTTTTGTATATAAATTTAAACTTTATTTTAGACTAAATATATAATATGTATTATAATATTTTTTTTATAATTCAAGTCGGTTAAAAATGAAGTTAAAAATTATGTTGAAGAATAAATCTATTTGCATATACCTAGACGATTTAGTAGATAAAAATCTATGATTAAAACATGTATCATTTACAATGAATATTTACGTGATAAAAAATCAATTTAATCGAAACGTATTATCTGTAATTTTTAAAGAACCTTATTTAATTAAATCCAATTTCAAAAAATCGTATAACTAAGAGAATATCAATGAAATGCCTTCAGAATGTCACGCTTTTATATATTAAAAGATCAAGTTGAAACGGAGTCTCTGTTTTGACGAGGTGTACATTTCTTACAATTTAATTATTAAGTGGTTCTATAGATGTCCTGACATTATAGTCCATAAGTTCCATGATAAAAATATTCAATTTTTGATACGTCAAGTCATCAAGATGATATTTTTGACTTGTACACGATTCATATACGTATCCGTTTCCTACGTATTCAAGTTGTAAGCTCGAATGATAAATGTCAAGTTTCCATTTTGTCTGTTATAGGCATACTGAGTTATAGTCGTGTGAGCGTTCGTCGGTTTCAGTTGTTTTATAACTTGGATTTTGTTGAAAATTTAACACAGTAAGTGCCTTATGAACGAATAATACAAAGTTACAATCACAGATATTCAACTTTGCGATATTTCATTGACTATTACTAATTTGTATTTAAAATAAATCTAGCTAATGGTTTTATGAAAATTGAATTATAAATACATTGTCTGATTTCCCCCAATTCGTGAAACTACTTGTGCGTAATTTAATAAGAACGACATATTTCATGTGATTATTTTTTTGGAAATTTCAATACAACATTTTCTGTCTCTGACTATCGCTTATATGTATTATATTAGATTCTATCGCTAATCACATTTTTCATTTCGTATCTCAATACTTCGAGCAGGGGTGACCAAACCGGGGCCGCCATGGATAATTTTTACGGCCCGAGAGATTTATCACACACTTACGAAGTATGTTTGTTTTCGTGTAGAAAATTCCCATGTCAAAAATTTACATTTACATTGACCACGTAGACCGTAGAATATTCCGCGCAACGCGGCGCCCGTGTTATTGACAACGTCGTCGCTATAATTGTAATAATTTCAATCTAATCGGTGAATAACACCAAAAAATTTACCGATAAAAAAATCCTATATTTACCGGCTTAAAACAAATTACATGTTGGAGTTCGAGAATGTTCGCGAGTTATCGATATCTGTGGAAACCCCAGAATTATCGCGGCTCGCAAATTTTCTAGAACGCCTGCACACACACACACATATATATATATATACGGTCATCGACCGCCGTGAAAAATGTGCAAAAGTGATTAAAACGTGGCCAATAACTGTTATAATCTGTCCGCTCACTTTGACTGTTGGAGTGCGGCCAGTGTCAATTGACAATTTGTTTTCCCGTTACGTTTTGTGTGCTGTGACTACGGGAGAATCATTTATTCATATATTTTCAACGAAAACAAGTAAAACAAATTCCATTAAATTTAAAATAAATTAAATTAAAAAACTTAAATATTAAAACGATTTCGTTTGCTTCTAGTTTTCAGTATGAGTGCAAATGAAAGAAGAATAGTGAACGAAAATAGAAGATATAGCGAGGAATGCGAAGAAAAGTACCTTTTTTTATAATTCAAAACACAAAATTAATGTGTTTAATTTGCCGAGGAACCGTCGCTGTGTTTAAGGCATATAACGTTAAAAGGCATTACGAAACAAAATAATGATTATTTGAAACTCGATAAAGAAGCGAAGCAATCGAAGCTCAAGGAATTTAAACCGCAATTAAAAACTAAACAAAAAATATTTGATTCAGCATTACAACAACCTTCCGAAATTGTTAAGGCAAACTATTCTGTTTCATTTTTGATTGCAACAAAAATGAAAACATTTTTGGATGGTAAACTTGTGGAAGAATGTTTGGAATCTGTAGAAAATTATATTTTTTCTGATAAAAGCAAACTATTTTCGAGTCTAAGTCTATCCCGGCAAACAGTGTGTCATCAGATTAAATGACATTTCAAATGAAATTATCGTAAAACTGCGCGATCGAATTCGAGATTTCAAATATTTTTCTTTAGCATTCAAATAATTATTGTATTTATGCTTTTTAGTGGATATTTTCGAAAATCTAAATCAATTAAACATATCATTACAGGGAAAAAATATTTTAATAATTGGTACATTTAATCACATCAAAACGTTTCAGAAGAACTTATTATTATTTGAATCTCAAACGAATAATAATAACGTTTAACACTTTCTATTGTTAAAAGAATTGATTATTAAAGATTCATAATACGACAATTACATTAAATATGCAAAAAAAATAAGACAACTTATAGCTGCTTTTGAAAGTCGTTTCACTAATTTGGACAAATACAACAAAATATTTGAAATATATTCATCTCATTTTCATGTTGATGTCGAGTCGGCCACAGAATATCTCCAAATGGAACTGAATGCCTTTCAATGCAATAATAAATAAAAACACATTTTTGAAACATCAGAATCTAAAATAAATGACATTTATGTCACAAAAGAAAATTTTGCAAATTTGAGAAATCACATACAAAAAATTGTGAGTGCTTTTAGATCAACTTACACTTGCGAATCGTTTTTTTTTTTTCGAAAATTAAATTCACCAAAACATAAATAACGCTCGAGCTTAACAGACGAAAACCTACAACACCAATTACGATGTGCAAATACACGTATAGATTTGCAAAAGTTAAGTGAAAGAGTTGAAAAACAAATATCTCACTAATTAAATAAATTATATTTATTGTCAATCATTTCATAATTATCATTATTATATTATCTATGTTGAATTGTAAATAATAATTAATGTAATAGTATTTTTTTTTGTATTGGGTCCAAATCTAATATGGGGATATGTATTTGTTTAAGCGGCCCGCAGAATTATAATGCATTTTCAAAATGACCAGCAAGATCATTTGTGTTGACTACCTCTGACTTAGAGCCTGAAAAACATAACCTTTTATCAAGATATTACTGATGAGATGCATTAATTGGCAACCCGCGTGTTTAATGTTATTATTTTTAATAATATGCATAGGGAAATAAACGGAAAAATATCAAACGGAAACAAGCGCTACTATAGTATTGATATAGTATTAAGATCGTAATTGCTATCAAGAAAATCAAAAAGTGCTTAATACATAAGCTATCTTAAACCAATAGTAACCTATGCACGTGAAACTTGGTCCACGACAAAAGAAGACAATAGAAAACTTGCCGCATGGAAAAGGAAAATATTAAGAAACGTATTTGGCCCGGCATACAATAGTGATTTAAGAGTATACGAAAAAAATTCATAATGAGGAGCTGTATTGTTTAAATAGAAAACTCAATATCCTCACATGTGAGAGATAAACGATTGGAGTGGTTGGGACGTGTATGGAGATCAAACGACGATTTATGAAGAATGTTTTGACAGAAAAAATAAACAAGAAACGACCGATCGGCAGACCATGGACCAGATGGAAAGACACAGTGGAAAAATATATGAGACTGGTAGACGGGAACGCAACAATAGACTGGACGTTGGATAAACAGAAATGGAGAGGCTTACTAGTGGCAGCGCAAGTCCTCGATGGACTTTTCAAAAAAAGAAGAAAAGGTTATTTTTAAAGAAACTGCAAGAGTTTACAGTTACAAACTTATATCAACTCGAGGTCTTAAAAAAACACAAATACGAGCACACTTTTTATTAACTTATGTACATAACGTTATCGTTCCGATCGTGGCGACGTACAGATGTCGACTGACTCGTGTGACTTTCCCCACTCTCTTTCACCGTGCATCGTCTTGACTTTAACATACGACAACATTTATACCTAACTATGATTACACTGAATATTCAAAAAATCTAGGCTGATAGATATTCTCCTTAATAATTTGTACTATTATAATAGTAATGTCTAATCAACACGAACCTGTAGTTATAAAATAACAAATGTGTTAAATTTAAATTATGGGATGTACAATGTATTAGACGAAGATGACAATCAATGTTCAACGATATCGTCTAATGTTATATCATTTAAAAAAAGTATATAACACAAAACTGTTAATCATTTCGATAAACATAGGTTTATACTATAAGACAGTTATTATACAAATATTTTATATTTATAGTTCTATTTTTTTAATTTTTTTAAAATTTTAGAAATATTTCTAATCAGCTCTGCTCATTAAATACTTTTAGATAACTTTTCTATACGTCGTATTCATAAAATATACCTATCCATTTTTATTTCTTAAACATATTTGCTTATACTTTTGAACGAGTTATTTTAATTAAAGTCTGATTATCTATTTTTAATGCATATGTTGCATAGATAGATATGTGTATTTTAACAAAGGTATAATGAGCTATTTTTTGATTGATAAAACAATAACAAAAGCAGTTATTAAAAAGAATACAATTACATAAAATGTAATGGAAACAAAATAATAAAAAGTACGGATCCCATTAGTGTAGTCGCTAAAGTTTTTCTTTTAATTAAAAAGAAAAAAAATGTCTCCTTCGATTGAATTGAATACGGTTACAAATGCTAAACGAACGAATTCTAAAAAGCAAATAACTAAATTTGTCTTTCATTCATATTATTTTAACGTTTAATTATTATTCAACAATATTCTGTTAATTATTTTAAATGATCGTAGTGAACCAAATATCGTTATAAAAATATGACAGTAAAGTAAGTTATACGAGTGATATTATGCAATCCACTGAATAACTAAACATTTCTTTATGATTTCGTTTAATAGTCATTTTCAAATACATGTTCGCGGAAACGGCAAACAATGACCACATCATTTTGTTGTTTTATTGTTGTTTTTTTTTTTTTTTTTACTTTATACATTATACATGTATTGCGTAACGCGTTGTATTTTTAAAACGTCTACGTGAATTCATATTCATAATTATAAATGTTATGTAATATAAATATATGTGTGTGTACGTGTGCGAGAAAAAGACGGTTATTAATTTGTACCGTCTGTAATTACCGATAACTGTATAACGCCGGTTAACTGCGCGGGGGGGGGATTTTAATGTTAGGTTAGAACTAAACACTGCGAGATATTATATTTTTGAAATAAGCCGTATTCGTGTCTCTCGGATCCCTGATAAAACGTTCTTCGTGAAATAACGTCTTTTACCATATTGTTTGTATACGCGTACAATTACGTTGTTTTTTTTATACAATTAACAAAACGTCACTAATGAAATACAGAATGAAAAAGTAACGCCTGCCCGAGTCGTTCTAGGTTCACAAGTGAAACGTAACGTTTGTTTGGTTTCCGTTAATAGCTCGAACCCCGAAGTTCAAGATGATCGTTACCCCAGCGTTTTATCGTTTCGACCGGCAATCAAACAGGAAAAAAACCATACACCGCTGGCTTTTTGACAAAACGTCGTATTCCACGTCTTGTTATGTTATTAAAAGAAAAGCTTTAAGGACGTACGAGTTGCGTCACTAGGGTTTCGATATATATATATATAACATTTTCCATGTAGTCCCGTCCGTCTACCGTAAACCATAAAGTCAACGGTGGAAGATGTATTGTTATCTGACCGCCAATAAACGCGTACGTCCGAGAAAATATTGAAAATTAAATTAAGCACGTCTTTTTTATACGAAAAACGAGAAAAAAAATGTCTTTTTTTTTTTATTACGAAAACCACGCGACAATTTTCCGCAGTTTTCAACTCTTCATAAGCAGCAATCAATTAATGTGTGTTTAACGATTGTATCGGATCGATTCCGCTAGGATTATATTTTGGTTGGTTCTAATTATTTCAAATGCGGTCATGTAAGTCACAGACGAATCACTATTGTCCTGTTAGTGTTTAAACAAATGATAATACCTAATACATTTTAGTCGGTATTTTAATAAACATATATTCAACTTGTGTAATATATTATTTTGGAAAACGAATGGCGATTATAAAATATCCAGTGGCGTCATTTTGGAGGAGAGGACAAGGGAAGCATTTGCCCCCGTTTCGTTTTTAAAGACCTGCTGGGCCGATCGTTGGAAATATTGGCCGGCCCGACAGCGTAACTCACGTAAGTACAAAAGTTTTACAGTAAAAATATACTATGTATAATTTTACATTTTTCTTATTCGCATATTGAAAACATTACGTCGTTGCTTTTAGTGTTATTGTCGTTGTAGAGGTAGTACTTTATTTTTACATTATGGTTATGTAGATTGTACTGTATAGGAGTTATCGAAATTTCCGTCGGTGAGCGTCCCACGTTGTTGTGAATTTCGGTCGAAATGTGAACGAAAAATATGCACTCAAACGCAACTAACAATGGAAAATGAGTGGCTGAACGATTTGCTCGTCATTGCTGTGGAAAGCGACATTGCGACTAAGATCAATTGAAATGAGACCGTTAATTTGTTCGCGAAAATGAAAAATCGAATACATTTAAATTTAATAATTAATTTAAAAAAGAAATCAAATCAAATGAATAGCAGGTGCTATTTGCACCCAAATGGACATCCACAGCATCAACATTTGGACAGAGATTTTAGAATTGTATTATTATTTGGAATTCGAAAACAGTGATCAACCATTGTTTTCAAAAAACGATTTTGAGTAACTTAGGTTGTTAATGAATGTGATGAATATTGTTAAAGGGATAGATCGGAAACGAGTTTTTTTAAACGAATAATTGACAGGCAATATTCAGAATGTGTGCAGACGCGTATTGTTGTGTAAAAATTAAATGATTATTAGTGTGAGCGTGAATATGAGTGTGTCGTAGACTTAATCTACTAAACGCATGCAATTATACATGCCAATTATTCGGAACAATTTAATAATGTTATGTACATAGCACAATGACTTAAAAGTTTGACGAAAATTCAACTACTTTAAATGAATAAAATGTAATTCTGACAAAATATTTAAATTCATCATCGTTTTGTAGGAGTAGATTTTTGATAAAATGTTTCATTTTTTTTTTTTTTTTTTGGTATACTAGAAATATATTCAGAACCATAAAAACTAACATCGTTTTTTAACTCAATTTAATTAAAATATCAAAAGTCGATTTCCACATATGGAGTCCCATTGACTCGTATTTAACGTGAGAAAGGTGAAAAATCAAAACGAAAAACAAAAAACTACTGCAGGAACTAATTTGTGAAAGGATTAAAATTATAACTGGTTAAAATTCTACCCTTTCTAGTAATTCCTGAAATGACACTATAGATTACATATGCCAGATCTGTGTTTTGATTGTTATACGTTTGTCTACGGCAATAATATAATAAATTATAGATAACATTTTAAAAAAGTTTTTATCAAATTAATATAAATTTTAATTAATTTTAATTTAATTAATATTTTCAAAACATCAGGTATTATCAAGTAGAACGTTTTTAATTTAATGTGTACAGAAAAAATTTACAAGCCGGAGTTGTACTAAAATATATAATGATAATAACAACGATCGCAATTCATATTCAGATTTAATGCGAAATGATGAGCGAGATCAAGAAAATATGTCGAATCATCAAAAAACGTGTAACACATTTACGTATACAAGTACTGAAAACCATACAAACAGAATAGTTATTGCGTTACGGTGATAAACAATATTAAGTAAGACGAATAAAAAATGGTCCATACAAATATAAATTATACTCATGTCGATAATAAAACCCCACGATTTAAATCTTGATGTTATTACTACTTGTTTTCAGTTTACGACAACTTTTGATAGCAAGTACAAATCAATGACGTATATAAACCTATCAGTTAACACTTTTATAGCTATAGACATTGATTATAAATACTATTAATACACTTTAACTTAACGGTCGACTATTTTTTTTTTTTTTTATTATTATTATATTTTTATATTTGCAATATACAACTTGTCAAATTATATGGTAGCGAACAATGAAGAAAGTTCGATAAGAATTTATATATATGATATTTGCTGATAATAAACAAGCTTATGGCAGTTTAAATAGACAAGTATTACAGAAAACTATGCTGCGATTTTAAATTCCACAAAATTATATTGATTTGGCAAAGATATGTGACGACAATACAATTTTCAAGGTACGTTTACTAGAAGTAACACCATCAGCTTTTCAAGTCGGCTCGGGTTTGTGTCAGGGGTTGTGCTTTCACGCCAACTTTGTTTGACCGGTGACTCGAAAAATTAAAAGAGAGTCAAATCAAATTCAAAATATGTGAATAATTACGACAGAAAGTTACGTATCCACAAGTTTCTTAAACTATTATGAGTCAGCGAAAACACGGGCTTGTGCGTTAATGAAGGCAATACTAAATTGTCGGTCTTTGCCAGAAGAGATCATTTCAGTCTAAAAAACGGAAAACGTTTGTATCGAGAAACGGACAATTCCAAATATCTGGACTTAACATAAATAAATAGTTATAACGGTATGTGCGGGGAAATAAGCAACAGAACGTCAAATGGAAATAATTGCCGTTATAGTATCAATGAGTTATTAATGTCCGGACCGCCGTAAAGAAAATCAAAAAGCACTTTATACACGAGCTATCGCAAACCTATGCGCGCGAAACTTTGTTCACGACAGAAAGAAGATAACAGACGACCTTTCGGTATTTCAAACGGAAATTCAAAGGAAACATATTTGGCCTGTTGTTCGACAGTTGTTGCCTAAGAACACACGAACAGAGCCACAATGAAGAGTTGTGTACCACCGGTACGGAAAACCCAATATTTTCACATGTGTAAGATGCGAAATATTGACATGGTCGATAACGTGTCTGGAGAGCTGGTGTATATCGAATAATGTTTTGACAGAACAAACCAACAAAATGCGTCGGTACACCGAGACCAAGTGGAAAGACACCGTGGAGAAAATATATAAGTGGCTATAGTGCACGGAAATGCAACCGGATAGAGAATGACGAAGAGACTCGATGGACCGTTAAGCCGTTGATGACGGTAATGATATGTGATGCACGTTAAATGTATATGAATTGTTTGAAAATTATTAAACTTAAACAATTAGATAAAACTACATTTAAACATTATCGAAAAAATAAAAGGAGATATTTATACTAGTTTGTCGGAAGCCAACTCACAGCGAATATTTTCCATGTTTCTTACACGATTTGAATTGACAGTACAATATTTAATAACGTTGTTGATACGCGACATTAGCCCTTTCTTCCTTCATCAACACCAACAAAACAAACGTTTTGCAGACAACGCTTTTTGAAAATGGAACTTTTACGAGCCCGCGAACGGTTGTTTCTGAACCGTCCGTCCAACATAATTTTCTCACACGAATCATTCGAAAATTGTGCTCATGGCGGTTAAAATGTCGAAATCTGTACATATAAATACCTCGCGGCGATCCGTTTCTGTGTGTGATACACACACACACACACACACACACACACACACCTTATTTATGGTGTATTTTATTACGCGTGGAAGGCGATTTGTATGTTAAATTAACAGAACGGAATATTTTTCGTTCGGCCGGTTATTGTTCGTCTAATTGAACGCGTTTAATAACAACGCGTGCGTAAAAGCGGAAACCAGTGCCCACACACACACACACACGTTTCCACCATAAATATTCATCGATCGTCAGAGGAATAGTCGGTAGCGTATGATAGCGCCCGCCCACGGATCCGCTCTTGTCTATAATTGAATAATAATAATAATTGTTATTATTATTATTATTATTATTATTAGTGGTAGTAGTAGTATTATTATCGTTGTTAATATAATTATTGTGCATCGCGGTGGTTGTTCCCCACGAGCAACGTATTGTTCTTACACGCTTTGCCTTCCGACCGAAACGCAATTCGCCTCCGCGCGGCCGATCGTTTTGTTCCGTGTCGGTCTATTCCTTTTCATTTTTTTTTTAACGTTATTTTACGCCTCATCGTGTTCTAAAACGGTTCAAGTCATTTCGGTAATTTAAACGCGCGACATAATATTCGATGGCGAAACGACGTTTTTTTTTTTTTTTTGTTTTTTCATTATCATTATCATTCCCGTGTTTAACGACGACGATCCGTCGATCAGTCGTTTTTTTTTTTTGTATTTTTTTGTTTACCGGATGCCACTGTCGAACGAACACCCAGTCGTCCGTCGGAAACCCCGTGGTGACACGGAAACGATAGGTTTATAATCGTCAAGACACCTCTTGTTCCGCGTTTCCCGCTCGAGTCTCGGTGTGCAGCAAAGTACTACAAACACGCGGGTATACGCGTATGAACCGTGTTTTAAACGCATTGTTCGATCGGACGTCCGAGAAATCCGATGATATGGCCGATCGCGATAACGTATCTCTTCCTGTCACACTCTACTCACGTCGGCAACATCACCCGCGTCCTCCGCGGCACTTTTAACTCTCGACCGCGTCCTTCCCGGGGCCTTTATCGTAATTGCTTTTATTTTGTCCACGTGACTTTCAACCGTTTCGTAACTAATTGTTTTTACAAAGTTTCACCAAAAAAAAAAAAAAATGATTATGCGCGCCGAGTCGTCGATCGGGTTTATCGTGTTTGTCAGTCGAGACATTATTTCATTTCGTACGCGTGGCTGAAACGTAGGCAAAAGCGGCAAAACTTTTGCCCACGCCAGGAAAATGAATACAATTTGATTAATCGTCGGAAGACTTGACTGACAAAACGGCAAAACAGTCGTCGCGGACGGTACCGCGTACCTGTCGTACGTAAACGGTCTGGATAATCGCGACGATAAAAACCACAAATTTTTGGGGTTAGTATCGATCGTATTTCAAAAAAAAAAATATTTATATAGAGAGAGAGAGAGTGAGAGAGCCAGCCGCGCTCGTACTTGTTACGATATCTACGTATCCGGTCTCTCGCTGCGTCTCTCTCCCTCTCGCGCCGTCGGTCACGCCGCGTGGCGGGTAAGTCGAGGAGAGCGGACTTACGGAAATTTACCGAAAACGAAAGCGCGGCGCGGCAGGGTGGAAGTGCAAAAATCGTATACCCTCCCGTGTCCCCGCGTACGCGTAGGCGAATGTATATATCCGTTGCCGACCGTCCTGCTAATCGTCGACCGAATCCTTTGAAGGATACGGAGGAGTGCGGCGAAACAAGGGTCCCGTACCATATATATGGTGTGTGTGTGTGTGTACGTGTATATGTATAATTATTGATTATTGCCCGCGATTTCGCGAAAAGGGCGGCCCGAAAGACACCGTGCGGAGGAGCGTGAGTGAGAGAGAGGAGTGTGTGCGCGAGCGCGCGCGCGCGCCATCGGACGGGACGCGGAGGCATTATTTTTACCGCAATGAAAGTCGGTTGTATTAAAATCCCACGACGACGACGACGAAGACGTGGAAGACGTGGAGGACGTGGAGGACGTAGAGGACGGGTTCGGGACGCGGCGACGGCAGGGACCGCGTTGCCGTTGGTAACCGTTTCGGACGCGATCATGTGTAAAGCTCGCGCACACATTTACAATACGCGACGACCGTACGAGGCGGCGGCGGCGGTATACATTATTTCGCGTCCGGGCCCAAATCTCGGGATGGAAAACGGTCCTTTATCCTTTCCTTGTATTCTTTATTTTTTTCACCCCCCTTCGTCCTTCTTCGTCCTTCTTTTCTCCTTATTTTTCGTTTTTCGTGGTTTTTTTTCTGCTTTCTTTCTCTCATCCCGCCCCGGGGAATAAAGAGAGGAGTTGCCTTTTTATCGGACACAAATATAACCTCCTCCGCTCGCGCGCCGCCTATAGACACACGCGCGCGCGCGCGCGCGTTATATACACACACGTTTCCTTTGCCGCCGACGTCCGAATCGCTTTTCCATTGGTCCGCCATAGCCGTGTTTTTTATTTTCTTATCGTTACCGAACGTTTTTATTTTTCGTTTAAGTCCCACGGTTTTTTTTAGAAATTCGTTCTCGCGCAAACTCTCCGTCCTCCACATCTGCATAACGTGTTTCGATCCTATCGTACAGTACGTACGACCAGGATTTTCCGACCGGGTACCAATCGTACAAATACGCGTTCACCCGATAGCTGATAAGCATAAAAAAAAAACAATGACATTTTTACAACTGTAATATTTAACTGGTCGGTTTAATTTCGAAACGATTACGCTCGTCCGTTCGCGCGCTTCAAATATAACTAAACACTCGATCGAAATCGCACGAATATCAACAATTTTAAATTATTCCGTTTTCACTTTGGCCGGAGACGTTGGACGTCGTTCTACCTGAAACACTTATCGCCAATACGTTTTAGAACGGTTTTAATAACGATCGCAATAGTATAATACGTTTTGTTTATACCTTCAGACTTGTAACTCAATGCGAACAGAATTGTGATTACTGATTACGTCCTTCATCACACACGCAACTGCAAATAATAGTTGTGGCGAGAAACAAACACTTCAACATCTGAAAAAATAACGCACACTAATAAAAGTGTCTTCGGACGAATTGTTAATCAAACAAACCCTTTGGATCCTGTTGAACAACAAAATCAATTCATTTCGTCGGTCCCGTTTTGAATACTTACGAAAATGGCGAGCGGTTTTTATGTACCTTTAATTCTTGTGTTCTTACGTCTCACTACACTCACTAGAAAAAAAAAAAACAATAAAGACGTTGATGACATTTTCTCTGCTATGAAACGACTTTCTAAGATGTTTCAAAATTACAATTAAAAGAATGCGAGATAAGAATACGTCTTAATAAATCTCGCAGAAGACGTTGATAATATTATAATAGAGCTTTACCTTATAGAATGTTTGTTTTCGAATAATTCTACTACAATAACCATTGAAACAAAGTTTTAACACATTTTCCCCTTGGAATAATTTAAGTAAATGAGTAATAATATTTAAATTTTCTTAAAGAAATAAATATAGTAACATTGATTAACGATTCTTAGGTCTCGGATTTTGTAGCAAATACGTCTTTTTTTGGGGGGAGGGGTAAGGAGTTGCAATACAAAGATAATTCTCAAATATCAATGCGTTTCGTGTCTTTCTAATTGCAATGAATTATACTTTATTTTGTTGTTTTGCTTTTTCCTTCTAAATGTACTTTATTGCTCATTTTTGCATAATTCTCACAAAAATCTAGTTATACAGTTGTATTATATTAGTATATTATATTAGCCAAGTTATTCTACTATATTATCGTCAAAAAAAATACGTGATGGCGTGAAGGGCCAACAAATATGGGTTTGCATATATGAAACGACCGACAGTACGTGACGTAACATAAAAAATATAATTATTGGTATTTTTTAACTACAAGTTATTGGTGAAACTTATGTTATTCACACGAAATATTTAGACTAGGCGAACCATAACGAACATTTTTTAATTATTTGAAAAATCTATATATAATTTATGGCCAGATAACTTTAATAAAAACAACGTTTTTATCACTTGTTTCGACTAAGTTTTAATGAAAATAACTTAACTAAACATACGGTAATTAATTCATTTTTTAATCTTAATATTTAATTTAAATTTAATTTTTGATATAACTAGTTATTTTTATGTTTGAATTAAACAAATGTTTTTATTGTATTTTTGGCAATTATAAATGCTTTTTTAACGATTTATTTTGCTAAAAAATCTGAGCCCTAATGATTAGGAGGTATATACATTTTAAAAAAACAAAATACTTATCAAAAATACCTTTGGTATGTAAATTTCATACATTAAATCTTTTTTTATAATATTTGTGGATATTTCACAAACATGGTTGAATGGTAAATGTAATTTATACTGTTCATTGACAATTACGTATATTTGAATAAATCACATTTTATATAACGTACAAATAACTTAACGCTATAAAATTAGCAAATTTAATGATTAGTTAATTATTGATTAGAGAAATGTATTCGTGAGTAAATATGTTTTCAGTTATATTACAATAGGGAAAATAAAAATACATAAAGACGTCGTACATTATAAAATATCGTTATAAAAAATATAAACGATTTTATGATATATATATAAAAAATTAAAAAAACTGAATATTTGATTAAAATGAATTTGTCGGACGCCAAACTTCATTTTAGACGTCCGAACGTTAAACGCGGTCGACGAATCCGAACGTTCGCGTACCGTATTTAGAGACATACGATTTGACTAGTATGCAAATTGTCCGACGAAAACTGTCTGGATCTATCAGGTCCCCGATCGGCCCACGGCGGTATTTCAACGGAACGGTTCGCGCAAACATCAGTCGAGCGACAAGGACGGAGCTAGTGAATCGAACGTATCGAGCAATTATTCGAAACGACGTCGTAGCGCGTGTGGCGACCGATTGGATTTCGAAAACAAAACGAAAATCACACGGACCGTTCGACCGCGTGAATGACGCAATTCGATGAACGGAAACGCGCGAAACAGCCGTGAAGTTCACGGTCGGACCGCCCGGCATCGGGAGACTCGTCTCGAATACGCGCGCGGTCCCGGCAAACGGTACCCATACGGCGACGACGAAACGTTCGTCGGATGCGCCGGGATGACGGACGTGCGTGATTCGGGAACGTCCGGGGCGTGACACACGGGACGCTGCGGGACGCGTATCGCAATCGTTGCGAGATAAAAATTTTAACGGGAAAAAGGTCGCGCGTGCTATGACGTCGACGGCCAAACCGGCGATGGGAAATCGCGAACGTCGAACGTCAGACGGGAAGTGAAAAACAGAAAAAAATCTGCTCCGGCGGACGCGTCGACCGTCGCGCGGAGACAGGCACTATTTTTTATTTTTTTTGTGGTCCGCGTACACGGGTTTTTTAGATTTACCGCGTAAAACGAATGAAAATCCCTATTTGCCCTATTTAAAACGAATTGAATTCTTTAACGGAACGTTGTCCAGATGTGAGCGTATCACCACGCGTGTGACGGACATCGTGCCCGGGGACGGCCTGGGTTCGTACAATCACGCGGTGTTTTTCTACAACGCGCATTTATGGCTGCGTGGTTTTGAATCGGAAAATTTTCGTCGCTCGGTGTTCAGTAGCGCGCCGAAATGCACGTGTTTACGCTTTACAATATTTTTGAGGACGGAGCAGACGGCGAACTATTGCCGCTGGCAAATCGTTTCCGGAATTAGAACGACGAGACGTTTAGCGAACGGAGCCGAGAGGGTTGTTTTGATGCTTTCGTCCAAAGACACCTTTTCAATTGACAACGAAACTAGATTTAAAGCATGTTTTATAGTGACATTTGAATTATTTCATTATATACTGAATTATATCAAATAATAAGAAATAATTCGACTAAATTAAGTTAATTTAAATTGTATAATAACAGACGTTGCCCTCGTAGCAACCCCCCGTTTCGGGTTTCAACTTTTGCGCGATTGTAGGAAACCAGGCGTTTATGATGACGAATGCGAACGCGGGTACCGGAAAAATATATGCATTCGCCGCGACCGTCGACGGCGGAGGACGGAGAAAAAATTCGCACTACGCGTCTAAAGCCTGGTATACGTAACGACTAGTCCGAAGTATTAGAACGAAACAGTTACGATAAATAATAATGAGCGGCGAGACGACGTGCGTTTCATTATTATTATTATTATACGTCCGTTCGGCGGACTGGCGGATTTTTTTTTTGTTCCGTCCGTCGCCGTCGTTACGCACCGGTGGGTGGTCCGTCACGTTTCGTTCCGGCACACGGAAATTAACCCGAACCGATCCGATTCGTCATTATCGTCACCATCATCAACACACCCTGTTTGTCGTTATTGTCATCGTTATTATTATCGTTATTATTATTATTATTATTATTAAATTACATCGAGACCGTACGTACGTATCGTATCGCGTCCGTTTACCGTCGTCGTCGTCTCCGCCGCTTGCGATGTCACCGTTCCCGGGCTACGGACGTCGCCGCTGGCCGTTTCCATTTCCGGTCCGGACGGTCCTGAGAAAATCAAAAACGACGCGTTCAACATGATATCGTGCGCGCATTTCGCAACATCTCTAGTGCCGTTTTCTCCGATTCCGAATCGCCCACACGATTACATCGTGCGCAGTCCGCCACGGACCTTGTCGATAAATTACCGAGCGACGGATTCATACGCAAACGCGTGTTTTTTTTTTTTATTAGAACAGCATAGCTGGCGTTCGACGGGAAAATTTCACCGAGTTTTAAACACAATTCCACGTTTCGTCGTTTATACGTTTTCAAACCACGTTGCCGCGAACGAAAACTGCGATTCGTCGGTGTGTTCTCGCGGTTTATATTTTTAGTTGTTGTCTCGCTCGTGATTGCCGACCGTCCTACCGTGTAGAACGACGTGATGTTCTATAGATTTATACACGATTAGCGATCGGCCTCTAGTTAGTGTTCGGCTGTAATCATACGTACCCTAAAGTTTTAACTCTAATCGATATAATATTTTTGACGTTAATACTTGAATAATGCCAAAAATTAGCAAAACCATTACATCCAAAATGTCTCGACGCATTAATAATGTGTTTCCGAACGAAACATTTAAATGTGACGGTCAAGTTTTACTTTGTGTCACGTGTGAAAAACCAGTATCAACATATCAACACAAAACACAAAGAAAACATCCAGCTTAAAGACAATTGTAAACAAAGTTTTTTCTCGTCAACACCTGCGTTTAATAACAGTAAGTTCGTTTTTCATACTGACTTTTGTCGTGCACTAATTCGTCGAGACATTCCATTAATTAAAATACAAAATCCTGATTTCAAAATATTTTTGGAAAAATATATGGGTCAAAGTATTCCAGATAAAAGCACTTTGTGAAAAAATTATATTCGAGACATTTATCAAGAAACACTTTCTTCAATTCGAGTTGTGATTCAAGATGGGTCCATTTGAGTGTCCGTCGATGAAACGAAAGACGTGGAGGTGAGGTTTATTGGAAATGTAATTACAGGGAAATTATGCGACGAGCCTACTAATCCAATACTACTTAACTGTGAAAAACTAGACAAATCTTACAATAGCAAAACTTTTTAATGACTCGATGAGTTTACTCCGACCAAATGGCGTATAACACGAAAGTGGTTTTTTGTTTGTTAGTGATGCAGCTCCTTATATGGCGAAGGCAGGGAAAGCATTGAATATTTTTTAATCTAAAACTAATACATCTTACATGTTTATCGTGTGGCAGAGACAATCGGGGCAGAGTATTCTATTGTCGATTCTCTTATAGCTACTGTAAAAAAACTAACGTTTTTACGTTATGGCATAACGCAAAATTGGTTACGTGAAATCGATCACGAAAAAAAAAAGTTGTATCCAAGCCAAAAATACGTATATGTTAAAAAAAAAATGTTGAAAAATCCGAGTCGTATCACAATTTTTAAAGATATGTACCCTAATCTCGCTTTACCACATGAGCCAATAATTACAAAATAAATCACATGATTGTTAACTGCTCAGTATTAATGTAAGCACTTTTCGAATCTTCTACGGCTATTGGAAAAGCTCAAAATATGATGCAAAACGAATAATTGAAAAATTATTTAATTTTCATCTCGATGAATTTTAGTTTTAAAGCACATACAATTACAACATTAGAAACAAAAATTATGTCCATAAATGATAGTATGCAAATTGTCGAATCAGCGATAGAAAAATTAAAACTCGTATTTGGTGAAATAAAAAAGAAAATTCATGCTGTTATAGAAAAAAATCTAGGCCTTATTGATTTTATCACAATTAATGGCATAATGGTTGGCAGACACCCTTCTAAAACTTTGGAATTGTCGCCTTCAGATATTACGCGCTTCAAACATGCTCCAATCACATCAGTTGATGTGGAACGATCGTTTAGCCCCGTTTTAAAAATATTTTGAAACCTAATAAGTGACATTTAACATTAAATCATCTAAAAAAAAAATTATAACTATTTAATACAACACATCATTTGAGTAAAAAATTACCCAAAATTAGAGTTTTTCGGTCTAAACATTATTTTTTTATTTTTTATAATTATATTTAATGTATTTTCCATAAATTTATTGTACTCGTACAAAAATTGAACTTTTTTTCCCCACATATATTATAAATTATACTAACACATTTTTGTATTTGTATTACATATAAATCCGATCCCTAATAATTAGTTTACGCTTGAAATCGTTTTAACGTCTGATCATAACCGTGTTATCGAACCGACGTCCTACAACTGCTTCACGACAAATATATTAATTAATGAACGTGTATTTATAATTTATTTGTTTCGTACTTGTCTGTTCGGTGAGCATCGTCAAGAAACGATTATGCCGTTTGTTTATTTTATATTGGCCCGTGACCCCGTATATTAGTATTGTGATTTGAAAATGTAGACGTAACATAAGATCTCAGTTGTTGGATTCGACAAATCGCAAAAAATCATAAGTATGTCACGAATCTCGGGAAATCCGTAACTGCCGGGTCTTTAATTTCGGGTTCTTGAGATTAGACATCTTCTCCGACACGAAACGAGACTTACGTAAATAACTGATGACTTCGTTGAAATTGTTCGATACTTGAAGAAACCACGCATGACGATGTCTGGTTACGTATGTAAACATTACTTTCATTCGTGTTTTTCTAACCGAACAACGTGGAGTACCCCGACTAAACCGTTTGGACCCGACCGGAGTCGAACCGCCGCTAAATCAAAGACAACGACGACCGGTTTTCCACGTGAATGACGTCCAAAACTCCCGTGCAAATACGGTTCGTATTTGTTTATTTTTGTTTCTGATTTCTGAAGCGATTATTTGAGTTGCCGATACAAAAACAACGTCCGAACATGGTATATCGCGTAGTTAGAAATATGTGCACAACATTGTCTTTTGTCGGTGACATTTTACTATTTCGGTAAGTGACGACAACTACAACGGGCACTTTGAGTTCTAAAATCAAAAAAAAAAAATGATAATACATTAATATGTAACAGACGTGTTTACGACGCGGTCAAATATGAAAAATATCTGTTACGGCCGAGTTGCGTCCCGGACTCGATGGACTGTAACCACCGCAGTTAGACGGACGATGGTAGTACGTTTCGGACCACACAGGCCGTGTCGATTGTTATCCTACTGTGATTTCCCAATGCGTACGCACACAGTCGAACTCGGAATAACCAAGCGTTTCACATTTGACCGATGAATTTTCGGACGGACTTCGGGCGACTTGGCCCGTTTGAAACGGCGTACGTATGCGTTTCCGATTTTCCACACGCGAGATAAGACAAAAGTTAAATGTTATATTCCGGACAATCAACCGCAGAACTGAATTGCGGTACGGGCATAATCCGTTTGTGCAGCGGTCGAAGTGGTTAAAAATAAATGGACCGATGTTTACGTTTTTATTCTGAAGTCATAATATTATTTGTACTCGAGTTCGATTTAGTTGACCAATGTAATAAAAACATGTTTACTAATGCTGTAACTTAAAGTCAGTAAAACTGTAGCAAATAGCAAATAATTAATCGTATTATGCACTATACACTAATAAACATTCGTAATATTCTCGTAAATAACTACCTATTATTTATCTTGGTAAATTAAATACTAATAAAATTATAAAAAATGCATTAACAAACGTACTAAAAATAATGAAAGAAAAAATACGTTATCGGAATTATTCGTAAGTGATAAATTATCAATTTTATATTTATTTATTGTATTCGTATTTACATTTTCTTATCAACATAAAATTATAATAAATGACGTTTGGGTTTATTAGATTTAGGCGTCAAGCGGTGTAATGTTAAATGAGACAAAAATACTTGTTTTATATCAACAAAAAAAATAATAATAATAATAATAATAAACATCATTGTATTCTTGTAAAACTAATTAAAAAATCATCGTAAAAAAATGCAATTTTTATGAAAATATAAATCGATAATCTTTGTACGTAATTATAAGAGTGATGAAAAATGTAGATTATGATAAGTGGAGGGATGCTAACCCCCATTTCGACCACAGCATTTATGAGTAAATCATTGTGCGGACATACAGAAGGAAAGCGACGTCGGATGTACGATACACGATACATAATACACAAATGTATGATACACGTGTCGACCGCAGCCTAACCTAACCGCGCGGTTAGACCGCGCACGACAGTCACAATCACCATAGCTAACCAACCTTGACAATCACACGCCGTGCACGTACTACCCTGTTTCGAAATTAAGTCGCATACCGTGTATAACCTCATTAAAAATTATGACAGGTAAATCAGGTGGCTCGGCTAGGTTATCACACGCCGGTGGTGGCCGACGCACGCACACGTCTGATAACAATGGCCGCCGAAAAACATACGTGTACACATCGTAATAATAATAATAATAGTAATATTTTTATACGCGTATGTGAACGAGCTATTTGTCATTATTACGAAGACGACGTGTCTGTCTGTCTCTTTTTTTCCCCGCCGTTTCGTTTGTCCCGACAAACGTCATAATATAATAATAATAATATAATCGTATTGTATATAAACCATTGTTGAACGCATAATGATATGTATACACATATTATTATCACTTCGTATTACATTACATTATATTGTTGTTATCGGGACTACTGTTTTTTTTTTTTTTTTTTATCCGCCGTAACGTCCGACGAGAGGGTACGTGCATACGGTTTTACCGGACCGGCGCGACTACGGTCACATGGTAATGAAGCGCGTGAAAGACGAACACGGTGTGGTCGCCACCGTCCCATTGAATCGGTCGGGCCGACGAGAAATGAAACAACATAAAAAGCATATCGAAACGGCACGGCGACAACAAACAACAACACAAAGATGACGGAATCGGAAACACCTTTTTATCGATCATAGACGCGCGCGACGACGAAGACGACCGACCGACGAAGGCGACCGACCGACGAAGGCGATGGAAACGGGAGGGAAAAAAAAACACGCCGTATTAAATTAACGTCCACTCTTTATGCTCTCCTTCATTCGGTCGTTACGTTATTATCGCTGTTATTTATTAGCGTTGTTATTTATATGTTTTCGACGGTCACGAATAGGAAACGCCGAGGAATGCTAATAACCAAACACGAAATCGTCGCGATACGTCATGTATTAGACACGTGTAGCAAATGGATAGGGCGGACGAGAGCGGGACAAAACGCAGACACTTAAGCGTGGATCACGTTCGTCGTGTCCGTCCGTGCGTCAGTTTTACCGATAGGATTCATCCGGCAATTATCCCGGGGGAGGCGCGAGCGCGGGTGCCGTCCGGGGGAGTTGTCGGCCCGGTCCACCGACCGCCAGCACCGGCCGGATTTCTGTCGATCGACGGCCGTTCTCCGTGGGCGACCCGACGTGGCGTCTGGTGACTGATTTAAGAAGACTCGCCGACAACCGTTCGACGTTTAGTAAGTACATCTCGTTCATTCCGGAGTTACGTGCAAAACAAATCCTAACTTGCACACGATAACGGTTCCGTGGACGCGGTACGTACTCAATAGTTGTGTTAGATCTGCTGTTCCGAGATCCGAAATCCAATGAAATACTTGTTTACTTTTATATATGTATTTAAAAAGTGTCATCCGGTGACTTCGGGTCAGGTGTACAGCGGTGTGTTACAGAGTGTACGAGACCGCCGCAGGTCGTTTGCCCAGCGTTATCGACGTTTTTCCCCTTGAAATCGCCGAGTCGAGAACGGAAATCCGATACGGATACGCGGTAACGTGTTAAGCTGTTAACGGCCTCCGGTATATTCTGACGCCAAAGGTTTATGGGGGGGATAACGTTTAAGGCTCGAGAACGGGTACTCTGTCGCGTCGATAACAATCGAAAATTTTTGGAACGAAACGCCGTACACGACGCGAGCGTGGTTTAACGTTGACAACAAGTTGACGAGTTTAAAAACCGGAAAAAAGAAAACAGACCGTCGGATACGTTTTGTGATTTGAACGGGGTGTTTCAAACGCCGTAATAATTCGGACGTCGTGCGTTATCGAATAACTCGACGGTTTAATTGCACGAAAAAACGGACTTGCGGGCGCGCGTGCGCGAGAGAGATAGAGAGAGGACACAATGAACGTTCGTTATATCGCGTTCGGCGCGTCCGGTCGCCGAACACGGTCCGGTAGCTAATCAGGAGGACCCGGCGCGACAAGCCCCCGGACGTTCCCTCGGGTCACGGAAAAGATTCCTTCCGGGCCGCCGCCCGCCCACCAGCCTTGGCGTCGCCTTGTTCCCGGGGTCGGCTATAATTGGAACGATATCTCCGGAGCTCAGTGTCCGGTCGTCCCCACCCCGCCGCCGCCGGACTGGTGTTTATTTTTTTAACATCGCGTTTCCATACAAAGCGGTACGCGGCCCGACCGGCGAAGACAACGATGACCGTCCGAGAGGTCCGTTGAAACCGTCGTCGAAGCGTTTCGCCCGTCCATATACATACACGCGTATGCGGTTCTTTTGCGGAGGGACGGGCCGAGGGGGAGCGGCGTTCCGGCACAAAAGGGATTCGCGCCGAGGGGGACGCGAAATGCTTTATTCATGCGGCGTATCTGGCCGGGACCTTTGAACTTTTTGCAACGGCGACGACGGCGACGACGACGGCGACGAGGACGACGACGACGACGACACGAGAATAAATACACGTCGAGCGCGAAGAAATTTGTAGGAACGCGCGGGCGAGCGGCGATCGTCCCTTAGACCGTGACCGGCGACCGCGCGCGTTGTGACGAGATAGGTTTTCTTTTATTCATGTGGTCCCGACGGCGGGACTCCTTGGCCGGGGCCGATCGATTTTTTTCCGGTTCCCTCTCGCGTTCCGGCGTCGACGACGATCGTGGCGCGGGCTGATGATCGCTTTCCGTTCCCGACGCAAACACACGCCGGCGTCCGCGTTTAACTAAAGTCCGACGACCGTCCCCCGACCGAACTGGTCGGCACGGCGTCAGGTTCGCTTGGCGTTCGCACAACAACCGTTCGGCTATGACCGTTCGTCGTCCGTTTCCTATCCGCAATCGATTGCGCACCGATTAATAACCCGTCCTAATTGTCGCGCTCATATTTCGCCATACTTCAAGCCTGGACGCGCCGCTGCGAGTATTAAATACACGTTTGGTTTGAAAAAAAAAAAACACGACGAAACAACGTGAAAAAGTTTAAACTCGAAAGACTAATCGTTATTGTAAATCAAATATATAACCGTTGATCAAACATTATGTTGTAATAATAATATTGTATGTAGCGTAGCCATGGGGGGGGGGGCAGTGACCCATCCTCCTCCCAGCACTCCCCATTGGCAATATCAACGTATTTGTATAGTTTATTTTATACGTTTGAAAAATGTGCTACGGAATTGGTGCTCTTAATTCTTATCAATCTGTTTGCTAGTAACTTTTCAAAATGAATGTTATTAAATTAAAATATTCAAGTCTAAACAATTGTTATAAAAATTTAAAAAATTATTATTGTTAATTTTAGGGTATTATTTTTTTAAATTTTTTGGCTTTGCCCTCCCCCGCACTTCATTTTAAAATCCAGTCTACGCTACTGATCTGGTCTATTTATTTGACGCTTATGACAGCAACATAACATTAAAACGCGTATTTACAGGTATACCAATCACAATATGTTGTAATTAAAAATTGTCAAAACTAATAAAAGCAATCAATTTTCTGATAAAATCTAAACGGATTCGACGATGGGCGATCACTTTTTTCCCGTATCGTTCGATTACTCAATTTCTGACTAGTCGTTTAAATAATATATGCGAAATTCCCAATTTTATACTTGTAACATTTTTTCCGGCTGAGTTACGTAACGCGCGTTGTTACGTGCTTCGTCCGTTCGGATTATTCGTAATCATTATTTGAACTGTTTGTAAAAACGACAATTCCGTCTATAGTTGGTGTGACTTGTATCGAGAGACTTTCCCATAGCGTTTTGAACTGAAGCAATAGACGTTAAGTGTTCCAAAGGTATCTTTCAGCATGCGCGATCAAACGGCGTTTATATCCCTCTCATGTTGGTTCTGTTGCCAAAAAAATAAAAAAAAAAAAACCCATATCCTTTTCCACTCGTAAACGTTCGAAATAAACCGAAAGGGCGATTATCCCTTATGTATAAAGCTCCCCGGGCTTTTAAACGCTTTGGTATTCCGATCGGTCTTGGTCCGGCTGACAGACCCCAAAAACCGACACGTCATCATATACACGCGGACACTGGATGGGGTCCAGACATTCAAATCCTCTTATTTGGACATCTCCCTGTTCTTTTCTACATTTTCCTTTCTTCTGTGTTTCTCATTTTCTCTCTCTCTCACTCTCTCTCTCTCTCTCTCTCTCTCTCTCTCTCTCTCTCTCTCTCTCTCTCACTCTATCGTACGTACACACATGGTTTTCCCTGTGACCCTTGGCAGCGGCTAGGGAGCAATTGTTACTGGCCTTGAGGGGTCATCTATTCTGAAAGTTGCAATCCCTAAAGGCTACGTCAATTCGTTTTTTCGTGTGCATTTTTCTTTTCTTTTTTTTCCTCTCCCGATTCCTACTATATCCTTAGGCACCTTTGTTCACCCCGCTTTATATACAGTTCCAATATTATTACTATTATTATTATGATTATTATTATTGTTTCCGGCAAAAAGATTATACCTTCTGGATTTTCCCTTTGTTTTACAACACCCCGTAACAGTTTTCCACCCGACGTGAATCGAATCCTAAAATTCCGTTTATACAACATTGTCGAGAAAACAATAATCGAATATACGACCGCAAGTTCGTTTCCACTGTTGTGTAAGACCATCAAACGATCCAATACCGTCCTTTGAGGGATAACTAAAACCACATTGCTTTTAAAGCGTGTCTTATTGTGTGTAATTTGCACTTAAAATAAGTAAACTACACTTTATTTGTATTTTTTAAACGTATAGGATTATCTCGAAAGTAATAAATTATAAAACGTATAATGTATAAAATTTAAACATAAAATTTTCTACACAGCATTTGTCAATTCAACGTATTGTATAAATATTAAAATTAAAATGTATATTCGTACAACATTGAGTAAATACTCCAGATTTCAATGTTAAATAAGAAATATTTAACAATAATTATTAAATAAGATCTCGAATTTTAGACCTTATTATTGTTAAAAATCTAATGTTTATTAGATTTATTAGAGAAAATAGTTATTTAAATTTAAAATTTCATATTTTACTTAATATTAGTTTTTAATTATTGTTACTTATTAATTTGAAAAAACTGTTTATTCGCAATAATAATTTAAATATGTATACATTATTTAATGTAAACCTTATAATTTAAAATTATAATCCCATTAATAATAGATATTTGTATAAAGCTTATAAAACAAATACATTAGATTATTGACGTCGTTTGTAAAATTAAATATTTAATTAAAACCATTCGCATAAATTTAATTATCTATGATTGAGATGATATACGTTAATCAAATAGGAAAATAGTAAAATTTAAAAATTTAATTATTCGTCGCTCAGTGAGTTGATTATAAATATAAACAAATATGTTACTATATTAATATATCGTCAATCATTGTATTTTAATAGAACGTATTTTTCATTGAATTTAATGAAAATGATTTAATGAAAATCTTAAGAAGTATTCACTTCTTTTTTTTTAATCAAATGACGATTACAACTGAAATTTAAGTATCCTAAACTATAATCAATTTAAAATAAAATTACACAGTTGGCTTACTTATTCGACTAATTTTTTCTTAGTGTGATTCATAGAAAAATATTGCACATTTACGATCCTGACATACACATATTTCTACTGTCGTCTTCGTTCAGATTTACAATAAAAATTACATTATCCTTACATAAAACTTTCGGAACATTATTATTCACTGCTGCCGGAATGAAAAATATGATTTTCTAAGACAAAAAAATATATGGATATTTTGACGTAAAATCTTCGCGGTTTCTTTGCAATGCCTACAATTATTGAAATCGTGTGTTCCGTATGGTTTCAAATCGATGTTATTGTTGTTGAAAATGGCGAAGAATCAAATTGAAATCCTTTGTGAGTGGTCGATATGATTTGCTGATCGGTAATTTAATATCGCATATTCAAGTGTACTCGGTGACAGCCAGATTTGACACGTTTTCCGTCGTATTATACGCGCAACTCTTTTGAAGCTAGTGTGGCCAACACGGCGATTAGTCGCCGACAAGTAAAAAGGACGCCACAAATTGAAATCTAAAAATCCACTTGTCCGTGATAGATATGCCGTTCTCACACGGTTTCGCTCAAATCGGTCGTGAAATATCGGCACACATACACACAACAATCGCAAATCATAATAATATACGCCTAATACAATAAGAGCGGAAAAAATTCAAAACACAATAATGGAACAACACGCATTTCATTCCTGTCAAACAGACGGCATTATACACGGACGTAATGTAGCCTAATTGAATATAACTGTAACTACTGTCCGACATTTTGGGTCGAACGCAATTTAAAATATCAAAACATACTATATATATTAATAATGTGCGTGTATTTTAAATCATTTTATAATAATCATTTCGTCGTCGTGTTTCTATTGGTTGGCCGGACAGGTTATAACCGATTATTATGGAACAGTTTGAAAAACGGGTTTTCGTCGCACAATTTTTAATCTACCTATATCAAAATTTAATTATGACGTTAGTACATATATTTTAACTGTATTGAATTAAGACTTTAACTGATACGACAATTTAATATTTACAATTTCATATCGAATAAGACGTATAGATTATTTTTTTTTTTTTGAAAATCAAAACGAATGCATTTCGTTTCGATTATAACATTAGCTACAGACAATTATAAAAAATGAACTCTAAAGATTAACCGTCATGGTAGATAAATAATATTTGAAAACACAAAGCAATAATTGCTTGGTATAAATCTATACAATTGTTGATTGGATTAGGTGGTGATTCTGTTTCAAGTTTAAAAAAAAAACACATAGATATATGAAATATGAATTTATATTGAATCTTTAAAATATATTAACAAGAAATACAAAAAATGGGTATATGAATTGTCGGAAATCAACCTTATGTACTATGTCTTATAACAGTAAGTAACAGTAACTAAGTTTAGTATAGTATACTATACTTGCCTATCAAAAATTTAACGATGCCTATTGACTATGTACTATATTCGTTAGATGTTCTATAGCAAACGTCCTTCAATCAAAATGAATACAATTGTTTTTATTAGCGCCAACAATCTGAATGGTATTGAAATAATTGATAACCAAGCAAACATATTTAGAAGCTCATACAATTATACAAATGTCAAAACTTAAACAAATACTGATTTAACTCGTTTTTACTATTTAATTTCATCGTATGTACTTGGCACAAATCACAAATAACAGAAAAACCTTGTATTCGTGTTTTTTAATTAGCCAATACTACACATGCGTATAATATAACAGTATATTTTGTATTGTACGAAAATAAAAAAACATAATTCGTACAACACTCTGGATGGATAACAATTACTTAATATAAACTAATTAATGAACGTTATTTCTATCTTATTTAAAAACTAAATAAAAAAAAAAAGAAAGTAAAATTTAGCAACGTTTTTCGAAATAATACGATATAGGGAACGATTAATTAACCTACACAATGAATCGATTTAATAAAAGATGTTTACTACACGGTTGGATGTTTTCTCTTCGGATATCTATTAGTATCTAATTATCTTTTTTCGTTAAACTGAAAAATCAAACAAAAATTGTCTACAATAAATTAAAGTGAAATTGTTAATTAAAATATCGAATCTATGGTCTGATGCGTTTGTCAGATTGACTTTCAATTCAACCGCGTAAGATTCGGATTTTTCTAGAGATGTATTAAACAATCACGTAACGTTTAACGTTCCGTTAATAAAATATTATTCTCCGCAAACCATTTATGTTGTACACAGCTGTAAATTTTATAGTTCTGTTTTAATGGCATATTTCTATTGCGAAGGAATTTACTGATGAACTCCAGTTCAGCTGACGACCGTCGTGCCCGGGGCGTCAAACAAGCCAGAGATAAAAAAAACTTACCTACTACGTAAACATCAAACAGAAGATAACCGTGTTTGGCGACGAGGAAAACTCCATCCCTCGGAGGATTGTTATCGCATTGTGGAGAATGTAACTAAATTCTCCTTCTTTGTATCTCAATCACTCGGCCCCGTTTCTCGTCGTTCTTTTGTGTAACAAAATCGAGACGGAAAAAGCAATTTCTTTAAACAAAAAGCCTAGTTATGTGGGTGTGTGTTTTCTCTAACGAATTCGTATGGTTTTTCCTTCTTTTTTACTTCAGCAAACAGCCGTCTAACGAACAGACTTATTTGTCTTTTGATATATCCATCTTATTCTTAACGGGATGGTAAAAATAAAAATAAAAAATACGACTGGTTACGGTTTAATTAAGCCTAAGTATATTACTTTGTGCACGGGACATCCGCTCGACAGAATTTTGAAAGGTAATAGTGGAAAAAAGTTTTTGACATTTCCGTCTTATCGTTTAATTATTTCCAATGTGCTATTGACTAAAGAACAAAAACGTAGAAAAAAACAAAATGGCGTCTATTATGTGAGCGAATGGTCCGGATCACTGTAACCACTAACAAAAGCATTCTTGTTTAGAAAACCTAACAAAGAAGACTTTAAAAGTTTATAGTAAAGACAAATATGTTAGAAAATACTTTGAAAATTAAAAGTTTCAAATGGGTTTTTTTATATAAGCTTTCATTGAAATCATTGATATACATTTCATTCAGCTTCTCTCAAACATTTTTTGAAGATGTTCCTTCAATTTCGTATTTACATAATAATTATTTTTGTGTGTTTAAAAACAAATAAAAGATTACAGTAATTTTCCTAACATAAAGCATCTTAACGAAATGTCACGCATACGCAAAAATACGAGTATATAATCCAGACGATCTATAGCAGAGGTGACCGACTTGCGGCTCGCGTCTTATTTACGAAAACCAAAATTTACTAATAATGATCGGTGCGGCTCGCAAACATATTCGTGTTGGCCATCCCCAATCCATAGCAATCTAGACGAGACACTTGGCCCAAACTCAAGCCTCATTCGACAAATTTAACTCGATCGAAATCTAATAAAATTATTATAATCTATGCAAATTACACTAACTATGAATTATAACACTAAATACTCATTATTTATTTTTCATATTAGAATTTCCCTATCTGACGTCAAACACTTTTGCCAGTGAACTCTCACAGCTAAACCTAACACGGTTAAACCGTCCCAACGACCAATATCAATCGACCCGACCGGCTCAACACGCTTTATTAGCGCAAGGCGCTGCTCAAAGAATACGGTAGAGGACGCCCCGGCCGAGAGCAAGTCACCGGGTAAAACGCCAATCGACTTAGCGCCGATCACTTTGAGAGCTCGTACCGCATGTCCCCACGTCGGTGCGCGCTGATGGACACGGTGGGCTCAACAGCTTGACCACCGTAACGAGACGCAACGAATGCAACCCGGACCCCATGTCACCACAGCTGCGAGGGTGGTCCCTGGCGGCGAGGTCTTAGAGACACTCAGGTAGGACACGTCTCGAGCAACTTGCGCCTCTGTCGCTCTCCCGTCATATCCCACCTTAAAGTAACACTGGCCATCAGCCGCCCGTGCGCTTGGACACCGCAATGCCCACGGCCAAATGTCGCCCGGGACCGAGTCTGTTGCGCTGGGGTCACGCCCGAAGTTCTGTCCGCCCGCCACGACCAGTACGGTAACCTGGCTTCGGCACTACCCACGCGTTAACGACCAAACCCATACGCTACACCCTCAGGAGGAATTTTCCGCTCCTGGTCCGCCTCCCGCAGCTAGGAGGTGCCGTAGATCGACCCCCGGGGGACTCTTGGTCTGCGGTCACTTATTGGAACAGTCGTGACCGTCTCCGCGCGTCGCGCCCGGACTAGACCCGACAGGAGGACGGGGCACGGGTCAGCCAAAGGCCTGTTTTAAACGGTAGCCAAGTGTAGGACGCCTCGGCCGACAACGTTAACGGTCCTGGTCGCATAATGAACATGTCGCCCGTTCAGGCGGTCGGCCGGCGGTGACTTTGATGAAACCACGACAGACAGTAGCAGCCGGAAGAGACGGTCGACTGTTACGGGCTCGTGTGAACGCGAACGAAATGTCCGACGGGGAATCTAAAGCGCGCGGCGCCTAACTCCAAAGACATTCGGGTGAAGACCGTTTTCGGCCTAACTACGGACGACGGCCGGTTCGCGATTAGCGCATCGACGTGTCCGACGTGCGGCCAAACCAGCTACGGATGACAATGTCGACGTTTCGTAACGCATGTTTCATATTTCTTGCGGGATAAATATAGGTTAGTATATAGTTAGTATCGAACATATTATTATCATTGACGTTACGGCAGCCGATCTTGCGGTAAACGCTTTGGGTACTTATTTTGGTTTTAACTTGTTTTTTTTAAAAAAAGTTTTTTTTTTTTTATTTTGACATTAAACAATTGACCACAAGTTCAGAAAATAAATATCGTTTTTTTTTTGCCACGTGAGAAATTTGCGTGACGTTTTTCTTTTTTTTTTTTGTTACACTTGATAACATCATCAGTTGACATGATTACATCGTGCAGTTTGTACTCGTCTCGAGATACGCTTATATATTTGTCCGCGTAAATACATTTTTGACCTAACCTCCATAGTGTCCATAAGACATTTTCATGATAAAAAAATGTCTGCTCGATGCGTATCGAGTGTAGACTTTACGTATTATTATTATTTTTTTTTTAAATACAATTAAAATATTATTGTAAACATCATTATTCTGTATGATTACATGTAAACGTTTTAATGACATTATAATGGAAATAAATTGTTTTGATAATACAATTATTCTTGTTGCATATTTCATTATTGTAAAG
The DNA here is from genome assembly GCA_019022885.1 of Schlechtendalia chinensis. NCBI lineage: Eukaryota > Metazoa > Arthropoda > Insecta > Hemiptera > Aphididae > Schlechtendalia > Schlechtendalia chinensis. The sequence continues at coordinate 29,253,879 of CM032339.1, forward strand.
CGCGTGTCTCTACAAAACACGTAGAGCACGTACGCATATTTTTTAGTGCATACTTCTAAGGTTTTTAGAGCATATAATTCTGAGCGTTATCTTTTAGTTTGTTTATACACGCAACATAAAATCGTTATATGCGCCAATCGGTCTAGGACAATGTACTCGGACGTACGCGCAGTGCGCCCGACAATAAATATTATGTAGAACCGTACCCAGTGACGGTTTTAGAGGGTATAGACGTGTTACTACTGGCCTTCCCATTCGTTTCAAAATGTACATTTCAATTTCGCTATAGCCACCGCCTATTTTTGGTCTAATTATTTAAACGTGACAAATTTATAACTGTTAATAATATACACCTTATTGTATTATTATTATTATTATTGTTATTTTTTTTTTTTTTTTTTTTTGTGAACTGTAAATTTTAAATCTTTTAATATTTTATACGACTAAGCTTATTGAATAAAACATATTTATTCAATCGCACTAAATCTATATGTACTTTCTTAAAAAAAAGAAAAATGTCCAACAAATTGATTAATAATTGTTATGTCTGTCAAATGGTAATTGATAAATCGTTATAACTAATATTGATTTTAGTAAGTATTGTCTATGATCTAATATTATAATTATTATAATCAATCTCGGTATGTTATGAAAAATAAACTTTTATGATATTTAATTAATTATTAGTCGTATTATAGTTAATGCCTTTAATAACAATAAACAGTTCATGAAATATAATATTTACTATGATTATGCTGAATAAACGTATTTATTTTCTCAGAAATGTACGTTTACTCGTTTTTTCATAAATATACATTCCTATAATGTCTTAACAATAATCTCTCAAATAATTATAACAGATTCATTCGTAACATATTTATTTTTTGAAGAGCTGGAGTTATAAACAGTTTTATTTAATTTAACGTACAAAATTAAAAATAAGTAACATATAAATTTAGCATTATATTAAACATATAGACATACGTGTTTTTTTACGTTTATTTAAGAATTTACATGTGCCTAATGTTTTATTTATGCGTTCTTAATTCAATTTAATAGACGACATTAAATATTAATGGTAATTTAGTTTTAATTCTATGGCAAAAATATTTGGGTTTAAAAAATTAATTATAACCGTCAAGATTATCATATTGCAAATAATGGTAGTAAATGATTTGTAAGAATACATATCAACCAATCTGCGTGTCGATTTCAAATTGTAATAAACAACAATTTTATTTATAGAAATTGTTGACATTTTAAAAGCCGATTTCCGCTTACAATTTGACCGTGTACAATTCCCCGTACGATTTAATCATTTAGTTTTACAATCACCATAACTGTACGATGGCACAGTATAGATTATTTTTTGAATCTAAAATTAATTTTACAGCAACTCGGATCACTGCGGAACTCTCGTCTGTTCGCATTTCTGGTCGTTCATTTTGAATAATGGATTTTGCTACTTGCCCATTATCCGGTTGACTTCTCAAGTGGGACATTTTATAAACGCTCTGTACGGAGTGTGCCGTGTGCCGCCGATCTACTCGGATAATAAAGAGGGCAAATCATGCCAATGTTAAACCATTAATTAATTTCCACTAATTTCCATTTCATAAACATCCGATTAATTTACCGGTGTGGAACAGAACGGAGATTTCGGAAGCGATGTTTTATAATAACCAACATAGATTTGACGATTCCATACGTATGATAACAAACAAAAAAAAAAATTGCAATTAAAATCCTTTACATTTAGCACTTACCTACGTACGGTGATTGTTGATTGCGTCACACAATTGGTATAATCGAACAACTCGAGCCGAATGTGTTAATTTTTCCGTTAATTATTTGTATTAGTATTCGTGGTTACATTAAATGACACGTGGTCGAAAAATCATTGTGAATCGGTTTTATAAGCCTCGGGCCGAACGACGGGCGAGCGACGAGGGGGGGAGGGGGCGCATTATAGTATACGGTCCATTTATCATCGCAGCAGGTGTATATTGCTGCGTGTTCGTGCTCTCATTTGAGATTCCGCTCATAACTTTTATTATTATACTTTTTCGGAATTAATACGATTTTTCATCTTATATTACTTCATTGTAACCAGAACCGTACATCTTTCCATCTCTGTTTCCGAGACCGCCGCCTCAGCTTTTCATCCGTCCCCGCACACACACGCACGTATATTTATATATATATATATATATATATATATCAAGAACCCGTGGAGCTTTTGGACGTTAATAAAAGCTTCAGCCCGCTGTACAATGCCGGAATTAAAACCGTCTTCATTGTTATTCTTGAAATGATTCCGGACGAGAGACCTGCGAACCAAACAAAACAGAAAATGAGAATAAATAAATACGGGGAGAAGAAAACCCTAGGAAAGACGTGTGTTATTAAGGACGACGGCGGAGTCTGATAAAAAGAAAAAAGGTCGGGACGTATGAGAAATGAGCCTCGGCCGCCCACCGTTTATTTTTATTTCTTCCAGACGTATATGAAATACGAGGGAAATGTTCTTGCCTAGATTAATTAAACTCTCGGGAAAACCGCAATATGTCATGTGCATTTTCCGTGCCGTTTTACCGTACACGGCCAAACTCCACATTACGCTCGTATCTACAAGCGATTTAAAAGTCGATGTGAGATTTCAGTTTTTCGGACATTCTGCCCTATTACGGCATTCCTGGTTTCTGGTTCCGGTATATTTGGAAATCGATGATTTCTTTATAATCGTCTTGAATGCAATAACCGAATTTCGTCGCTATTAACTATTCACTGTTTTGAAGGTGTTTAAACAAAAACAAAAAAAAAAACAAACGATAATATAATATCAATAAGTTATGTTTTACAGGAAAAAACAATAAATGAGCCGTAAACACTTAAAAATGATTTAATAACTACCAACGGATGTATTCTTCAACGAGCCTGATCGACGACTGTTACGAATGTTTATTTGATTAAGTGTTTTCTTTTTTAAATTTCGTCGTGAAAAATATGCATCTAACAGACATTCTAAAAAATAAGCATTGTCAACTAATACTAGCAATTATCGTTAAATTCGTATGAATTACCATTCGTTTTGAACGTTTATTCAAATTCCAATGTGTTCAAATACGATAGATATGTTATGTTAGAATAATCTAATAAATAAATAACAACTATTCGATTAATTACATTTAACCTTAAATGGGTGTGTTTTTTTTCTATTTTTGTTTGAATAATACGTATTTAACTGAGATCATTACAATTTGACAAATTTCGTCAAAATAACTTTTTGAGTTCCACTATTCCAGTCTAAACAAATATGACGTTTTCTGAATTTATTCGAAATAGGTTTTCTATAAAAATGTTTACTTCAATAGTTCTCGTAACTCGATTTCTTCAGAAAAAAAAACTTAAGTTTGTGCGACACTTATTGCTCATACACTTGACATCTTTCAATGGAAAAGTACACTTGAGTATCTTGTCTACCAATCTTAACCGTTTTCGGGAAACTCGGGCTATATGTTTAAAACATATTACATTACGTATATAAAAAGCCACATTACTTCTAGTTTACGTATTCATTTAAAAGAAAACTGTATTTTTAGAAAAATCAAATCATTTTTGCTAAACATTCTTAAAACATATGCAATTAGATTTTCGTATGGATAACAGCACATTATTATTACTTGACTTCTCGTTCTTGTTCTCGTGTAAATACTTTCAAGATACCTCATGAATTGTACAAACTGTCTCTGGGTTCACTTTCCAATAGTAGTCTTATAGATCACATTAAGTTTAACAATTAATAATAATAATAATAACATTATTATTATTATTATTATTCATGAAAATAAAATAAAAACTTCTCAATTTCATTCAACTTATTTACGTTGGTTTTGATTGTATATATTTCTAATATAAATCCTATAATAACGTTGATATACTATAAATAATACATTTTCAAACCTTTATTTACTTTCAAAATAAAAAATATATGTATTTCGTTTTATCAATATATTTCTATGCATAAACATTTTCATGACTTTTATGGAAATTGTCACTTGACTCTAATTGAATATTTATATGTTTGTGTACTCGCTAACAGTAATTTGTTGTCGAAGTATTTGACAATCTTTGAATTACTGTGGTCAGGACCGCCCATTTACACACCCTTTATTTCCAGCAATAAAAAGGATAGGTGTTTTTCTTATTTTTCACGTTGGAAAACAAAGTCGTCATCAGGTGGTTTTCCAAAAACATAATACCATAGAGCATCTTCATTATCTTCATGATATCGCAAAATATCGACAAATATAATCAATTTATTATGAAAAGAAAATTATATAATTTTTAACATGACAATATAAATTAAACGAATTGATTTCTGCATACGAGTATTCTTATTTAATCAAATGTATGAGTACATCTATAAATAACAAAACGAAAAAATATGTTATCTATGTGAATATTATTAATACAAATTATACTTTTGCGAAATATTTAAATTAAACACATGAACAAAGTTGAAAGGAAGCATAGTAATTTGTAAATTACTCTTAAAAACCAATTAATATATAAAACAACATTACCATTTTTCGCTATTCATTAATTGCGCATTAATATTTTCTAATACAAAATTTGATTGATCACACTAATTGCGGATTTAAAAAAAAATTGTTTTACCTAAATAAATTTATTTTTTATTTGTAAGAGATTTAACTTATTACAATAACATTTAGTAAATATATAGTATTGAAAATTTATAAAAGTACCAATAGTATTATTAAGCACTTAGAAACTGTGAATAATATAATGTTGTGATCTTAAATTAAAAAAATCCCGACAGAATGAAGTTAAGATATGTTTAAGGCACGTATAGATGGAACGTCTACTTTAGACCGAAATTTTTTTTGGGAAATCCTAAAATATGCAATTCGCTAAAAATTAAAATTTTTTTTTTCTTCGCCAATTTTTATCCATTATCCACTCTTTCTCGTCCAAACTGACTAGATTTACACCAGAGTACAAATTATTGACTAAATTGATATTAACGTCAAAGTATAATATAATATTATTATAGCAGGAAAAACACACCTCAAAAATTCGATCAATCACAATAAATAATTGGTTAGATAAGATTAAATTATTACAAATAATCAATGAAACAATCTAGTTATATGATGTATACGAGTATAAATACTATACAGACATAGTATGTAACTAGGGTAACAAATTATTCAGTTGGATACTTGAACACAGTCAAATTTAAGAAAACTCAAATACATTTATTAAATTATTAATATAGTAAAACATTAAACTAAATTAATTTTATAGCCAATATAACTACATAAAATTATAAATTAAATATAACAAAATTAAAAAGTTCATAAACAACAATTAACAAATCATAGCAACTATTCACATGTATGTAATCAATGTACAAATAATAATAATATTATATGTATATAAACTAAATTTTGATTTTTTCCGTTAGTGGTCTTTACATCATATTTCACATTACGTTTTCATATTCATTATTTATTTACGTCGTCATGCTTATTCCTCCGTAAAATCGAATGCGCTTATCATAATGATTAGATATATTTGATCGTCTGTAACGTCTTGGCGTGCCTATTTGTTTCCTGTTTATTCTCAAATGCGGTTAATCGAACAACCAAGCGAGAACATAAGATATTTATATATTTCATTATTTATGACATTATCAGTCGTCATTCCTACGTTACGAGTAAGTTCAGTCATGGTATAATGTAGCGCAGGGACGGATATCGCCGTATTGGGAAAACAGGAAATATGTACGAGTTTTCAGTTTAACTGTATTGGTATTTTCCCCGTTTAGGTGAATCCAATAATGCTAAATTTCATTTTAATTTTTTAACAAATTACAGTTGTTATCACAATATCGATGTGGTGTGTATGTCATACTGTCTCGTTGTTGCTATACTAATTCTACCAGCATACCCGCGGACGAACTCGTTCGGTTCAAACGCTATGAAATAAGAGTCATCATGATTATGCCGAATAAAGTCTTCCCAAAATCTATACGTATCATCATTTTCTCTGAACAGAATCAAGGAGATGGGAGATTTTTATCGAGTGGGCCGTCGTACGTTTTTTCCCCCAGCCCGAAAATAATATTTCAACTCACTTGTGGCGTCGTGTCATTTAGTCGAATGATGTAGATATGAGACGTCACGGACTAATGCTAAGCAATTGAATTAATCGACGTTCTCGCAACTGAGAATTTCCACTGTAATACGTATAATTATTTCAAGTTTGGATATTTGCCACATTTCAGCTTTATGCGTGTAACGTATGAAAACACAGTTTTCAGTTATTTACTTCATGTGTACATTTTTAAATATATTTTCATACGTTTCGCGTGCACATTTTTACTGTTTTAAAGTATGCTATAGGTTCGGTCATTTTTTTTTTTTAGTTTAGAAAGTTTTTTTCAAAGAAAAATAATTATTATTCGAAATTAAAGGTCACCTTTTGGAGGTGGGTGAATGAATTGTGCACGCACGGAATTGATTTGAATAGACATTTTTACGCTTCATATGAACGTGTATTGTTTAGAGTGATACGAAAAGTACAAGTTTGAAATTTATCGAATCGGCGCAAAATAATTTCACTTGACATAACAAAAAATATTCTCAATAAAAGAGTTAGAATGTGAAAATGTTGCTTTTAACATAACGTCTAGTGCCGGAGGACCTGAGACGACCGAATTTCCGGCAGATGCGCCAATCCTATCCCCATTTCCGAACGATCGTTTATCTTCGTGTAAATTATGTTTAAAATCGCGTCCGATTGCGGAATCGATGCGGCGAATATTCTTCATAAAATCACCGTCATGTCAAAATCTATACCGGTATACAAAAAAAAAACCCCCATTCACGACTTGTTTTCGTGCCAAGTGTCTTTGCTTCGCGAATTCCGATCGTCCCAAATAGAACCGAAAACGGTATTACACGCCGATCGGTGTTCTGCGATCGTCTATACAACGCACGGGAATCGGTTATCAAAACGTGTTTTTTTTCGCCCCCCGGCGGACAACGAACGCCGTTCCTGGCGCGGTTCGTCTATTCCCGGACGAATTCAAAGCCGTCCGCCGCGTACGTGGACCGCGAACGAGAACGAAAGCGTTCACCGACTCCGTGTTGTTCCGTGTTGCTCGGCGCGTTATCATCGTGTACGGTGGCGGTCAGCGGCTACGGGGTACTTAGTATTGATCCCGGTCCGGTCGCGATGGGGTCGGCCGTCCGGAAGGGAACGACGAGGGACGGAGAGAGAGAGAGCGTGTGTGAGAGCGAGCGTGTGTGAGAGCGAAATCGGAGGGACGGCGGATGCTGCGCGCCACTCGGTATTTACGCAATTAGTCGGCGACGGCGACGACGGGTGGCGCGGCGCACGCGCGTTCGCGGTCACACCTGGAAACGTGGGCCACGTGGAAAACAATAGGAATCGTGTCGATAGAAAACGGTCGAACGTTAAAACACTAGTGAGAGTCGTCTGTCGTCCGGTCACGCGAGATTTACACGTTCCTCCATATCTGGGGACGTACTCGTTCGGGCCGGGCAACATATATACGTGTGTGTACGTTAACGATATTAAAAACCCGTCACGACCGTCACGCGTTAGAGTGAAAAAACGGCAAACGGAAAAGCGGAACGAAAATTAATCAAATTACGGGCGCGTGCGGTTTTTGACGAAATGGAGCGGAAATATCGGCCCGGCCGCGCGCCGCGGGTCGACGACGTCATTAATTCCTGTCCGGAATTTTGTTTCTAGCGCTTCCGCCACCGGCCGGCCGACGGTACGCGCGATGACGGCGGTTCACGTGTCAGAAATTAATAAATCCGCCGCCGCGACCACGAGCGCTTTTTCATTTCGGTAATGGATTTACAGCGAACACAGTATTACATATATATACGTCCTCTTCCGTCATACGCGCGCACGCGCTTATACACCAAATATAATAATAATAATGTCGTGTACGTTGACACCGGCGGAGAAAACCCGGCAAAACGCGCGTATGATTAAGTCGCGTTACCGCCCCGATTCGCGTGAAGGGAGTGAATCCCCCTCTACGTCACGGCGATGTTTCCGGCGGTCATACGCGCCGGAAAGACTTACGTCAAATAGACGTGGAAAAACGTCGTATAGAAAATAATCTTCCGTGCGCGGCGGTAGAACAGCGTTTTGAGTTGGAAAAACCGAAATTTTGGATTTTCGTTTACTTTTTTATTAGATTTTTTTTTTTTTTTACGAGAAAACGGTAATTTTTCCAGTCGATCAGACTGCAGAAACGACTGGTGTTTTGATAACGAATGATCGTTGGAAAGTCGAATGGCAAACTCGCCAACTCGAAATCGCGTATTATCACATTTCGGTTCGTGTTCTTCAGAGCCGGCGCATTGATAAGTATCGTTTGGAAATGTACACAAGTCTACGCTCGGTACGTAACTACGTAAGTTACGGTCGTAAACTTGGACGCTGTGTGGAACACGTGTTCACGATCCAAAACGTATTTTTACGCAGGTACGCATGTGTCGACGTGCATGAGAAACGAAGTACGAACTACGCGATGCGACCATGTCGATTTGACGACGTCGTCAACATTTGTCAAAACAAATTTTTAAAAGCGTCACGCGACCGGGGGAGGTCCAAGCCAAAAGACATTTTCGTATAAATATAAATGTGTACGTTTCGATTTCGTAAGACTTGAACATTCGATACTCAACGCTGAACTTCTAGTTCTAACTCGCGATAATTCGGGTAATTTTTTTTTTTATTTTTAAGTTGAAGTGTCATATTATCGGTAACCGCTTTCAAAACTTCATCAAATCAACAATCTAGTGAAACCTAGTGTAAAATCACTTAACGGACGAAAATTAAATTACGAACTTAAAACAAAAGTAATGATATCAAATATTTTTATTTAGCAACGTCTAAATTAAACTCATTTAAACTCATTTATGTCGAGAATTCTGGAAAGGTGATGATAATTGTTATGTGACACAACGTTAATAAAATTAAATATAAAAAACGCTCTGTTCATTCCAACATCTCCCAAAATACTATAAAAATCCCCATTTTTAATACAAAGTGACAATTAATGCTAATAAATAATAATTACAAAACGTAGGTGACTAGTTTTCTTGATTGATATGCGACATGTATAAGTTGTATGTATATATACGAACAAATTTAGAATTAAGCCAGTTTTTTTTTTTTATCAACTTTTTTCTATTTATGACATCATTGTTTAAATATACGTTTATTGTCATTAAGTATTTGCTTTTGTTATCGAACAAATAAACTGAATTATCATATTAGAACATGTTACGAATGTAAATTTACTCAATATACAAAACAATTTAAAAATAAAACCCAATTTACCAAAAACAAATTAAACTACAAAACGATTTTAGATTGTGATTACGATCATTTTCACATTTTCTTGCAACGATATAAACAATTAAAACGCATCAACTGACGTTCCAATAGTATACATAAATTGTAATAAACACACTATCGGTAATTCAATTATGTATTTTAAGATAATTTTGTTTAAAAAAACAAAAGTAGAATTAAATTGATCTACAAGTATCTACACACGAATTTAAAACGCATTTATTTATTTCCATAGTTTTCTACCAACAGGTAATTCAGTACTTCAGTGCTTTCAATTCACATTTTATAATGTTCGTTAAATGAAATTATATTAAACTGTAATACAACGATCGATATCCAAACAAACAACGGCAACGCCCTCGCGAATTCGTCTACAATGTTTTCATTTCTAAAAACATTATGTAGTTTGCGATAACCAAATTAATTTAGTTTCCACGACAGGCACTTTGTATATAAATAAATCGATAAAGCTCCCATTGCTCACAATTGCTCTTATATATTCGGACAAAAGACAGCCCTCGCTAATGGACATTGGCTATTCGATTTTCGCGAATAGAAATAAAAACCCACCCGTAAGCGAGTTTCTAATTTTTCGAAATGTAAAACAATATATTTTCTTATGAGTACCGTTAAAGTTGAAAGATAAGCGATCCCGTCTGGTTTTAAAAGTCGATAATTATTTAAACAATTGAAAATAAAAAACGAAGATATTAAATATCACTCTTCTATTGCATTTTATTTGATGCTCGTTAAAATGAATAATATCGTAGACTTTAATTATGACACTATTTCGTATATATTAGATATAGCAATCAAAGACTTATAAATAGACTAGTGTGGTTATTTTTAAATAATATAAACGTTTTTTTTCAGTTTTTTTCTCAAATTAATAATTTTAAAAATATATTTTTTTTTTATTGTATATTAGTAATAATAGTAACTAGTATGTATCTACAATATTCGATTATATTTTCAAACTATTTGCAAGATCGTCTAAATAATAACTTAATATTTAATTGGCAATCTTATAATGAAAATTAAATTTTAATCTACACAATATAATGTGTAATCTACGTGAATACATACAATAATATTACATCATCTGTACTATATTATATAATATACTATATTAAACCAAAATGCTTCACTCTTATTCATTTTAACACATTATTTCATTAGTAAATAATATATATATATATTATTTATTATTTATTATGTATTGTTATATATTTGTGTTCATATTTGTTTGTTATTTGTGTTAATTTCTATACCTTTGTGTTTCAAAGATTTAATCTTTAATTCCTATTAATAGGAATCTCATGAAAATACGAGTGTAGAAAATTCTCACACAAATTGAATTACTTCGCTACGTAGTCCTTTGTTTCCGTTAATCCAAACTATAAGGTTGATGCAATTTCCGCGCACTTGGTAGAGTCGACCACAACTGTACCCTAGATACTACTACTCAATTTTAGAAAACACTTTTAGTTGGAAAAAGTTTTGTGTTTCAAACCTTTGTGTGAAACGAAAAATAAATATTGATTTGATACAAAACTTGTAAGACAAAATAATTAAAGTGATATTAAAAATATAAAAAAATAAATCATTAAAATAAAGTCACCTAACACCATATGATGATTTATTATAATTTTTATTTACTATGTTTTTATTGTATGGTTTTCGACGTTTGAGAACATTCGTGACAATTTGTGACAAACGTCATACGTATTTTACATAGCACAATGAGTTTTTTCACAACAATTAAAACCGATTTTTTCTCCCCAAAAAAAAAATCATTTACGTTCAAGTTTTCACATAATACCTACGGTCTGTACAACGATGAATACATGTACAAAATGTAATTTGCGGAACTGCTTAAAATAAGTTTTCGATGTACACTATCAATCAACGTTCGTGTAATCCCACGCGCGTTCAAGTGGCGACAAATTCACGTGCGAACATAAAACTCCTGTTGTACGACAATACTCGCGTTTAAATGACCCTTGCACTACACACCGGAGTATGCTGCACATTTGATTCTAGACGACCAATATAAGAAGTTCAAGTCCTCCGTGTGCTGGTGTACCGTATACAGACGGAAGTTGAGAACAAAATGTGTTAAATATAAAAACGCCTTGATACACTAAAGAAATAAGGATAAATAGGTCTCGTCGTTCACGTTAAACGACAACACCAAAATGTCCTTGTACATAGTTAATGTCTGTAACGAAACATTGTTTATATAATTATGTGGATTGATGGAGATAATTGAATTCACCACTCTAAAAAATAACGAAGAACAGAGAAAGACGAGCAAACAGCCAATATATACATAATTTTTTTATAACTATAAAATATATATATAATTTTTTTTTATTGAATAATGCAAAATATATATTACATGATTTATATAAAATTATTAAAGCTTTCGTCGGTTTGTTTATTACAATAAAAATGTTAGATAATATCCATTCCGATAACCGGAGATGTACCTGTAGTGTCCATCTTCAGATATTCTTGTTTTGGATGTCGTCCGTTGAACAGTGTTGTTCACCTTCTGATGTCTTCCGCGAGTAACTAGATACTACAGACTTCTTGTGGAAAACATCAGAAGGTGAACAACACTGTTCAACGGAAGATATCCAAAAAAGAGAATATTAAAGACGGATACAACGACGTGTCCAAAACGTCGATTTTTTACAGTAACAAACATGAATTCTACCGAAAATTTTCATTGTGATGTAATTTTTATTTTATAATTTTATTATTATTATCATTTTTTTTTTTTTTTTTTAGACTTATATATAAACCGGATTATCGAAAACCCATCGTTATAGATTTTTTGAGGAACGACCGTACGCATTTTCATCGATTACCTATTGACCGTCCGCCCTGGCCAGCACACTAAAAGACCCCAATCCTACACCAGTTTACGGCCCGAGTGTTATTGTTATATTCCTGTTACTATTCGGAAACTTTTTTTGTCTGCCCGTCCAAACGTAGGACCGGCCCAACAATAATAATAACAATAATAACGCGCTCGGCGGTGGCAGCGGACTCGGTGATTTTATGGCATGGAAAAAAAAAAAAAGGGATACGGTCAGTCCACGGGAATTGATGGCGCACGGTTTCCTTTCTCGCCCGACGGTTTTTATTTTTAATGCATAATGTAATGGCGTAGAACACCCTACACTTACTACTCCGTGTATGGACGGAGACCGGGGGCGAAAAAAAAAACCCAACGAATATAGGAGAAATTTTCCCTTATTTTTTTTTTTTCTTCTTCTTTCTTCCTTCCTTGTTTTTCCTTCTTGGCGAAAATAACAAATCGTAAAACAAACACAAGCTCGGATATTATTCACCCGTGTGGGCTACACCACGACGGGTATGCGTGCGGGGAGAGTGGAGGAGTCATAAATTATGTAACAGGCCCCACGCGAATATTTCCACATGACAGATACAAACCCGTAAGGAGGATAGGCGGGGGATTTATTTTGATTATATAATATCGCGTTATTATTCGTCTGCTTAAAATACGTCCGTGGCGAGAAACAGCTAGAACAGAAACGGAGTGAAATAATATCCGCCCCGCTGGAAAACGACGAATATAGAGCGAAAACGGTACGCGTGTACGATCGGAATTCGGAATTGAACGTATATAACTGCAGGACGGTTGCGAAACGTTATAGTGCGTCGGAAACAATATTTATCCGTATCATATCTGAAATGTACTCGATTAGTCGTGGCGAATAATACTGTTTTACAGTTATATAAAAATATGATAATTAATATTTCACTAAACAAAGCCGATTTTAATACGTCTGATGGTATACTATTCTGGAAGCATTCAATTGCATACAAGCTATTATCACACACGTTTAACATTTTATGCGTAGACAAAATGCAATTATATAAAGATAAACTTGTTAACGTAAATATTATTAAATGTATAGTTTTATTCAAAAGTTGTTTGCACTGTTTAAAAACGTTAACCATAAAAAAAAAACAAGTATATTAATCTATTAAAAATAATACGCATAAAAAATAATTTCTTTAACGTATTTTCTTCTTTTTGTTTTGTTCAACCTGTTTATTCACAATCCAAATTGTTAATATAAATTTAACTAATATATATACACTAGCGTTATAACTGAATCATTTTAATTACTTTTAATGAATTGCTTAACATAGGAATAATGTCATGAATTTTCCTGAATAACATGATAGACTGTATTATTTTGCTCACATATTCAAAAATTTCCTACAAACATATAATTTCAATTAGGTAATTTAAATTTTCACTAGTAACTAATATATTATGTTAAACCTACTATAATTTATATTTTGATAGGAATACAGTTCTATTCTAACAATTAAAGAATATTCTTAAATCGTTGTATTCTTAACTACTTTAATTATTTTCTTCGCATAATAAATATAGAAATAAGTACATTAAACACGGAAAAATAAAAAATAAACACAAAATCAATATAAATTTCCTGTTGATTAGACTTAATTACATAAATACAATTACGAAAATGTATTCTCAAACATTTTTAAACTAACTAAAAAGTTTACTTATGTAACATTTGCAAATTACATAGTAAGGATTTTCTTAAAATAGATTGTTATACTTGTTTTATTTTTTTATTATTATTAATAAAAATTCCATGTTTCCATATTAAATCTCGACAATTACAATGAAGTGATACTTGTTTTACCATTGAGAAATGACATCTACGCTTAAATATAATTGAACAAATTTTAAACAGCGTTTCATAAAATCCAAGGAATATCTGAGTTCTAGAATGTGTTGAATACGTTTACTATACGGATACTGCAAACTCTCATATTACATTAATGTCGTCATCAAAAGTTTAAAGCATAATAAAGTCCGTTTAACAGTCATTTAGTTGATTATGAATTCGAGAACATTTTTTAACAATTCTATGCCAATGATGACGCATCTGTATCAACATTTTAGAAAAATTGGTCGCATTTGACAATACACGACAATATTCGTTTTTTAACAAAATAACGACAATTGATTACATTACGTTACAATAACTTCATTATAATTTTTAAGTGTCTGAAATTGTTGTAAACAAATTAAACGAAAATGCCGAGATCAGATACAGTAGTCGGTCAAGAGACGTATGGGACCAAATCATTTTACAGTCGATGTGTTTCACCTGAAGAAAAATGAATTTAAATACAAAATGGTCATCTTCATAACGTAAAAATAGAAACCACTGGTTACATTCTGCGAATAGTTTTCGTTAAACGAACGCGGAGTCTAATAATTAATGTCTATTAATTTTTCAAATTACTCAAACTGAAAATTATCTCGCCGGAGCTTAAACAACAAACAGACCAGAACCTCTTTATATATAATATCATACTACAATATTCAATTTTACGGTCCACGTCCGTGTAGTAAATAATATAGCATAGTATGTCATCGACACTAAATAATATTCAACACACCTTAATTTTGCCCGAACAAAAAAAACCTACAGCAATTTATTTTATGTGTGTGATAAAAAAAAATAGATTGACGTGCGTCAAATAATTGAATACGTACGTTCTATAACACGATTTTTCACAATTTTCTTATGTATTTTATAACTTAACAACATCTAAACTGCAAACCAATTTAAAATAGTATTTCATTTATATATTTCAACAAAATGGCATGTTTTTATTGATACCTACATGTATGTGTTTTTATTAAGCGATTAAAAACCCATAGGTAACGGTTTTAAATTAGTACTTGGATAAAATTTATTAACTTCAATTTTGAATTGCATTTATCAGAATATAATTGAATATTAATTATTATTTAATACCGATTACCAAAGCAGATCATCAGAAATATATGATATATTGCATTAGTATTTTATTATTAAAACTCGAAAATAGAGAGCATTTCTATTGTAATTGTACTGCGTTTATAATTATAATTTTAATGGAAAAATATAAATTTTTTACTTTACCTTATCAATCCACAAATAGTTATGAAAAACATAAAATTTTATTCATTTTAAAACTAATATACCTATACGTATATTATTATTTTATTTTGGTACGAGGTCCAAACCCAAAAACATTAAATTCTTTTAAAGCAGATAAGTTCCAACAACCATAATTATTAATGGCACGATTTATGTATAAAAATAAAGCTATGTTATTAGTTTAAAATCTTCTGTCTTACAATCACGTATAATTTTTCTTTAAACGTATTTAAGATTTTTATTTTTTTATAAAATATTTAATTTTTTTAACTTAACTCTAAAATGCATACAAAAATGTGTACTCGTCTACACTTATTCGTTAGGTATTAATAATTTGATTATCGTCGTAGGCGTATATGTATTTAAATTTAAAATCCAAATGTACTATCTACTGAAATTCACAGTCGTAAAACTAAATCATAAAATTTCAGCATAAAATAACCGAAAGCATATAAATAAAATAGATGAGCGCATTCATGAAATGTAAAGCCGTAAACTCTTGGGTTATTGCCATTTCATTCCAATGTGTATGTTTTATAAACAGCTACGGACCAGCCTTTTCCTTCCTATTTTTTTTTCTTTTACTTTTTTACAATCCCCTAAACGGCCGTTAAGTCACATAAGGGCAAAGGCCATTTAAAAAAAAACGCTTTCACCCTTCGAGGGTAGATTATACGTATTCATTTTAAAGTAAAAAAAAAAAAAGTCGGTCATATAAATAAATTATGTTCGGTTCAAAAAATGCGAAGAGGGGTTCACTATCAAAAGTAGAGTTTAATATTTAATACAGTTAAACGTGTTTGTATACACAGAAAGCTTAATAAAAAAACGTGTATCAAACACTAATTCACTTTTAAGCAATTGATCGTCAAAACACTTAAAATATTTATTTAGTATTCCCTTTCAAAATCGACCCATAATACCCAATAGAAACGAAATATTTTAACTCGACTTATCATCTTTATTTTTTATTCAGCTACGTCGAGTTCTTAAACTATAAACGATTTATTGGAAATGCTCATAATAAATCATAACCACCGTGTGTCAATTTTGTATAGATTCGCGATAAGTATTCAATTAAAATTTTAAAAGTTGTTTAAAGTAAATTTGTTTTGAACTATGTTGTTTGTTTTCAAAAATGTTAAATACATTATATTATGTACAATATGTGAATGTTAAAAATATATTATGCACACACAGTTCGATACTAGTCACTAAGATCGTACTTTTAACAAAATAAAAACATACGATTCCGATAAAACGTAGAGTATGAAGTTTAGTTAGATATATTTCTACTGTGGTATTAAAAAGAAGAATGTTGTATATATAACAAATCCTTTATGACCCGGGAACGTTTTTTTGATCGCCAATTTGCAATATATCCATCAAAAGGATTATTTAATTTTTTTCATTGCTATATGCTCGTATTTAGGGTAGGGGACAGTATACGTAATTTGTTTTTCAGTTTTAGTATTCAATCTCGACGCGTGTTCTGGTTGAGTCCAAACGGTATTAAAAAAAAAAAACCTGATGTCGGCGTGTTCAGAAACGTTCCTAAACGTTAACGCATCGCAACACTATCTGTCGAGAGACTGTGCGACGAAAATTTCAATCGTGATTTCGCAAATTCGTACGTACGAGAATGTACAAACGTATCCACTCGGTCCGCCACACCGCACGAAATCCAAACGTATTTATCGAAAACGAAAGTATAACAAACCGAAACATTATTGTACGGTATTACTCATTTAGACAGGTTAGCGAAAAAAACTGAAACTAAACTCGCTAGTGTAATAAAATAAATATATATATACGTTTTCCTCAAAAAGAAAGCAAACGAATCTGTCTTTCTTTTTTTCTTCTTTTTTTAGATAGATAGATAGAGTGAGAGTGAGATTAACGAACCGACGGACTTATACCTACGCACAAAGGCGCAACAACAACCCCTCTCTACACGCACGCACGCACGCACGAACGAACGTCTGTCAATCGTCGACGTTATCGACTTATCTCCGCGCACCATATAACGGAGACGGGGTGACCGGGAGACCGGGGTGACCAGGGACAGGGGAGGAAAGAAGAAAAAACAAATTAATTTTGGCAACGAGGGATCGCGGCCGAGGTGCGGACGACGGCGGCAGCTGATTGCGAATTAACGAACGCGCGCGCGTTACAATGGCGGCGAACATCCGTCCCGTCCGCGGGCAGCTTTTCTCTGTGCCCGCGCGCCGACGGATCATTAGGGAAACCGGCCGGCACGGGCACCGCCGTCCCGATTTAATTTATGCGGCATCACACGCGACGGCCGCGACCCTCGGCTTTTCCAGAGCAGCGCCCGAGACGATCGTGATCCGATTCCAAAAACACCGCCTCGTTTTTTATACACACGTATATATATATTTTTTAACCCACCCCCGAACCGCGACCAAACCCCAGTCTCCCGGTCCAATCGCCGCCGCCGCGCGTTCCTCGCACTCTCTCTCCTCTATTCGCGCGCACGCCCTTTGATTTTCATTACTGTTGATTTTCTCCGGAGACGCGTATACGTACACGGACGAGAAATTATTAGGCCGTCTTTTTACCGCGCACGTTATCTACGCGCGTTCACTGCCCACTCTGCCCACTCCGCGCGTGTGCGCGTATATTTCAGAATTTGTCGGAGAGGAAAAAAAACAACAACAACAACTTTCTCGGACGCACAAGGGGTTGCTGCGCAGCGCGGGCGTACGAATAAGCTTAAAGGAAGCCGTAATGCCGTTTCAGCGTAGTTTCGCCCTCTGAATAATCAAAATTTATGAGTTTCCTACGGACCCCGCGAAATGACGGTATTCTATCCCGACACCCTTCCCCGCGTCGCCGGTCCGTTCCTTTCGCACACCCCTTGTCCGCAATTCACGTGATCACAATATTATATGTAGCCCGGGACGACCGCCGCCGCCGCCGCCGCCAGTGTGCGTACGAACCCCACGCGTATCGGTCGTGTGTTACGCCGCTGGACGACGACGACAACATTTTGCCATTTACAATTACAAAAAAGAAAGAGAAAATGTCTCGACGCAATAAACGTTACAAATTTATAAACGTATTCGCGTGATCTCAAAGTACACCAGTTAACGGTAAAAAATACCGTGTTAGGTTTATCGATATTGTTTTATTCGGCGGTGAAACGCATTTAATTTTTTTTTTTTTGTATACCTACAATCTCTACGTTCTTACTTTAAAACGTATCATATACTATTATGAACCCATTTATACAACACGGTTTGACAATTCGTTTTTCAATTAATGCTTTTAGATTTTAAGCGATAGCCTACATAATAGTACACATTACCGTGTGTTTTTCGGGAAAATACATTTTGGA
This sequence comes from Schlechtendalia chinensis, assembly GCA_019022885.1. Classification (NCBI taxonomy): domain Eukaryota; kingdom Metazoa; phylum Arthropoda; class Insecta; order Hemiptera; family Aphididae; genus Schlechtendalia; species Schlechtendalia chinensis. The sequence continues at coordinate 29,272,689 of CM032339.1, forward strand.
ACAGTAAAAACTAAAAGCACCTCGACGGTTTCGCCGTGCACTGATCAAAAATTCAACACGCGTGTTTATTTAGGAAACACCATTTCAGAAATGTTCTCAGTTGTTTGAAAAAAAAAAAAAAACACTAAAAGCAAAACCTAAATATTAACCGTTTTTGGATGAACCGCGCTTTTCGCTCGAAATCGTAAAGCTGCTGCATGACGAAACAAACGGTCGTCAAATGACTTATTATTGTTTTCATGTTCGAAACACAGACACAACACTAGCTCGCGTCTAACTGAACGAAACGAGACAAATGCCAATTACCGTGTATCCTGTATCTACTTTCTGTGTTATCTTTCTTTATGTTCCGACTACGACATAAATTATTCATTTGCTTTCCATAACTACGTTATAGACAAACCACATTCGTTTTAAAACTCAAATAAATGTACAATCGAAAATTTCATGTAAGGTTATCATTAAATCTGTTGTGGCACACGCAGCTTAATAACTAATACACATGTTTAATAAAAACATCTTCGACTTGCAAAAACATCATCACCGTTGAAATCAGAATAAAATTTATCATATTTATAGAAACCATGACTAATTCTCTTGTAATTAAAAAAAAAAAATCGATACGATTAAAATGAACTTGAAATATTGTGGGAATCATTGAATTTTAGCCCGGACGGAAAGAATCATCAGATGTGTGTGATATTTTTAATAGAAGTTATAACGCTTTCCTAAATTCGATTTTTGGCTTGTTAGACCTATTAGATTCAAAAAACATATTTTTTTGTATAAGCTAAAGTTTTTCTTTTCAATTTTACATGCAAAACTTTTAATTTTTCCAAACCAATCGTATTTTATTTTTAGATTATTAATTAATTAATATTATTATTAGAGAACAACTTTGAATGTATACAACTCGAAAATTATAATATACCTTAACTAACAAAATGCACTATAATAGTGTTACTCAAAATATAAACTGAGCAAAATAATAAAAAAGTAACAACAATGACAACGTATATTTTGAATATATTTCAAAACTATAATTTTTAAACTATCCAAAACGTAACAAATAAAATCAACTTTCGCTATTATCAAATGAAATATGGCTCGTACTTTTATTCGAAACAATATTTCGTATTCCCGTGCAGGTGATTAAACTGTGTACGTCATTTCTATACGTTCGGTTTCGTATCGTTTTTAATATGACTCGTAAGGATACGATTCGTTGAACGTTCGAACTCCTACACAAAACGACGAATGGCGCTCTCTCATAAGTCATTGTCGTGTAGCCAGATTGTCGTGCGCTCAGAAATCGAAATCATCATGACTCCCGGTTTCGAGTGTTGAACGCATGCAAAACGACCGTTAATCGTTACAACCGCGGTCGCATTAATGACCGTTAATGATTTTGTGTCGGTCTAAACGCATTGGAAAGTGTCGTAAAAACGCGCGCTCGACGATTATCAGCAGCAAGAGTTAAGGGATGAATTATTATGGTACGCGCCGTCGTGCGTACACCCCCTTTGGGAACAGCGGGGGTCGGCGTGCGAACGGACACTGAAAACGGAAGTTTAATGGGCCTCGCCGACACGAGGACAAGGCGTGACGCAAAGACTTCCCGGGTTTTTTTTTTGTCCCTTCTACACGTCCCCGGGACAATTTTTCTAGCTAGGTCTCGTCCTCTCCGCCCGCTCCCTACGCGGCGCGTTCCTTTTTACCGGAGGCCCCGGCGTCGATTTATTTTGATCCCGTTTCGTAACGCGTCCCCGGGGACGGCCCGAAAATCGTTTCTCGGAGAAAAACTAAAGGGACTTAAAGCTCGGAGGAATGATTCAACACTGTCGTACGTGCATTATCATTTTCCCTTTTGCCGCCCTTCCGCTATGCTTAGCCTGGCGTGCACAGAAACACGCGCGCGCGCGCGCGCCGTTCCATTTCGGTCAGCGCTGCGCCGCCGACGCCATTAGTAATATATACATCGTCTGGTCGTCCGCCGTGGCTTTTCTCACGAGCAGTGGCGGCGCTAGAGGGGGGCAAGGTAGGGCAAGCGCCCTACCCAAATTTGGTTTTGCCCCACCTTTGCCCTACCCGTCGAAGAACAAACGAAAATTTAAATTTCAATTATTTTACGTATTTGATTTGCCGCGTTTCATATGTTTCGCTGTGTAACTCGTCGTATTTTTTTTTACGTGCATCATTTGATTTGATTTCGAAATCGATTGTATTTTATCAGAAAACGCTAATAATACAGTATTTTCCATGTATTTCAATAATTTACGTTAAACCCGTATAGACGGGTTTTCACTAAATTCCATGTTCGATTTGCCAATGATCTTGCCCCCCCCCTAGAAAAAATGTCTGGTGCCGCCGCTGCTCACGAGTCTCACTCCGACACCGACACGTTTTTCGCACGTACACGTTTCTCGCGCACAGCACACAACCACGTCGTCGTCATTCGTCTTGAACACTAAAAACATGCTTTATTTATTCCAAACGGTCGGTCGGTCTCGTCACACGGTCCGTACCCCACGTGCGTGCAAAAAACCACCACGCCGAACGCGCTCGACTCGACACGATACGGACATTTAACACGCTGGTCGAATTATTACCGCCGGACGATATTATTACGTCCGTTCCGGGTCACGTGCGCTATCAAATGAGCACACATACGCGCGCCCGTCGTTTTTTAATAAAACCGGCGCGTTACGATAACAGTCGCGCGATCTTTACGCGAGATTTCAAGAAACGCGTGATTACGAATCCGATTTGTTTTTATAATTGTACGTGTCGCGTTTCGGCGCAACACGGGCAATTCTCACGGGTTTTCGTACGCCAAACTCTCTCTCTCTCGTCAGCTCCGCCGGAGACAAACGCGTGTAGACAAGTGCAACAACAACGGTTGTAGACAGTGGACATTTTTTTCTAGGGGGGCAAGATCATGGAATTTAGTGAAAACCCGGGTGTAATATAAATTATTAAAATACATGGAAAACACTGTGCTATTGGTGTTTTCTGATAAAATATAATCGATTTCGAAATCAAATTAAATTGCGGTGTATTGTCTAAATACGTAAAAAATAAATACGACGAGTTACACGGCGAAACATTATTATACTTGAAATTTAAATTTTCGTTTGTTCTTCGACGGGTATGACGAAAGTGGGACAAAACCGAATTGCCCCCGTCTAGCGCCGCCACTGGTTGTAGACGCGAATAACACCGCTCGTTTGTACACGGCTTACAACAAGACGCGACCGTTGAACGCAAACACGGGCGATCGACATGATTGATTCGACTTCGGGCGCAAAACGTCAGTCCCCGTGCGCACCAGCGTCTCGACGGGCCGGACGGTACGGTCCGGAGCGGTGGGGGTGGAAATTTCAATTATCTTTAATAGACGGTAATTCTATACTTCGCGGCGGTCGGGCCTGCGGGGATGTGGTTATTGCGTGGCGCGGGACGACGTGACGCCCGAGTGAAACGTCAAACGGGCGGCCCCGAACCCAACGGTAATTGCGTTCGTAGGAAATGGCCGTTTAGACGACGGGAACGGTCCGGGAATGTGGCCGGCGAGGGGAAGCGCGGGCCCGCTATTGTTTCTGGAATTCGGTTCGTCGAGAAACGAGCGCGTGCCGCGCGGGTCCGCCGAAATTCCCCCCGGGCGATCGAAAACACGTACTCCCCCGCCGGGCCGCTTTAGGGGGAGTTATCTTGACGACGACGTCCGCTGATCGCGGTTCACGCGCGCGTCGTGATTGTCGGATGTCGAACGGATCGATATTGAATCCGCCAAACGGAACATTCGCCGTTTTCGATCAACAAAAGTGCGCACACAAAATCGGCCGGTAACAGGATTTCCCTAAAAACGGTCGCGCGCGTATGCCAGCGTGTATGGATTTTGTTTTGTTGTGGTTTTTCTTATTCGCTCCCTCTCTCTCTCGGTTATGGCGAAATAGAGGGAACACGTCGAGAAAACGCGCTCGGAAAAACGATTCGAACAATTTCTCAGTTCACCGAAGACGTTCGGCACGGTGAACATTCATAATAATAATAATAATAATAATAGCACGCCGACCGAAAACGTCAGTTGCACATTATTCCAACGGCTCCCCTTACCCCCGGGTTAGCGTCACGCGCGCGCCACCGACCGACCGACCGACCCCGTACGCACTTCGATACACATTATTAGGGGCTGGGATTTATATGTAATATAAAACCAAAAATATGTGCACACACGTGTAATTAAAATGGCCAAAATATGTAGTAAAAGATTTAATAAAAGTGTAAACACCACGTTGAATTAAAATGCAATGTTTTTCGTCTTATTCTTGAACGAAATGCATTAATTTTTTAATACAATGTTATTGTCTGTTGAAAATCATTTATTATAATTAATAACTATCGATACAATATGATCGAGTTAAATCAACTCTATTTACATTTTCACGAAATACAATGTATTGTTTTTAATTTTTAATCATTGCAAAGTAAAACAATGGCAAATCGTACAGTGTTGTTTTAAATTTTCAAAATTAAAACTACCACCATCTACTTATAATGTCCGTTGCTTTTCCACTTCGATCCTCTTGTTTTTTGCGATCCTCGCATTAAAACCAATACGTTCAAAAATTACTCCGCCGTCCTCCTCCGATACGGAGGGGCTCTGCCCCGAAGGGTTTTTGCGTAAACAATTATTATATATTCTTTTCTAAACTCGCGTTATCGGCATATAGCTTCTAAGAGCAGTCTCGTATCCGGCAACGCAAATGGGAACAAAAATAAACCCGTTCCGTTGTACAATACTACTAAACCGCCAATTTCGATGATTTAAATTGACGAATTATTTTAATTTTTAGTATTATGAATAAAATTTACGAAACGTGTAAGGTAAAAAAAAAAAAGCGGAAATCGTACAAATAATGTAAAAATATGTATTTATGACGAAACGAAATGTAGAAATACGTGAAATAAAACATGTCTTATCTTATTGCAAATCACGTGAAACGAATTAATCGTTTGTCATAATTAATCTACCACCACGTTTTAGTAAAAAATCTGTATCTACACATAAGTCCCAGCCGCACGCGCGCACGACTATATACAGTGGCGGCTCGTGGAGGCAGTCCTCTCTTTGAATTTAAACCCCTTCTGTCCACCCCCCCCCCCCCCCCCCACACCACTGAAATGCTTAATCGTTGAACGGCGATCGCCCGATCTTCCTGTTGCGTGGACGTAAATAATATACGGCTCTACGTGCTCATGACTCTGTACAGGCCGGTGGCTAAAAATTATCGTCGTTAATAAACAGACTGTCGACAAGTAATAATGTCCGTACATGAAAAAGGTTTGATGCTATCGATCGGCAAAAACTTCATTTCGTCCGTGCTTGACGCTGGTTCGGTGAAACGTCGCGTGCACGGCCAGAACAAGGACACGAATCTGTACGTACGGTACAGACCCCTCTGGTCAAACGGTCCCGTTAAATACCGTGGCGGTCGACCCGTTAATGACGGTAAATCGTGATTTTATAGTTTTTTTTCGTCACGAGAAACAATACGTCTATGTTATTATTTGCCTCGGATTGATTTCAGTAATATATTTGAATGGACGATCGAATTATTCATACGTTTAAAAACGAAATTATAATTGTTCGTTTCCTTTGAATTTGAGTAGGGAGTGCCGTCAAAAAATCAACAAATTAATACGATCAACGATCGTATTTACGTTAAAAAGGTTGTTCGATTGATTGGCACCTATGATTTCAGTATCGGTCGATCGGAAATCATATTTAAACAATGACGCGGTGACGTTGAATCGATATTTTGTTTTGTATTCGACGAGGCAAATGAAATAACAAACAAACGGTACTAAACAACCTATTGGAGATTTCGATAAAAGACATTATGATAGTTTGGTGATCGCAAAGGATATCACGATGGCTTCTTTACAAGGCCGTCCGCAGTGGTCGGATTGGTTGGTTTATTTGATGTTTATTTAAATTGACGATATAATTTTCGGTGATTTTTTTTTTCTTTTTTTCTTTTACTCGCGATAATTTTATAATCGATTATTCTTTATCCGGCCCGAAGAAACGGTCGCGGTCATAGACACAACCGTGTCCGTGGTAACAACTTTATCACGGAACAGCTGTTGTAACGCGTGATGATTCTCCGTTACTCCCGACCCACGCTGGATCGGTGATTTATAATTTTTAGTTTTTACAGCCGAGAGTATATTTTTAGAAAAAATAGGGTGTACATTTTTTTTTTTTCGATGCCCCCCGAAACGTTTTGGTCTTTGGTTTTGACTGTACGTGTTTTCACGACGGACGCGGCGACCGATCGCCAGCACTTGCAGGTTAGGCGAACGAACCGTTTTTTTGCGTCAACGGTCGAAAAAAAGAAACCGATAAAAACTCCGAACAATTATATTTATTCACGCGCCGCGCCGGACCGTCCAGACGTGGAGAGACGTGGAAAAAATGGCCCGCGCGCACGTATAATACGGACACGGTACGGCCGAGCGCGGTGCCGTGTCACTTCTTCGTCTCGCGTCTTTCTCCTCTTCCCGTGACTTTCCCCTTTTTTTTCACTCTCTCTCTCTCTCCGTTTCCTCCGGCCCGCACCCTCCGGTCCCGTGTCACGTCCGTCCGTCCCACTTTCCGACCGCCGCGGCCCTCTCGCCGTCATCCCCGCGTCCCTCCCCCAACCCCCGACCCGCCGCCCGTTGACAGCCGTCATTCTTCCGTACGCGCGCACGCGTGTGCGTGTGTGCGTTTGTTCTCGCGCGCGCCCGATCAATACCGCACACGCACCAGCCGCGCGCCCGCACCAGCCGCGCGCCCGCACGAAGATCACTCGCGTTCTCGCGTGCGTTTTACGTTCCCGTCCCGTCCCCGTCTGTGTTCCCGCGGAGATTTCGTTCTTCCTGTCGTCTCGGTCACGGGTGCGCCGCCGATCGGCCGAATTTCGCACGTAGTGCGTTTAAGCGGAGGACGCGGCCACAGAAATAAAACGCGGAGCTCCTAGATCGCCTAGACTTGCTCGTCTGTGCGGCCGTCTGAAATACGGTTGCGAAAAGGCGCCCGAGTTGTCAGTTGGCGCCGTTTACCACATCGCGGCAACGTTCGTTTAAAGAAAGCGAAAGTGTCTTACGGACGGTGTCTGCAAAAAACGATTTATTGTTTTCAGGTCGCGCAATAACGACACCGAATTCAAAATAAACTCGAGATTGATAAAGACGTACACAAAAAATTAATCAACGCATTTGACCTAACCGGCCAATCAAACGTCTTAACGTTTTCGTAATTGGTTAACGGTTGTAACGTTGTGGAACGTAAACCGATTTACCAAACGCTTGTGAGCCATCAGCGTTTCTGACACGTGCACGTCGTCGCGGACAGTTTTCGAAGCGCGTGGACCCGATGGCCGAAACAACGTATGTTTCACACGGTGCGGTGGGGAAAATAAGCAAAATAAACGGAATAAAAGAATGTGGTTGTAACGTGAGGCCTCGTTGGACAGCGACCGTTTGTCGACAGACACAACGCCGCCGCTCGATAATGAAAAGGAAAAAAACAAAAACGAAACAGAGTAAAAGGAAACAACGGGAAACACTAAGTCTCGGGGAGGAAGGAAAGCCGAAATTAAATTCCTCGTTGAATTCTCGCTTGTATTCCGGAGGCGAACAACACGAGAAATCCGCGGCAAACGGACCAAATTATTTTTCTATATTGCGAACGGTCGATGAGCTTGTGTGTGTGTGTGTGTGTGTGTGTGTGTGTGTGTGTTTGCGCGAGTGGCCGGATGGCCGGAAGTGTTATCTCTAAGAATAACGACTAATTGAATCCTGCTCAAGGCTCAACACGTGAGAACGGAGAGTCGTATACGATGAGGATAATATGGCGGGGGGGTAAGCTCGGCAAGGGTGCAGCGCCGAGGGGTAGAATACGGGAATCAAAATATAATTAATGGATAACGATGGAAATGTAATCGTAAACGGGCTGTTGAAGAGGAAAATGCCACAATTACGGACGTCCGGAGAAATACTTATTTTCGTCTTGAACGTCAATAAAATGTCGATTTCTGTTGGCCGCGCAAAAACGAACGCCAAACGTAATCGATTATGACCGTTTGCAATTCGTCGATCTGATTTTCAAATAACAATTTGGACCAATTTATTTTTTTCGTACCTTACATACTTGTGGCCAGATTTTCGGTCACCGGAATTATCATATTATTTGAACAAGATAATAGACCAACTAGATGTTGTCGTGTGATTAATGTACTTAACGATATGCCCATGAAACTGTTTCGTCATCGGCATTTCCTATTTTTAACAGTAAACTTTTACGAATACGTCATTTTAAGATATTATACATACTCAATACTTTTATAACTACACTAATAATATATATATTTTTAATTTGAGAAATAAATATTTCTCGTGTTATACCGAAATATAATCATAATTTTAACTTGACATCGTTGATTCGTTCATTTCATATTCAATAAATTTAACGAGTTTCCTTCGTTTGTTTGGTTTTCCGTTAAGTTTAACATCTATTCAATCCTAATATGATGCGTATGTTATACACGTAAATATAATGAAAATAAATTATTACATTTAAAAAAAACATAAACGTGACTCACCGTAATAAACTCTTCGCCGTGTAAGATAAAACAATATACTCGTATTGTTTTAAATAATATTAATCGCTACAAGCGCTGACAGTATATTATACCAAAAAAAAAAAACCCCACGAAAATAGCGTCTTTTCTTTTCTTTTTTTTTATAAGTGGTCATACTCAGTACTCTTTCTATTTATGAAAACCATTTCTTTCGGACTATCCCGAGTGTTACGAGACGTTGTCTTGCGGGACGTGCACTCGAAAACGGTGGCTTTTGACAGATTATCATACACGCGATACCGTTTACAACAGTATTCTCGACGAAAAGGGAGGGTTAGACTTGAATGGATAATTTTGTGGAATAATCGAAAAAGCTAAAGGAACTCACACATGGAGGAGAAAGCACGGGGCTTACTTAACCTCTGTGACCGCTACGTGGGCCGAGGGTGAAGTTTCTATTGATAAAAAAAAAAACAACCCTGCTGACTGGTGGCCGGACGACAAGGGTTCGCCCATTCTAATTCGTATTTTTTTTTTTTTTATACGTGTATAAAAAAAACCCCCGAAAAAGGGGCATGGTTTTTTTTTCGGAGGGCTGATTCCCGATAACTGCGAGGGGGGAGGAACAACCGAGGGGACGGGATCCGTCTCGACAATATATTTTTTATCAGCTATTGTTGTTTGGTTGCCTTGGAGGAGCCATCCAAACCATTAGGCCGAATTGAGAAAATATTTTTATATATTATTATTATATACGCGCTTTGCTGCGCCGTTCTTATTCTTTTTTTCGCTTGTTTTTGCCCTCGTTTTTATATCGCTGACCGTATCTACAATGTAATTGAATTATACTCGACAACTGTGTGTTGTCCCTTGTCAAAGGGTGGGTTGTTGTCTTTATTTTTCTTCGCTATTGCAATTCAGTAATATTAAATCAATCATAATATTATTATTACCGTTTTCTCCTTATCTCGTCCATAAGTGTATTGAACGGCGTTCCGTATAGGCAACACTACCCAACATTTAAGCCGAGAAAAATGTCGTCCGTCGAGTAGGTAATCTTCCTTTATAGCAGAAATCAATTGGAGACCTGTAATAGAAAAAAAACGTAGGTATGATTCACAAACCATAAATAATGAAATTACAAATGTTTGAAAATACTTGCAGCTCTGTACGACAATACCGTGTTGTTATTAGTGTACAACAATAATGATGTCATTTTATTATTCAATTACTTATAAATAATTAAAATAAACGCTTATTCTGGTAAATATTTCCAAAGCGAATAAGACTGACCGCACTATTTATTTATTTATTTTTATTGTTATAATACGAGCAATATACAAAAATAAAACCACAAAGTAAAACGCATCGATCAGAGTGATACAAAAAAAATAAGCGTCACGCAAATTTCTGATTGACCCCTGCCAAAAGACGTTTTCATGGCAATTTATTGATATGCATGTTATAAAATCGACGTTTTTATAATGGGAGAAATGAAAAATGAAGTTATTAAGGCGACATCGAAAATTATAAAGGCAAGCGAAAAAATGTGGCTACACATGAACACGAGGAAAAAGCCGAGTACACGGTCATTTCAAGAAAATCACCAAATATAGAGATTCCATAGAAATAGATAACTGTACAAATACTTAGTAGTTAACATTCATAACAAAAGCGATATGCATGTGGAAAGAAATGAACAGATGTTATTTCGTTGTCATAAAACTTCAAAGATCTAAGCTGTTGTCTAGATAGTCAGCGGTACTGTTACACCATAGTTGCCCGAAACCTGTAAATAACGTACACCGATGAAACTTGGTCACTGACCGAAGGATATAGTAGAATAGAAGACTGTACATAATTACGTTCGAAAGAAAAGTGCTACGAACTATGTACGGACTGAACATCAACCCGGAGACATTATATTACTTATTTTATGAATTAATATTTAACCATCTTTTAAATCGAACGAATACATTGATATTTAAAATGAATTTAAATCCTTTGTGTTTTTTTATAAAGTTCGGTTTGGGTGCGTTAAAGTTTGAATAGTAAACTCAAACGTCTGAGTTCGTAACATATAACACTATATCTACATTACTTTGTGCTTGTAACTTATTTCAGCATAAATTTCTGTATCTTTATTAATCCCTTTTTTTTCTGATGGGTACAGTCTGAGTCTGGTTTTCTGACCAAATGGTCAGAATACATACCTCGAACCTTCTATTTGCACGTGGTGCTATTCAAGGGACGAGTGAGATAAATACTAAATACTAACATAAGTTAGGTAACATTGTGGATTGTTTAATTTCATTCCAGGAACGTAGTATTTAAACATAATAAAATGTACAAAACATTATTTAATAATATTTTGTTCTAAAATAGAAATCATACTGTCACACGGGAATTTAAAAAAAAATCGTATGTCGTAAAAAAAAATTGTACTGTTAGGATTGAACTCATAAAAAATATTATGAAGTTCCGAAATATAATAAAAATTCCAATATCCTGATATAATTTTATAAGTTACGTAGCTCAGTCATATTTCTAGGTTATATTTTGTTATGTGTTAGGTTATACTTGTGCGCATCTTTTTATTTTTGAGGGGGGGGGGTGTTATAGCCTATAAAAACCGAATCGAAATTATCTGTTATGTATCCGTCCATATATTTAACGGTTTAGTAAAAAGAAAAACATAATTATACTTTTTAGTATCTTATGTTAATAATATCAATAAATCTGAAATATATAAAATTATAATTCTATTTATTATTATAATTAAATAATATTATTTATTTTTTGTTATTGTCCAAATACAACATTATGATTTTCATAGTAACATGAATTTTTTACATCATAGTAATGATGTAAATCAATAAAAATACAAAAAAAAAGTAAAAAAATGCAAAACTCAATTGCCTCCAGAGAGAATTGAACTCTCGACCCCTGGTTTACAAGACCAGTGCTCTAACCACTGAGCTATGGAGGCTCGTTGTGATGAGCGCACAGTTGGCAATATCTAAAGAAACGTTTGATTATTATATATTTTTTTTAATCTAAAAAAAATATAAAATATTAACAATTATGTAAACCAATCGATTCCACGTTCGTTTTATACACCTGAAAAAATTACAAAAAAATATTTTAATGATTATATTCATCAATTTATTGTTCCAGTAATGTTCTAGAATTCTATTTGTTTTAAAGACCTTTATCAAATGTATGGCATGCAAGTTATATGTCATCAAATTCATCGAACCACGAATAAAATTGCAATTTTTTTTTAAATCTTCGATTTTGGTTGGAAATTACATTTTTATTTCTGAAGAAATATGAATTTGAACGTATCAATAATACAATATTTCGTAACAATTTATTACAACAATACTTAAAATTTTAATTTTTTTTTTTTTAAATTTACGAGTGAGTGAAAATAATGTTTAATATGTTGATTTCAATAGGAGTAAAGATTCGCTCAGATTTAAAAAAGTCGTCATGGGGGAGAACATTTGACGCTCTCGTTCGGAAGGGATAACTCTCAAGCTCACCCCTGTAATTGACTAGAAATGTTATATAAATCCTTTCATATGTATATAATAATGATATTACGATCCCAGATTTCTGAGGTCGAACCGAACTTACAATTTGTTATTCGAACCCAAACCGAACTAATAACAAACTATAAAAAATACAAAGGATTTTAATTAATTTTAAACATCTATGTACTCGTTTTATTTAAAAATCGGTTAACCTATATAATTAATTGTTAATTCATAAAATAATAATTTAGATGTTTAGTAATTAAAATACAATTCTTTTGAATTATAACAAAAATTTGGGTACCGGACGATAATGTTATTATCAGATATCATTTATATAATGTGGTTAACCCGAGAAGAAACCGACCGTTTTTTCGGTGTTCAATGTAATATAATATGATTCTCATGTACCATAACATCGTATGTGCTAATATGGATCAAGAGGTTAAAATAAATACAATGTAAATGAATGGTTACATAGTATTTTAGTCTGTCTTGTCTGGGGAACGTGAATAATTTTTGCGTATAACTTTCGGTAATCGTACAATAAATAACATCAGAAGCGTACTCAAGAATTTCGAATGGGGCGGGGGAAATTGAAATGTTTTTCATCATTATTCATATTGTGTGGTATGTCTTGTTATTATAAGATAAGTCAAATGCATCTTCCAGAAGCTTGATGAAAAATCTATGAAGCCTTACTCTTAATATATAATTAAAAACATGATAGTGACCTCTAACATAATATAAAATTGATAATTATAGTTAAATAATTATGCCTGAATCATTTGTGATTAAAATTATAATCAAATAATACAGGACTGATAAGGAAAAAAAAATTATGTTTTGAAAATTGCCCGATATCAGATATGAGATCTAGAATACAGTTAAGTACGTAAAAAACAATATATTTTCAAAAGTCAATGGGGGATTTGAACCCTCTAATCCCCCCCCACCCCCATTGAGCATGTCCATGAATAACACGAATGAACCTTTAATGAATTCAGAAGTTTTTTTGTATACAACATAGCAATCCCGTGCAACTTCGTTTGCCCCAGTGTTTAGTGTTTTACATATTCTATATATCTACTATTTTTACCCCTTTTACCCTTTCTGACTGAAAAACTCTTAGCGCATGCCTACGTCATAATAACTATCCGTATGCCAAATTTCAGCCCGATCCGTCCAGTGGTTTGAGGTGTGCGTTGACAGATCAGTCAATGAGTCAGGTTTCTCATTTATATATATATATATATATTATATTTTCCTTGTAGCCCACTACCAACGCCGAAAATCAGTCAGGCTAAACGATAATACTTTAAATCGTTGTAAACATTAAACATGGTTCGTTATTTAGAAGTAAATGATTCGTTAATACATCGCATTATATATATTATATTGATAAACGATAACGAAAACGGAAACGGAAAAATAGGTCGTTCATATCCGTATTGCTACGGATTGCTGGAAAAAATTACTACCCATCCAAAAAAAAAAAAAAAAAATAGAACAAACTGAATTTATATATTTAAACATTTATTTTTCATTGTTTTTTTCACAAATTCGTTACGATTATCAATTTTCTTTGGTTTGATATTCGTACTAAACTATTTTATGTCTAGTTCGATTCGAAAATCGAACAGTTGGTAACATCATTAGTGTATATGAATAGTTACTTTTATATTTTTACAAACATTTTTTTTTTTTTATCGAAATTCCCAGCGTCGTTTTACATCGAGTTTCAAAGTTTATTTGACGTGACTAACGTACGAAACGATTTATGGAAAGTTCAATAAATACGTGTTCTGAATAACGTGAATCGTTCATACGTAACAATTTATCGATTACTTATTTATAACCGTAACCGCCACGGACCGTTGGTCGTACGCCGAAGAACCGAGGTAATAAAACGTGCGTCAACCGACCATCCATAGGCTAGAGGAGTGCTAGGAGGACTTTGCCATCCCCGAGTTTACAATCAGCTCTCCCCCTCCCCACCCCTCTTTTATCGAATATTCAACGTGTCCGAAGAATTTATGTAAGTCACTTCGGACAGCAGTTACGATTCCGATAAGTTCAACGGTATCGTCAGGTCCGCCATTGAGCTACAACGAACAAAGGTACACTTTAAAACATTGACTTAGAAACGACTGGTGGTCCTAGGCATTATAGCACCTAACCGAACGGTCTTGCCTTCGGGAAGGCACAAACGTTGTTCACGCGTAGCTGACCGAGCCACGAGCAGCGAGTCGGGTGTCCGATCCTCCCCGAAGGGCATCGGCGTACTCGCCTCGTACCGCTTGGATGACCACTATGACGCGCAGACATCATACCCGCGGTTAGGACCGGCACTGTCGTTGCCGCGGGTGTGCTAACCTGCTTGTCCGCCACCACGTAACCGATCCCGACAGAGGATTCCGCCCGAGGAGTCGATCGGGTCTGTGCGCTGCCCGTGGTACCGGCTTCCACCAGTCCTTTCAATCGCGTGTATTAGGGTAGCTGACACTTTTAAACAGACATTCGGCGAATTTTAGACGAATTAAAATGATATTTTATCACAATATGTTCACAGTGTATAGGTTTTCGGGATTTCCCGCATTTCAGCACCCCCTCTCCACCACCATCCGTTCCCGAAACTTTAGGCCTAGTAGATCTTATCGGATTTCGCTTATATTTACAAAAACACTATACTGTACGTGCACGATCTCAAAGAAACAACACTCGACCTGTGTACGTCCTGCGAACGTTTGGCCGTCGCCGAAAGTCCAAAAACCAATTGGAACCGCTATCGGGGACGATTGAAATGTAATTCGCCCTGTTATGGTGAAAATATCCCCCTTTCTTTTTTTTTTTTTAGGGGAGGGTAGTTGCTTATTGTAGAGGCTGTCTCCAGCGTCAGAAATAAGTCGTTCTATTCGGCATCGATTTCGGAGGCTAAGACCTCTACACCTCCCTCCGATGCCAACTAAAACAATGATCGATTGAAGGGTAGAACGCTTTTTAGATTTCGAAATGTACGCATTTTTATAAAAAAAAAAAAACTGTTTAACACGTAAGTGTCGACTATTGTTTGTGTATACCCGTTATTAAATAAATAATAACTAACATTTTATAGGCATATAATTCAATCGACGACGTTGTAGTCAAATCTCAGTGTTTGGGTCTACAAATCGTTGTTGAAAAACGTAAACGACTTAATCATTAAATCAAAAATGTTAAGAAATTGTTAGGAAACGTTTCGATTTTAATTGGTTAATTTCGGTACACTTCAATCCAGTACTAAGCAAGAACAACAAACTTACGTTCAAAATTAATGCATACAAATATTATAATTCACTAGTTTCGTCAAATAACACCTTCGTCACAAAAACAATTGAACGTTTAAACAGGTACTATATTTTTACATTGATTATTTCACATATAGGCTTGGGTAATAATCCAGATAGGCCTATTATTGAAATATCCAAATAAAAACAAAATGTTTTAAATATTTTTAAATATTATCTTGAAATCGAATAACAAATATCACTTCAGTTTGGATTCGGAATTCGTAGTAAAACAAAAAATAAACTACAACTATTAGATGGGCACTGGGTTAAATGTTAAAACTATAAAAATTAAACCTACTAACCAGTTTGTCAATTGTTTTTCATTTCATTTCACACGACTTCAGTACATTTTCTATTTTGAATAATTAATATTATGAAAATCATATAACTCATAGGTAGTAGATACACATAAATGTATTTGTTTTAATTTTATAATTAGTAGTAAATTCGGTCATTAAAATAATTATAAAATGTTAGCGAATTTCTGAATCTTGCACAGTGTACATTTTAAGCACCAGCGATATTTCTTAGGTATAGTTACAGCCTCACACAGCTAAATTATTAGCAGTCAAAATACTGATGTTGACATGTTGTTGGAAGGTATGTTATGTATTAATTTCGCTTTTTTATCAACGGTTTTAATTTTTTAAGATCAGTGTATAATATGGTTTGACTGCTAGGTGGAGCGAATACAGAGACGGACTCTGTATTATCTCAAGGGCTACCGATCCACAAGTTTGGATTTTATCTAGATAGGATTTATTTCCAATCCCCAGATTTGATTTCTGTACAACCGAATGGGTTTTTAGAGCGATTTACAAATTCAATGTTCGATTTGAATGGTTTTTAGAAGATAATAATTTTATATCGACATGCCTACTACGTTTTAGCGTTCAGTTCTACTCGTTTTCGCTTTACACGTAAATATCATTCAAGAATTAAAACTAGACATTTTTCTTTGCTATTAGCAGATACATTTTTTTTTAACAGTTCTTTGTGGAGATTACAGGATTTATAAATACTGTGTAAAAAGATAAGCTTACATTTGGTTTGATATTCTATTGTTATCAAACCAATTACATTGCAATCAATTTACATAGTACGCCTAATGAGCAACTTTTCGATTTTAAATAAACATTTTATGACAAGTGCCCGAAAAATATAAAAATAAAATATAATTATTCCTTGTTTACAAAATATTTATGTAGTTAAATTTTTCACAAAAACAAATTTAAATGATTTAATACAATATTATAAAATGTATATTTAAAATTAATACGCACATTTTAATAATAATGTGGAAACATTTTTTCTGTATAAGGCTCATATTTAATTTGTCATCATTAAAATAAAAAAATATACATAAAAAACATGAAATTACTAATTAGCAATTCATTTTTAAGCTAGCAAGTAATGTTGACTCAAACACATTAGTTTATGATTTGGTGTAACAATTGGAGAATCAAGTAGTTAACAATTATATTTAAATAGATAAAAGTAAGTCATCCATTACAATTATTCACAATAAACTCTGTTAAGATTTATTAATTACTTAATTGTCACACTCAAAAATATAATATAAGACAATTATGTCCTAATTATATTAAGTATACAAATAATCAAAATAAATCATTCGTTTATAACAGTTTATAAATAATTGATATAATGATTTCTATTTAATTATTTATTTCCTGGTATATAATTTACAATACACACAACAAAAGCCTAAAATCATTTTAACTTACACATTAATTATAATCAAACCATAGAATAAAAATCTAGTAGTCATTCAAATCACATAATATGGTTATACACAAATATGATATATGAAGTAATCTTTTATTATTTGGTAATGAAAATTCATTGCATGTCAATAATGTTTTACAAAAAATTAAATGAATAAATGTTTAATTCTACATTGTTGATTTATTTATTGGATGACACAAGACAATTTTTTCTTTAAATTATATTTATAGCAAATAAATTTTAAACTTTAATGATTCACAATTATTAACAGTCATTACTCATTATATTTAAGCCACCTAATGTCCATTAAGCTAATAAATACAAAATAAGTATTTAGGTAAAATATTAATTTGAACAAATTGTTTAAAACATAAAATACACATAACACAATTTTCAAATTATTTATATTGATTTAATATCAATTTAAATTTTAAAAATATTCAAATCATTTTAGTTTGATAAATAACACCTAATGAAATTAACAGTTTAAAAAAAACAATAATAACATAAATATTGATTTTTATTATTAGAAAATAAGATTCAAAGAATCATTTTCTTTATCAAATTTCATTTTATTTAATTGAGCCTTAAATATAATAAAAAAAAAAAAATTAGCGTTATAAATCTATTTGATTATACACAACACTCGCATAAATATTTGAAATCCAATTTAATAAAATTAACTTTTAAATTAATTCAATAGCGATACCAGTATTTTATAAATTTAAAAACTTTTGGTTGAATGAAAACCAAATCCCTATAAACATGATTTGTAATTTTTGTAAACAAATGGTTTAATACCACAATGTAAATATTGAAATCTAAAAATTAACCCACATATCATAAAACTCGATAAATAACCGATATAGCAAAAGTAGTAAACATTTTATAGAGTTAAATTTCATTTTAAAGTAAAATACATAAAAAAAATTAAATATAAGATACAATTTGACACAAGTGTTGTTGCTAAGTTTTTATTGATAATATTAACTATCTCTAATTTCAAATATATAGTGTTACATTACAATTACTTTTAAACATTACCATTATAATCGGAGTTTTTGTATTCAAATCCTTAGTAATTAATCCAATTTTCTGACTATTTAATAGTATTTACAAAGCAAACGTTTAAAAACAAATAGTAATTTTAAACACTTATAACGAACTCTTAAGATTTTATGGAAGGAAATGACACATGGTTAAAACAAAAACAAATAACAATTATACGAACACAAGCCGGAACCACCACTAGTGCGTTTGTCGAACACGCGAACACAACTGTGGCGTTACCATCGGCGTTGTACGACAACAGCGGACGGCAGGAACCCTTTCGACTCCTTTGCATGAAGCACTGTGGTTGGCTAAAAAATAAAAAATCATTTACCCTTTTTTTTTTTTTTTCTTCTACAACACAAGTCTCTGTTCCCCAATGATATGCGATTCAGTCTGATGGTGCGCACACGCAGACGCACGCGCCGCCGGCACAGATATACAAACACTATGCATAAAAAAAAAAAGGAAAAAAGCCATTTAGACAGTATAACAGAGTTTGGTGGAAGGGTTAACTTACCCCTTTTGGTCGCACAGAAGCCATTTTGATTTCTGCACCCTTTTTTTGTGACTACTGCCAGCAATGAACCATTGCAGCTGGTTAAAAAAATAGGGTTACAACCCTTTTTTTTTAAAGGTGAATCATTGCCGAACCAAATAGGTGCAACTGAAAATAATATTACAACACGACTATTAGAACATATAATTATATATATTTTTTTTTTTTTTTTTGTTACATAAAATACTCGTTATCGTTGCAGTCATTAAACGATGTCAACCACATCGCCGAACAGCTCGAATTCGAACAGTTCTCAATTAATACACTGCGCATTCGCTCACCGAGTAGACAAGTAGACACACAATTATTACACGCGTTGGCTGGGTGGTCGTTTTATATCAACGGTAAAACACGAATCGAAATAACGCAAAAATAACGCTCACCGAACACAATCCGCACGGCACGGACCGCAGACGAGCACGACACAGACACCGCGCAGGGAAATTTCGGAAACGGACAAAAAGTGATAAGGCGGGATGGTTTCCGAACGAATACGGATCGTCCGCGATCATCGTATCAGTCGCGTGGCGAAACGTAGGCGGGGGCCGCTTCACGCGCCCCGCGACGGCCGATATCGAACGGTGCGGTGCGGTGCGATCGTCGACGTAAAAATCGTAAATCGCGCGCGATATATAAATCCCGAACGATAGACGATGATGATCGATAGGGTGAATGGCGGACGTCAATGCGTTCGCACGTTTGTTCCCGTCGACGGCGAAAATCGCCCAGCGATACGGAAATCTGTCTTACGACCCGTGGCAATGCAAATGCGAACGTTTTGCTTATATTTAACATTCATCATTCGATACTGGTTCATGTTCGTTCATTTTGCTGATCGCTAACGATACGGTTCCGAACTATAAACACACGACAACGCATTGATTTTACAATTCGTGGCTTTGACAAGTTTACGGTGTTCGCGAAATTCACAATTTGATCAATTTGCAATCAGAATCTCATACAAGTTTGGAAGTAGGTAGAAAAATCAAAAAACCGCCCCCCCCCCCTACAGTTTAGTGAGTTTTATGATGTTTTTCGATGGTTTTTTTTTTTGGTCACGTCACAGTGCCCCGTGTAGGTGGTCCGGCGATATTCACATTTGCATTCGTTTCTGCATCGTGGCGACAGTATATCGACATATGTTCGACGTAGAGAGCTGTGCCCACAAGTTCGACATTGAACCGGGGATCTTTGTGTCTGATAAATGTTTTATTTAAACGGTGTCGTGACTTGGGCGAGCGTATGGAAACAACCGCACGTATCAGCAATACGGATAGCTGCTGTTTTGCATAAGATCGTACGTTCATTAGGCATTCACGCCGCACAACAGTACGAACGTTGCGATGGCCCGCGAGTGCCTCCACTGCCAGGACAGGCGCGAGAGTTTTTTATTAGTATCGTTTTATAATTCTAACTCTTGTCTATGATGCTATAGAAAGACAATTTAAAATGAAGTCGTAGCTACGGGATTTTTCGGGTTTAACGTTTTTGATGACCGATAAAGATAAATACCTCTTTTTATCAAAGTATACATTTTCATACGTGTATTGCAGTTTAATTATTGAACGATGCGTGAACCTCGAAAATCGACGGGTAACACATAATATAATTTACCTACAAGTACGGGCTCTTAAATATCTCGATCATCTCCGTAGAGGACAATGAATTGTTCCGATAGCAGCCGCGACCTCCACGCGATTCGACATTCGATAAACGTAGAAAGACAGACTTTATTGTTTTATTTCGGTGTATCGCGCGAACGATTTACAAGAAAACGTTTTGGAAAATATTTCGTTGCTCGATGCGACAAAATGAGGATTAAAGTCGTTTTGATCAAGATGGCCCCCCTCCCCGTAAATAAGTTCTGGATCCGCGCCTGTGCCAGGACCCGTCCGGGTACACGGCCGAGCACACCGTATTCTACCGCGTTCTCGGACGGAAGGGACAAGACGAGCAGCCGGACTGAGCGGATCAAGGACGAAGGCGGCGGAAGGGTCGTACAGCGCGGGGACAACCGCCCAGGAGGACTGTTGCGGGTGTCTACGCGGACGGCCGGCTTACCGAACGGATGGAACCCGCACGGACACGAAGCAGGCGACAAAATCGATCGCCGCGTGAACAAACACCGTCGCACAAGACGCCGCAGTGTCTTTCAAGCATAGGCGTGCGCACGGGGGGGGGGGGGCAGGGTGGGCAACTGCCCCTCCTGCGGGCTAAAGTTTTCTTCCAAATATAGTTTTAAAAAAACATTATAATATAATTTTATATTTTTATATAATGAATAATATGTAAACATAGAGTGCGCGGTGCACGATGATTTTGTGTAGTCCAACTTTAAGCAAACCACAAGCGATACCGCGGTTATAACGAGTGTTTATAGATAAGCGGCAACACTTTTCTGCCCCCCCTGCCAGCAAGGTCTGCGCACGCCTATGCTTTCAAGTATTTACTATTTACGTTCGTGTATTTTCCAGACTTGAAAAATAACAACAAGGTAGGGTAAGCGCCAAATTTTCGTTTTGCCCCACTTTTGCTCTACCTGTTCAAGAACAAACGAAAGTTTAAATTTCAAGTGTTTATGTGTTTGCTGTGCGTTTCATATGTTTCGCTGTGTAACTCGTCGTATTTTCTGTTATGTGCATCCGTTTGGATAATAACACCACCATTTAATTTGATTACATTCGATCGGAAAACGCTAATAATACAGTATTTTCCATGTATTTCAATAATTCATATTACACCCGTACAGACGCGAGTTTTCACTGAATTCCGTGTTCTTGCCCCGTCCCCCCCCCTAGAAAAAATGTCTGGTGCCGGGTCGGAAGTTCCCGGCCGCCGAGCCAGTTCCCCGATTATAAATTAATTACTTGACGGGCGCGACGTCGTTCGAACGGTTGTTTGTTTTTGTGTGCGAGGTCACGACAATCACCACATCCGGTGGCGTGCCCGGGAATTTTCAATGGTGGTGGGGGGGGATGTTATAAGTAAATAGTAATAATAATATTTTAATGAATTGTCACGGTAATACCAAAAACTCAAACGTTTATGCTTCAAACTGTCCAAAATCGTTTCTAGCTCATAATTGTGTACGTTTGTATAGATTGTTCTATGATCGAAATGAATTTAAATCATAACACACTAATACCGAGTTGTTCGATTGACATAACACCGTTAAATTGAAAAAAATGTATTGCGTGTTTAAAAATGAAATCAAAATACACGGAAAGTAGATCGCTTATTCCGAACGGAATTTCAACCGCCTAGATTTTGTACTTTTTTGCCATTAACTAATGAAAAGTATTAAGTAATGACTCTAAAACAGCTCTCGTAACTAATAAGTTGTTTTCTGTAGATCAGCGAAATAGACAATGGTGTGTGGGGGGGAGGGATATAACCCCTAACCTCCCTCCTCCCCCCTGAGCATGCCGCTGTCCACATCGGTACCCACACGAGACCGACGAACGTTATCATTAGTGTCTGGAAAGACTCACGGGGTGCTTATCGTCGTCGTCGCTTCAAAAAAAACGTTCGAAAATCGCGGTTCGTAGTCTGCGAGAATCGTGAATTGAAAAAAAATAAAAACGATCGAATGGTCCCCCGACGTATGCTTTTAACGTTTCCGCGGGTTGCATACATAATAATAATAATAACAATTACCGTCGACATTATATCAATTACGGTTACTTATCTATACGGTTTCAAACGTATAGGTCCAGTGAAAACCGTACAATCTCTGTGGATACGCGCGCGGTAATCGTTCATTTCACTCGGTCTGATATTCAAGTAGCTACGAGGGAACGAGATAACCTAACGACGATCTTGTTTTTTTTTTTTTTATTCGTCATTTAATACGCCCAACGCGTTTACGTTTCTATAGAAATGATAAAAAAAAAATTCACGATTATCACAACAATCGAAAACGATTTCAATCGAACGTAATTATCATACGGATTCAAATCGATTTATTTCGGCGAACACTCACGATGATGAAATACGATTTTGAATAACGAACAAACTGCCTTCTATGTGCTCGTTTTCAATACGAGTTAATGCGTTGATCTCGACAATTATCGCGATCGTTTGTTTGTTTGATACCGTTAATTCGAACATTGAAATGTGTTTTTTTTCTTTCAAATTAGATTTTACATTCGAACGTTTTCATATCGATTACTATAGATATAGATAATAATAATACCAACAATTGATACGTATTTGACGATGATATAATTATGTACACGAATTATAAACTACTCATCAACTCAAAGACTCACGACGTTTAAGATAAGAAGAAAAAAAACAACGGGCTCCGCATACCGTATGTAAACGTTTTCGAAGAAAATAATAATAATAAAATAAAAAAACGACGCGCCGGAATCATCACGATTTCTCGGATCCGAAACGGTATTTTCGTAATTTTTATTCTCGAGTTCTTGAACAACGACAATTCGCCGCTTTGCTCGCAAACTACCTTACCCGCTTACAATTAGCCAGAGTTGTTGAAAGGATTTCGATATTGGTATTCTTTTTTTCTTTCTTGTGTTTCAGCAGCATTCGAGTAATTATCAGGCGAAGGGGGGGGGGAGGGCACCGCCATCGTTTATTGACAAACCGATGTATGATAAAGGCTCGCGGACAAGTCGACCACCTTGACCAGTTGTCAATTCGGCCGGCCGGCAACCTCTGCCCGGCCATCTCCTCGGCCTCTCTTGCGGACATGACCCGCGCTTCGTTAAGCGACCCCGATCACTGTCCCGCGTAGGGGGACCGAGTAATCCGTATTCCCGGGTTTTGACACCCGTAGTTCACATGTCGACCGATCCGTAGTCCTCGGGACTGATGTCGGAAGACAAGCGTGGCATGAGCGTTGTTTCTCCCCGAACGGTCACGCGCGCCGTTTGTCCGAACCGCGAGCGGCGACCTACCCTCCGGTGTCGTAACCACGCCGACAGGGGCACACAGGGATATTTTCCAAGTCTCTCTTAACCCTACAATGCATGTTGTTGCTTCTCGGCAACAACCGAATATATTCGAGTTATATCATAAAATATCACATAATTTTCTGTTATAATAAATGCATGATGTTGCTCCTGAGCAACAACCGACTTAACGAGCTTTATAAACTTGGACAAATTAAATTTTTTTTTTCAGTATTTTTTATGTAATCTTGATCATATGTACAATTAGATAATATTTATTTTAAGAAAAAAAAAATCATGCATTGAAGGGTTAAGTTACGGGCCGGCGTGATCGATAGCACGGCCATGCCCCGCCATTCCGCACTCTCGGAGCTGTTCCTCGGCCGACGTGCGTGCCCGGTGTCTAGCTCGCGGGGCCGTTTGCTACATAGATTGCTCCTGCTAATCGGCCACCACCACGTAACCGATCCCAGCAGCCTAAGCTGCCACAAAGGGGACTATGACGAGACGATCGCGGCGTCTTTCGAGTATGCCCGTCCGGGGAGGGCCTTCGTCCTAGGCGTGGTTCGTCGTCACCACTACTATCGCGTTGTCATTTCGATCATTTAGGTCTGGTGTGGGGGCGACGGGAGTGGATATAAAAACAAGACTTCAAGATAAATCCGCGGGGGATTTCCTCCCTTCGCATAGATTTGATAGCCCATCGTCCGTCGACATAGTACTTGCTATATTACATAAAAATAATATGTTACAGGCCACAATGATAATATCGCTCGGCTTCTTCGCGAGTACACTGATGGCCTCGTCATTATGAAAATTCAATAATCATTCAATAAAACATCGCCAGATCACGTCGAGTCGTTTCTATAAGCAAAATAAACAAATCATCAACCCGTTAGGTACGTATTGAGAAAACTATTGTACTTTCGAGCACAAGTCGTAGATATTCACCTGTGACGTGCCGTTTCGAAGATAAATATTTTGTTCGTTTATGGCTAGAAAACATTCCTTCGGGTGTACCAGTAGAAACGGCAAGTGTACAAAGCATTTGCATAATGAATTGTACGGTTTTTGGAACCGTATTCGTTCGTACAAGTTTTGCATTACACAATTTTAATTCTGCCATTGAGTTGTTTAACATCCAAAGTAGTTGAATAGAGCTCGAGTAATTTTCTACACGACACTTCTTCGTTAGAAGACAACGTATTAGAGAACAAACTTTGAAATCCTTTACAAAATTACATACGAACATATAAAATTTAAGTCTTGATTTTGATACTAAATAGTAGATAAATCGTTTATGTGAGCAATATGTTTTTAATTTCACGTCATTACAAATTACAATTAAAAATAATATAATAACAATTCGACACGCTTTCAAAAATTTCAGAATGGACTGGAAATCTTTCTTGTCCAAGTTGATTTATAAAATAGTCTAGACAAGGTGTAAGTAAACACCGATACTATATAGTGTTCTTCCGGCACTTCAAATGGAATCTGGTTAGGTTCGATTTACTCGTTTTGTAATTATTCTTTTGCAAGTCAACGCCTAGTCTAACAGCATATGGGGGAGGGGGGATCTATCTCCATAACCCCCCTCTCGTAATCACGCTCCTGATTTCGATATCACGAAAATACCTGTGTGTTACGTTTTTCGTCGATTCGACACACGCCATCCTTTTCGCCGTCTCTTAGGGTTCGACGCGATTTTTTAAACAGGTGTCCACCATCGGTCATTATTTTGGTCGTTTTGCCGTCCAATATCGGATCATCTTTCATGAAAGGATCGCGCGCAAAATTTTAACTGGACAAAATAAAAACACATTTGTACGTGTAAAATGTTCTATAAATATTTGTTTATTGGTTGGTTATAATAATAATAAAAAAAATATATATATATTTGACAATATATATATATATATATATATTATACAATACAATTTTTTTTTCATATATAAATAATTATTTTTACTTGTTTGCAACGGGAACGTAAATTGGTATAAAAAGCTATACGTTTTTTATTATTTTGTTTGTAGAAATTTTTAAAAATAATTAATAAACATAATTAAAGACACCACACAGCCAATTAAACATTAAACAAATTACAAAACACTTAATTGTTAGGCATAGTACTTATATAGTACTATTTCTGATTTGTTTGAGTCATGGATTTTTATATAAATATTTAACTACTGTTATATATAAGTAGGGAACAGAAAAAAGTGCAAATCATAACAAGTATAAAGCAAAGACATTAATAAATATTTTTTTTCTTCTTTAATCATTATTGTTAATAATAATAGAAAAAATATACATTCCAATTAAGGGCTTAAGGACTCTGATAATAATTAAATGGAAACCCACTATTAGACAGTAATAATAACCAATAGTCCAATTATAATTTATACTGACAATATATTAATCAATGGATGCATAACAATTTTAAGGTTATGAAAATAATAAAATAGTAGTTAAGATATGTGAGACTTGTTTACAAATGACAATTACTTTAAACAACTCTTAGCAGAAATCCAAATGCAATATATAAGATAATGAAATAATAATAATTATGTTTGATAACTCCATTACAAAAATAAATAAAAAAATTTAAATACTAAACATTTTAAGCCCAAAATTATAAACATAAATTTATCAATGGACATAATAAATAAATAGAGATTTAGATATTTCAATGTAATATATTAAATGCCATATATAGGTTGTTTTCAGTTGTTCTTCATAATATGGATTTTGTATTTTACTCCTCAAAATTGTTGTTCTCAAATTCTTCGAATTGCATAACATAATAATAATTATTATTATGCAATTATTGTTCAGTATCCGTGAGCAACCAAATGATCACCGAGTTTTTCAACGACTGAAGCAGCTTGTTGTGGTTGTATGGGGTCCTCGTACAACGAAACAACAACGGCCTGTTGGGTCTTCACACAATGCGCACCTACTTTTCCCAGCTTAGCCCTGATGACTTTATCAGTGCCGGATAAGTAAATATATCTACTACCAGCCAGCGTTACACCAGAAGCAGCCAAAACATTCTGGTTCTCAAAACCAGCAATTAGTCTGCTGAGTTCTTCCTTACTAACACTGAATCCTTCTGATGTAGCCCATACAGTACCATCATGACCAGCTATCACAGCTTTGGTAACACATCGGGAAGCTATGAGATGTTTGTCGACATAATCTTGCCAAGAAGACATATTCGATGTGTTTTGAGTTTGTTAAATCAAGTCTTGACTGAATAGTAAAAAGGTGTATAATCCTAGTACATTAAACTAATTTTTTCACTTGATTTTGTTTCTTTTACAGCACTCTTCTTAAAGATACCAAAGAATACCTGCAAAAATAAAGATCATATATAGTTTCAATATAAACATTTGTATATACCTTATAATTATTAATAACATAATTTAAACTTATTATATAATTAGAAATTATATATAAAATATTCACTGACAAATATGTAAAAATCAGTGCATGGGAAATGTATTTAACATTGATTATTATTATTTTCATTGTTATACACATGAGCTATCATAATAAAAATTAATTTGAAAAAAAACAATATACATATATGTATACAAAAATGAAAATACAATTGAAACCTTATTTTCAAACAAATGCTACATGAGAATACAAAAACGGTTTTAAATATCATTTAAAATGTTCACGGTTCTCCCATACATCAATCTATCTCTTTTTAACAACTTTATATATAAAAAACGGCATAATCAAATTTGTTTCTTTATTCCTAAAATAATATCAAAAGATAAAATAAGGTATATAATTATTTAAATGTCACAAGGTTATTTTTCCACTAAAAATGTTTTAGGTTTTTCACTGACATAAATTGTATAGCATGTGAGGATTCTTTGTGTCTAATAGTACCCTAATCAAATTGTTTCTTTGTGTAAAAGCATTCATTGGATTGGATTGTATACATTCAAAAAATAGCAAAAACTTTATATAAAATTATTTTTATTAGTTCAATTATTTAAAATATAATTTAGTATTTTCAAAATGTATAGTTAAATAGTTATAAATTAATTTCATATGCCTAACACACTGTGACTTGGGGGGGGGGGGAAATGGATAAAACGTGCATCTATAATATATATACAAATTGCACCATTTGGCAACATTTTGGTGAAAAATAATGTGACACATCATTTAGGTTAGAATTTTGCAAGAAACCATGTGGTATAGATTATTTTTAGTTTTGAATATTATTTAATGAGTAAATAGGTTAAGTCCAAAATATTGGAGATTAAAAAAAACAAAAAAGTTTGCCCGTTTTTCGTCCTACAGAGTATAACCAACTAACGAGTGAAACTCATTTCAGATACACCTTGTATACATGAATACAATGTAAGAATATCTATAAATCCTATTAAATAAAATCAAATTATATTTAACAATAATATAAAATATGGACATTTTCTAAATAGATATTACTTAAATTTACTATTATTCATCTTTAATCCATATTGACCTTAATAAATATATAAACAATTCAATGACTCAATATTATGTTGTTGTTCATCTATTTGTTATATGTTGCAAACAATTACACAAAAATATCATAAATCATACTTATCATACAATCATACATTATACATATGTACATGCCGCAAATATGAATTTAATTCCATATTGAATTTTTTTTATTTCACTAATAACTCTTTATAATGTTTATATTATGTATCAGATAATATGGAATGATAATAGTGTTTATAATTTATTCTAAAAAAAAAAAAGTAAAAATGAAATATTTACATTTAAAATGTAATAAAATAGTTTACACATATTTAAAAGTGTATTTTAATTTGTAAATTATAATTAATGTAAAGTACTATTTTAAAATATAAAACCAACTTTTATTTTAATTTTAGATTAATTATTTAGAATAATTAAACATGACATTTAAATGGATAAAAATATCACATAATAACCAATAACTGCAAGGCAATAATGATAAAGTTTTAATATAAATAAATACAAATCATAATTATATATAATCAAATATTGTTTCCCACACATTTTATAAACTTCCTGTATATATATATATATATATATAATTTATGTATAGATGATTATAAAATATAATTACCATTATAATTTATAATCAATAGATAATAACAAATTTGGCTATTAAAACATAAATCTTAACATATTTACACATACTATTTAAATAACTACAGTTTAGTTGAACATTTTTGGTTTTTTTGACAAAATAATTAATCAATAAAATATAATTTTATGAAATAATATAATAATAACTTATATAGGTTTAATAAATTGTAAATAGGAAAACCAAAATTATTCAGGCAATAATGTTTAGAAGATAAATTAATTTAATAATATATTATTAATAAATAATTTTTATTAAATGTTTCTGATATAAACTCAATATAAAAAGTATAACATTAATACTATAATAATTCTTATAACACAGCCTGAGTTTTTCAATCTATTAAGGAACTGATTACATACTAAGAGCATGCATGTAACTTTTAAAATGTTTTTACTTCTTTAAAAGTATGTACCAAAAATAAATACACAATTGTAAAATTAACAGTATTCATTAACATTCATTAACATTCATTAATTTGTCCAGTTTAAAATTTGAAACTATTTAATGCTCTAGAAAATGTATTGGGTATATATATATATATAATATATATATAGAATATATAATATTAAAAATTAATTAAGTATAATTATTTATTAATTATTAAATTAGAAATTTATGTTTGAAGTAATATATACCAGTCACCATCAGAGCAATATTTTCAAATTATAATTCACTATTATAAAATATAATCTGTATAAAAGTATATTAAATGCCTAGAATATCTAGACAGTTAAGTAAAACTCGATTTCAAGAATATGCATAGTAATTTAGTATTAATAACTTAAATAACAAAATAAAAATAATTTGTTTCTATTTATCAGTGCATAATGTGGGGCTATGTATTCCAAAATATGTAAAATGTTGGTATTTTGACCATTTTTGGGATAAATATATCCCATATAATTTTGTAATTTTAATTTCGAAAAAAATCTAATACGAAGTTAATCATATATACTATTCATATTAAAATTAATAATTATATTCCAAAATCTAAATTTGTTTAATAAGTGTTTAAATTTGAAAACTATAGGTTTTACAATATTTTTATTAATAAAATTAATTAATCTAAAATAAACATTATAAAGGTTTTAGAAAAAGAAAGGCATTTAAATCATATGTTTATAAAAAAATATTACAGGTATATAGAATTAAAATAAAAAACTTGTTTCCTAAGTAATTAAAATGCATATTAGATACAAGAAAGTATTGGGGACTTTCCTTTTTCTATAAAGTAAGTATACATTTATAAGTAATACTGTTATAGTCAAACTCAAACCCAAGCAAAAACGTTAAGATTTTATTTATTGACTTATCAATTAGATATCCGATTCTCAATGTAATATGGTAAAATATGATTTTTCTACACTATTATGTTATTAAAAATGAACTTATGTATTTATTCTATTTGGTTTTAAGCTATATTAAATTTTAATTTCTATTCCTTATAAATTCAAATAGGGCTTACAAGTTATAGTTCTAAAACACTACTTTGAACACTTTCATTTTTTATTGAAATTAAAAATGTATGAAATATAAACAAGTAAATAATAATAGTAATTATAAAATTACATTGAAAAATGAAATATTTGCTACAAACACGCATTACTTATTAGATAAAAATGTCCAAAATATGCAAAATAGTCATAACTCAATTTTATATTTAACAATGTTAAAAGCTAAAACAAATGTTGAGGCTTACTCAATGTCATAATCATAAAATGTGCAATACAAAGTGAACAATTTTCAAGGCCAAATTATAAACTATAATGAAAAAAGTATTTATTAATAAGATTTTAATATAAATTATTTGATTGATATTTTAATTATGATAACTTTACTATCAATTTTAAAATCATTAAAACAGTGTAATTCATTAAATTATACAATAAAAGATATTTTTTTATTTTACATAAAAGGGTATTCAAAATAACCCATACAAATGGATTTAACTACTATATATGGACAATTTAATTAAAAAAAAAAAAACAATTAAAATGTATATCCAATACATTTAAATATTTCATTCATTATAATACAATTTTAATTCCAACAAAAATAAAATATACCTAATTCCTGACTAGTTCATTTAAAAATAAATATTTCTATAGACGTTCAAATTCTGAAATCATTTTTATAACTTGTCCAACAAA
The DNA here is from genome assembly GCA_019022885.1 of Schlechtendalia chinensis. Taxonomy (NCBI): domain Eukaryota; kingdom Metazoa; phylum Arthropoda; class Insecta; order Hemiptera; family Aphididae; genus Schlechtendalia; species Schlechtendalia chinensis. The sequence continues at coordinate 29,303,760 of CM032339.1, forward strand.
AGTACAAACTATATTGGCATGTAGCACATTAGTTTTTTATACTAATGTGCAACATACCATATTATCATATTTTATTATTCAAGCCTGTAACATTTACCAATACTTGGAACTAGAAAATAAATGGGGATGAATGACTGACCAGTAAAACCAGTTTTTTGTTTTTATTATATATATATATGCACAACTGAAAACATAATATACACGTTTATCTAATTACATGTATATTATATGATATATAGTAACAATATAATACCTACATATATTAAGCAGTAGGTAACTTGTAAATAATAAAACAATAATATAAAAATACTTTGTTTTTAAAACTAATATAAATAAATAACTAAAATTATAACTAAAACTATACTGTAGGTCATAAACAAATACATTTTTCACATTATTTAAAAGAGACCACATCCACTTTAGTTATCATTGGTTTATCATATTATGTGTATATAATTTACAAAAATATTGTTGTACACAAGAAAATCTCTTTTAACTATAATTTTAATTACCTAGACCTAGATAAAATACTGTGGCGTGTAAGTACTTTTAATAACACTTATTTTACTAAAAAATTGTAATATCAATATTAATATATACATTTTGTTCACAAGTAATTTATGTGTAATAGGTACACAAAACTAGATTTCTAATTAATTAAAACTAACATTGATTTTTAAATTTAAGATGGGTAATTAAAAACTAAAATTTAAAACAAACAAATACCTACTCACGGTAAATTGTAATATAATTATATTATTATATTTACTAATTATGTTAAATATATTTTACAAACACTTACTTCACAATAAAAAAAAAAAACCATAAACAATGTTTATTATTTAGATGATGTCTCATAGTTGTTAAACTAATCACTACGAAGGGCATAAGGAATTTAACATACCAGTTATTTACAGTGTGACTTGGAGGGAATATGACATCATAGATGAGGTCATTGGAATGGAAAAACACTACCTAGATAATTTGTCTGTTTTCATACATTACGTATTTTAAACAAATCTATAAAAACAACAAATAATATAGGCTAATTTATCAAACTGTTTAAACATCATAAACAAGAAAATTGTTATGTATAAAATAAACAATTACATTTGAATATAGATATATAATAGTATACCTACATTACAATTAATCTTAACTATGAATACTAATCAATAACCACTATATTATTAAATGATGCAACTGTAATTATACTTAAGACTACTGGTATTATTGACAATAAAATAAATACATACCAACAGTAGGATATGACAAGTAGAAGTCAATAAATGTTGAGTTTGTCCTGAAATATAATACAAATGTGTTATAGAATATTGTTATTAAACTACAAGTTCAGTTTGAAATCAGGAATAATATATGCACAAAAACAAACTATATTTTAAATTTTCATTCGTATTGATGCAAATAATTCAGGAACTACTAAGTACCTAGATAGTAATTACTAACTACATTCCAATACTTTCTTTTAACTTTCAAATGATAATTTTTCCATTATAACAAATTAAACTGAATGGAACATTCAAATTTCAATAAAATATCGTAGGTACATTCAAATAACAGAATAATAGATAATAATAACCATTAGGTAAAATGGAAATATTAGGTAACAATCATAATATTATGACTAATCAGTAAGGAATTTAATAGTTAATTTCTACATATATCTATACCTCAAGCTCAACGCTACTGTTCCCTAGGACTGATGAATATAAATTCTAAATGGGCGTGAAATACAAATCATATTTAGATAATTGAAAATTATAGAATTATTAATTTAAAACTTAAGAATTTATAAAAACACACACATAAATATGTATAACAGATGATTATGAAAGTGGTTAAATTTACATAATTTATAAAATATACAATATTATATATGTTTTAGAATAATTAAAAAATTAATGCGTAATTTAAGAAATTAGAAATGTTTTTACTTATTTCAATATTTAGTAACTGAAATAAAAATCAAGTATATTCAGTACAACAGTATAGGATTTATTTTGTGTATGTCAAACGAGTCCAGTAGTGAGACAAACTATTGTTTCTGCCCTTCACATAGACAAACATCAGTGACAATGCCGGAACGCTGCCAAGTAGGACTCAATGAGCATGGGTATCATTGGAGGCTGTGCAAATCCAAGTGATTTTCACAGGCTCTAGAATTTCTGAACCATGGTATCGGGTATGGATAGAAATGAAGTTTGCACATCGTTTAAATTAGGTCAATAAAATTTTAAAATACTACCTAACAAACATTTTGTTACATTGCCAAAAGTATTAAGAAACTAAACAGTTGATTTAATAAATCCAAAAAATACGAAAAACATTGTCATTTTTCTTTTAATACAATTGGTAGGTGCCAAAAAGGTCAATATACAAAATATATGTATATAATTTAAAAAAACATACAAACATTAAACAAAAATTATACATAATATGTATAACGAAGAGAAAAATCAAATTGACATTTGCCATGTCGTATCCAATGAAACAATAGGCATACCCACTTATATGCTCGTGTTATAAATATGACGTGTGACGTGTTGAAAACACGACCGCCTCACACAATACATTTGTGAATGTTAAATTTTAAATACAATGTTTAAAAGTTAAGAAAATATCCAACAAACGTGACGGAGTCGAACGGACGACACGCTCAGGACAATGTGTTGAAACATCGAAAAAATATTTCACGGCCGCCAAATCAAGACGAACGAACGAACGAAAAGCGATTGGAGAAACGCCGCGGACAAAACGGAACGCGAAGAAAACCGTCTCGTTGAGACCGCGGCCGGAGGGAAACGAATTGACTGGCCTTATATGGGTACAAAAGTCGGAATCGTCGCGCGTATTCCGTTTTACCCGATGACCTAAATCCGAACGACCGTAAACGCTCGTCAACGACCGCGTCGCGGCGAAAGGTAAATAATCATATTTTACCACGGCGGATACCGGAAAACATTGACGAGACGACAACAAAAGAGCCACGGTCACGCCGATTTGTTACGTCACGCACTTCGTCGGACGACTTTTAAAAAAAAAAAAAAAACGTACTTTCGAACAGAACCGTTTAATACTACTACAACAACAACAACAAAAATAATAATAATAATAACAATAACAATAATAATATTATAATAATAATAATAATAATGTTATTCACGTACCGGTGCGTACGGACGGCCGTTGTCTGTCGTCGAAGTCGGGGCGCGAACGATCGATTCACAGCGCTGCTGGTGCTGCCGGTGTCGGGCCGGTGCGAATAATGGCACAGTGTTGCTGCGGCGGCGGCGGCGGCGGACGTTAGCACATGGCACGGAAGCTGTTTACGACGTGGCCGGTGGCGGTGTGAACGGGAAACCGCACGGTCGCGTTCGCGGTAGTATTATTTTCGGAACGGACGCGATCCGGCGGCGTACACGCGGGCGTCCGACGGCGAGAGACGAACGATTTCTCCGGCCGACCGCCGTTACGTGAAATACGCGCGCGCGCGCACGGGGAACGGGAAACGACGGCCGAGGGACGGAATTATTACGGGGAAACGCCGCGACGAGAATATCAAGTAACAATTGCCCAATAATGGCAAGTGGCGTGTATATCTCGTCGAGGGGGACGGTGCGCGTGCGTGTGCGGCCGCGTCCGACCGGAAGGATGTTGGCAACGGTAGCCCGCGCGCGAACGGCTCGACCGCCGCGCCCCCCCCCCCCCCCCCGACGACCAACGCTGGTCTGACGGTGACGGCAGTTTGATAACCCCTGGCGCGCCGGTGACGGCCGTCGTCACGCGCCTCGCTCGCCGGGTGCAAAAAGAACGAAAACGCTCGCGCGCGCCACCGATATGCCCGTACGGTAATAGGCATGGTTACCGATAATGTTTTTGGACCAAATCCGGATGACATCAGAGTTCCGTTTCAGGAGGGGTAAAATCGAACATAAACAATATTGTTGACGCAATCTTACTTAGATGTAGGAATAAAATGAAAAGTAATTATCTAGAAATGTAAAAATCTATTTGTACGCTTTCAATTAGGTACTCATAGTTACTTTTTTTTTTTATCCAAAAATAAACATTTGACTTGACTAAATCATTTTAAACCTATATAAATATAACTTGGACTAGTTAAGTAAAATAAATTATCTGGTCTAGCCTTGATTATTCGATACGAACGGTCACGGCGCGCTTCGAACGAGAAATCGTGTTCAACAGAAAGTTATAAATACTTTCGTTCTGTTTTCAAAACATATTTTGTGTTCTCGCGCACGCTAATACAATAATTTAATAATAATAATTAATGCTAATTGAATTTCATTTTTAAATATTTCGAATCATCATCCCGGTTTCACAACTTTGCGCCCTCCTGGTCAAACCTTCAAACCGGATTCCTTAAAAAAAAAAAAAAAGACATTTACTTATTGTACTCATTGTATAGATTGTAAATTTTCAATAAATATGTAAACAGGAAAAAAATATAGAAAAAAGCAGATTTCGAATCAACACGATTTTTAATTTGAGGATATTGAACTTTGTCGTTTGCCACGTGTCCGATAGCCGTATAGGTTTATTTATTTGTTTGGTAACGATAAAATAACGGACATACGTACCATCATAACACGTGAACCGCGATGCGTTTATTATATTGTAGGCCACTGCTCGTTTCGGAAATCCTACTTGGCCGAGTGTGTTTTGTTTTTCGTATGCTTTACATTTCATATGGTATAAAATTTAAAAAGTGTGTGTGATATAGGAGGAACGCGATTTGGACAAACGTGTGATGAAATATTCGTGCTTTAATATTACAAGCACATTTGAAAATAACAAAATTTAGTTAAAATTAATCAAACATCAAATTCAACATGACAGTATTGAACTAAAAAAAAATGTACGGAATGTGTTTAAAAAAACAGAATGTTTCTGGTACGTATAATACGTAATTTGTTTATCAAACACTAAATCACTACGAATTGAAGTATGAGTCAAACTTCAATCCAAGTTTTAAGCTATTATAACTATTTTATTTATATGTCTACTATTTTATTATTAAACAATTTTGACAGGCAGAGTCGTAGCAAGCTTTTCTGGCACCTGAGGCAATTTCAATATATGCGCCTCAATATATTATCTTGTTTTAAAGTATCTGTTTATTAACACAACTACAATTGTTCGCTTAGAATAATGTAAACAGCATTTTATGTCTTTTAATTGACCTACCATAGTTCACAAAACAGATATTATCAGTGCTTGCATCGAATATACGAGTAAGTTGTGCGTAATAACGTATATGGGTGGTCACCTTTAGCATTGATTAAATATACACTATTGTCTATTTAATCAATACCTATAGGTAGATAATTCGAAATAAATAATATTATTTAACGTTTATCTAAGATTTATCTGAAACATACATGGCCACGTAGGTTGGTTTTTGAAATCTCATCAACAATCTAATATCGCATCTAACTTAACAATATTGCAATATCCGTATAATTTTTTACATTTAAAATAATGCAACGTCATGATCGTTTTTCTGATACACTGCGTTACAACCATGTTCATATAATATTAAAAATAATTTATTGAACATTGAAGTTTCGAAATATAAGTCTAATACTCAATCTCAAAATGTCGACGACGATCTATATGACTGTACTACGACGAAATCGCAAAACGCGCAATTGAAGAAGTCTCACTTTTTAATATTACTTAAAAATAAAATAAGGCTACACGATTTTACAATATTCGTTCTATTTTTTTTTTCACCCGAACACTTTGCACCGAGTTCCAATTGTTTTGTGTATATATTTTATAATCTGATATTTAATTAATACTTATATATTGTATTGTGACGCTGCCATGTAATGCGCATAGAGTCGTCTCAATGGTCGTAACAATGGCGGAGGAGTCATTATATGACTTACGTTGTTTCGTTCTATTGTAATTATAACTAATTGAGAGTCTAACTTGAAATTGTAACAGTGATTTTATAAAATATGTTTTAAAAGACCAAAAGGTAAAAATACTACCGTCACGTGTGTGTGTACCGTGGTTACCCGAGTGATTTTTGTTTGTTTACTAGTCAATCTTTTTACGTCGATCTTAAAACTACTTCGTAACGATACTGTCAACAAATATTATTATTATTATTATTACCTCATTGAATCGCGTTGCAGAGTGTACGAGACGCTAAAATATTTTCGACAAATCGACAACAATAAATAAGAAATATACCGTGTAAAACGAGCAATAATTGGTGTTTGTTATGTCAATGGATTTGCCAAGCATTTTTCACGAAACGTGATCGAATACGTTTGATTTGAACGGGAAAAAACGATCTGGTTTGGATTAGGGCGAGGGTTAAATCCGTTTAGCGGACGAAGTCGAGCTAAAAACAAAAAATCATTTTTAAACGGGCGTGTCTCGCCGTAGAAACGTACTAAAAACTGTATTCTTCTTTTCACCACATTGGACAAAAACGATTACGACAGATTTTCGTCCGTATCGTACATATATCATGTGTTATCAGTGGAACGAGAGGAAACCGTCGGAAAAACGAAGGAAATATATATGTATGTGTGTGACTGGGACACGGTCGCTCGCACAATTCTGGTCGTCGAACCCCGTCGGCAGGTGTCGCCGACGCGTGAATGAAAAGCGGTCTCGCGTGTGTCAGACGTGTGTTTGAAAAGAAAAACTTGTGCATCATCATCATCATCACCATCAACACCTCTACGCGCATTTAGGCGTGCTATCTGCGCATCTCCGTTCACTCTCGTTTCGACGGCCATCGGTTTTTCGGGACCGGCAGAGCGTGTCGGAATTTCCCCCGAACGAGTTTCTCGACGTACGAACCAATAGAACACCAATTATTTCTATCGCAATTCGTTTACCAGCGTCAGGGTCGAACGCAGGGAAAAAATTCGGGGGTAGGGGTTTGAAAAATATATCAATACAAGTAAATAACATTCATCCAAGTTTGAAAGTTTTGTTAATGACTATCGATTTTTGAGATTTTTTTGAATTTAGTTGAAGAGTAACGTACGTATAACATATTTAAAATTTGTTTTCCCAAATATAACATAAATTTACATATTGAGTTTTGGTAAATATTTCAAGTTTCTATAATCGTTGGTTTCAAAATTACGAAGAAATAACGATAATCGTTTTCGACGAAATCACGTTTAAACGATTTTTATGTAGTTTTTCGGTAGTTTTAAAAAAAAAATTTCTATGAGCTTTTGAGAAAATCGAAAAATGACCTCTCTAAAGTACCGGCTAGACGCTATCTGTTATCGGAAACAAGATATGACTGTAACGATCGAAACACTCCTTCTGGTAGAATTTTGATATTATAAAATTCATTGATTGTGACTCAACAAGTTTTCGTTTTTTTATCGGTAAACTACCCACGAACGATTCAGAATTCGAAGTCGTCGGAACGGTGATGGTATTTTTCGGTTAAAAGAACTTTAAAATCGAATTAGAACTCGTTTTAACAAAACTGTCCGAATGTGTATAATCCATAATAGTCGAAGATAACACACATTTCAATGATTCACGTGTATTGTACAACGATCAAATACAATATCCGCGACGGAATAAACGCATCGTACATAAAGCGAATAATGTTCAATAACAGATAACAAATGTTTCCGAAAATTCCGAATTTCCAACGTTAATAAGTCAACGCGTGAATAATTATAAATGTTCATCGGTCGTATTTGATTCAAAATTATGTGTACATATTTTATATATCGTTCTAAATTTCGGAGGGAGGGAGGGGGGGGGTTAACCCCAAAACCCTCCCCACCTGCGTTTGCCGCTGACCAGCGTTAATAACAGTTTTCGTAATACGTCGTTACGACCGTACGATATAGTCGCATGCTATGGAAAAACAACGTTTAGACCAACGTTTCTTAAACTAAACTTAAGTTTCGAAACTTAAAACGTTTCTTAAAAGCGTTTTTTAAACATTTTTTCAAAATTTTGAAAAAAAAAAATGAAAAAAAAATGTTTGTATATTAAACAATAATGTATATGGTATAGTGACTATACTTTTATAATCCATTGCGCATTTTTAGTGCTTATACAATATACAGGTAATAATATTTAACGTCGTTGATAAAAGAGAAACGACCGTCGATAACGATAATAGGTACTAAAACGGTTTAGTTTCAATACGACAGTCAACCGTGTCTTGCGATACTGTGCGTTCTGTTTGAGTGCGATAATATGAAATAATTATAATTTGTATTGCAAATAATCCTAAGAAAAAGCTAAAAAAAAAATGTAGGGGTTCCACGACAAAAGTGGACGTCAACAAGGGTTCCACGGATAAAAAAGTTTAAGAAACGCTGGTTTAGGCGATTAGCGTGCGCGAGTTCGTTTTGAAATCACGAAAACGTTGTTTTCACGAAATTCCAAATGCAATCGCGAATACCGAACACGACTCGGACACAAATCGACGTTAATTCTTCGACCCAGGCGCGGATCCAGAACTTATTTCCGGGGGGGGGGGGCTATCTCAATCAAAACAACTTTACTCCTCATTTTGTCTCATTTAATAAAATATTTTCCAAAACTTTTTATTGGAAATCGTTTGCGAAACACCGAAAAATCCCATAGCTACAACTTCATTTTAAATTGTCTTCCTATAGTATCATAGATAAGAGTTAGAATTATAAAACGATACTAATAACAAATTTTTACAAAAGTCTACGGGGGGGGGGGCGATCGCCCCTTGCCCCCCCCCTTGGATCCGCGCCTGCTTCGACCTGATAATAAACCCGCCGTACGCGTCTTGGAGAAAATGTTGCTGAAATCTTGGGATCGGACGGACGCCGTCGTCGTGACGTAGCGTGAGGATGACGACCACGTGAAACGTTCGGTCCACTTTACGCGGGGGTCGTGCTTGTTTGTCCGCCGTGTCTGCGCACGACCCCGGCCACGGCATTCCGGGCTCGATGGAAATAATTGTCCGTTCCGCGGGAGCGTCGTCGGAAATCCAACGATTGGCGGTCGTCGACGCTTTCTTCTTTTACCGCTGCGCTCTTCGTCCGATCGAACCCGATTTTTCGTTTCCATTCGCGCGCCGTCGCGTTTGTCCGACGTACACACACGTAATCATTTTTCTTTTCCGATGACAATAGAAAACCGCGTTCGTTAATACCGCGGACATTCAGACGTTTAATTTGTACGAATAAATAAATATGCATATATACTTAAGTACACGAAAGAGCCAATGAGTATTACCGTGATTCGAAGGACAGACCAAATGTAAAAGTTAATGTATATATGTGTTCATCACTTCTACCGGGTTCGACGACAAGTCGTTTAACACAAATAAAATACAACAACGGAGGAATGAATCGAAAGTAAAATTATTTAGAATAAATCGCATAGAGAAATTAGATAGAAATCAAACGGAGAATATTACGAATATTACGAGAAAAAAAAAATGTTATAATAATAATAATATATCAAAAAGCAAAGAAATTGTGTACATAATAAAAGCGACTGTGGTGTGATATTGATGTTATCTAATATGTATAGAATGTTGTTTTTTCAAATCTGTATATTCAAGGTATTTTTTTGAATTTAATGTTGAATTATTGTTTGACTCGTAATAAACATGAATGATGTTTGACAACACATTTATAGATAACGTAGAATCTGGTCCCGGTTATATTTTGTTCGTACAATCGCGCGTGTCGATCATAGTTATGAAACGCTGCGCTACTATTCTACGGCACGGTGGGCCGCGGGCCGTGGCCATCTAAGAAATAAGTTGAAATATTGAAATTATTTAATTAAACATTTAAAATTTATAAATTCTATAATTTTATGTTATGTAACAAATTTAAGGTTCTTAAATTATATTATTTACAAAACTGTAATGATTGGTTAATTTATTTTGTTTTATTTTTTAAATTTATTTTCTGAATGTGGGTTTTGTACCCGATATTTATCGAGAATAGTGAACTGAAGACCTCCCAGTCCGGCCTTGGGTATAGTCGTGTACGTCGAGAATTATAATAATCTACGTTCACCAAAAGATGTATGAAATAAGCAGACTTGGGGAAAATACTTTTTGAAAGTATTTGGAATACATATTCCGAATACTTTGAAAAAAGTATTCCGAATATGCATTCGTATACTTTATGACTATTTAAAACCTTAAGGATTCTGAATTCTTCACAAGAAGTATTACAAATACTTTTAGAATACTTTTTTTTTTACCAGTTTCCAACAATACGAATATCAAATATAGTAATTATATTATTATTTAATGGAATTAGCACAATAACCAAGAAGTAAATTAATAATACTAATTAATTAGAAAATATAACACAGTGAAATCAAATATACTTTATTATTTGAATAAGGCTAGGCTGAAACACCGAATATCTAGCAAGATTATTGATAAAATAAATGATTGTTGTTTTAAATACCTACTGCTGCTATTTGCTACTTGTAATTTCTTTTTTTTGAAATTATTATTTTTTGTAAAACTTAATAGAAACTTTGTATACTCTCAATGACTTATAATCTATTACACTATACTTTATATTCTAAATACTCAAAACAAGTTTTGTCTTATAATATTTAGTAATATTATATTATAATATATGACCCCACACTACTAATTATAATATGTATTATAATAAAATAATATTAATAATAATATATTAATCAAATTGATTAGATACTTTAAAACTGTCCATTTCATCAAAAACAAACAGATATTAAAATTAATATGAATTTAACAAAAACAATATGAAACTTAATGTTGGTACTGTTCAAAATATGTTTGAGCTGTAAAAAGTATTCGGAATACCACACAAGTCTAGAAATAGGTACCCGTTTAGATACTGTAGAATAAGATAGATACCGGACACCGTATAAGTGGGTAGGTGTACTCACCTATATGCAGTGCTCGAATTGGGGAGGGGGGACGGAGCTCCTCTTCAATTTTTTCATATCTTGAAAGCACTTATTCAAAATATTTTCATTAGAACGGGTTTCAGGTTGAGTTCAATCATTGTAAAAGACAGTGGTTGAATTGAGGGAAAAAAATAGTAAGGGGTACTCTGAAGGCTTACAAAATAGTCGCGTCCTCAATGCATTTTTATAAACAACGGTGTATGTACTCGAAAAGTTCATCACTACCGTCCGTCACGTTTACCAATAATTCGAGCGTGGAAAATAAGATAACTGAGTATTGGCTAATAACGTAATATTAAATATACGTATTTCGTCGATATAACAATATTATTTTATATTTCGTCGGCTGTGGAAAAGCGAATACCGTCGCCAGCGTTCCTCTTAAAAAAAAAATATTTGAAAAAATAGAATGGGTACTCGGTCCCTAAATTCAACCACTGGTAAAGGGACGTTAATTTTGTTTAAAGTCTTGGAGTCCCTTTTCTTTTTTTTCCGATTCGAGCACTGTCTTTATGCAGCGGTGAAGCCAGATGGGAGGGTTTAAGCAGTGGCGTAGGTACGATTTTTTTCTAGGGGGTTTTTCAAAGAAACTTTTAAAAATTTGAATATTATTGAATAAATTTAATTTTTAATAAATAAATAGTAAATATTTTATAATAATAATTTATATTTACAATAAATGTATTTATGAATATTAAATTTTAGCTTCGTGTGCATAAAATCAATGAAATGATATTTCAAAATTTTAAAGGAAAAGAACAAGCTTTTTTAGAGTGCTGGGGGGGTGTAAACCCCTTACACCCTCCCCCCCGTATCTACGCCACTGGGTTTAAGGGTTCAAATCCCCCCTTTGCTTTTTGTTTATATAGCAATAATAATAGCTAATAATATTTCAATGATTCAATGATTCTATACTATTGGATGAATATATTATACTTCCAGTCAAATATTTTAATTTCGAAAGTTAATAATTTTTATGCTATATGCGCTACAAACTATAGTTGTGTCTGATGTACAAATGTACGGTTTTATCGTCTTGGCTTATCTAATACCAATAAGCATAGGAGGGTAGAATAAAAACAGAAATAACGCCTTGCTCCTATTATTGTAATACGCCACCTGCATGACGCAACTCCTGGCACATCGTTTACTGTATACTTTTATAGGGCGAAGCATGGAGAAATGTATTAATAACTGACCTAACCGATATTACCAACTATTAAAGTGAACGGTTCTATGACGGTGTTATACATTATTTTTCGTTTTGTCAAAGGTCATGTCTTGTCTTGTCCCGGTAATATTTTCACTATTTTTTAGCATTTTATTTTAAAAATTTAATTTAATTTGTATTTACAATTACTACCCGTTTCTTAAAATGGATAATAAAAGAAAGTCAACAAATACAATATTAAACTTTTTTTAGAAAAAAATGTACTGAACCAGTTATTGGAAATGAGGTTATTTCTTCTGCAATAGTGTCACGTGAAGTAAGTAAATAGCAAATCAGTCAAAATAAATGTGAAACAATTAAATATCAGAAAACTTAATAGTTTTGAGATTATTTTTTTAATTATTAATAAAAATGACGGGATTCAGCAGTGTCGGTCTGGTTTACGATGTGCCCCCGGCACAATAATTTTCAATAGGCCCCTTTATAATGTTTTTTTTTTAATTTTCATAAACATAAAAGAGATAATTTTTGCAGTTTTATTTTCAATGTACAATCAATAACATACCTATTTTTCAAAGTTCAATCTCAGAAACATGTTATTAATTAGAAAGAATCTTCTTGTGTATATATTTAATATAGTATATAAATATAATATTTATTTTAATACATTTAATTTAAAATTATTACAAATATAATTATTCGATAATATTATCATGTACAAGTCAATAGTATAACGACAAATAAATGTATAAACGGAAATGTGTAAACTGTACAGTGAGATACAATGACCGTGATGGGACGAAAACAAAATTTGAATTCCAATGTTAAAATTGTACCTGTTACATTTTATATTAATAAAGGTAGTAAAGTTGAATGTAATATAAACTTGTGAATGACATCACATTTATTTAATAACCCCCACCCCATTGACTAAATTCTGGTTACGCCACTATTAATGGGCCTCCACACCAAAAATAAAACGTATTCAACGTTCCGGAGGTGGGAACGCTACGGAAGTTCGCGAGTCGGTAGTTTTTCAGTTTTGTAAAAACGTACTTTCTTCATTGTGCCTCTTAGAATAATTTCGATGAAAAATACTTCGGAATAAAAATCAAAGAGGAATGTTAAGCTATGCATCGGTCGGATGATTTAAAAAAATTATCGATTTTACTCGATTTTATAGCTGTCTGAAAAATGTGTAAAACCAAAAACTCAAATAATTAATAATTAATTTTTCAATCAGTATTTCAGGAAACCATCCGGTAGACGCAAAGTAGACACATCAACGAATTCATTTATGTTCCAAACATTAAAGCCGTACTTAATTAACACGTTAAAAACACGGAAGTCCGGAAGGTCTATATATATATATATATATATAGGCCCCTTTACGGGAAAACGTTAAAATCACGCCCAATCTCCTATATTTTTATACTATAAACATTATAAATAGGCTTCCAAAAATTTTACGCCCGGGGATCAATCCCCGTCTTCCTTCCCCCTCCACCATAGTTCCGCCACTGCCTATATATATATATCTAAAATTATTCGTGTCAGATACGTGCTTCTTACAAAATCAGGTTCCCTGATGACCTAACCTAATATAGCTGTAAGTGTTGTACCACGAAGAATTCAAACGCATTTCATTTCTTCTATTTTTTTCATGATATTACAAAATACGTTAGTACCTGTACACGAGTGCACGACTAAGTATTCATTTCATCGTTCACTACAATATGTATTAACTAGTAGTGTGTTACAACTACATCAAATTATATGACTTCTACAGTTTCGAAATCGCTGAATTACATATGAATCGGAATCTATGTGAAAAAATTGAACAGACGTGATATTTATAATAGTAATTTTAACGGAAATGTTGGCGTATGTTTTTGGATAAATGTATTTAAACCGTTTTACGCAGAGAAACACGAATTATATTCATTTTTGTATATTGCCGGATTTATCTCACTTTTTCAAAATAATAATTATTATTAACTAACAACTAATATTTACCAAGTCGTCTAGGCGTATTCATAATATTATCTACTCACCTTATACCTACCATGTATTAATTATGTTCAATCTTTTTTCTTTTCTTTTTTTTTTTTATTGTAAATTTACACAATTTATTTTATACGTTTTGTAAAGAATCGTTAAAACTACATTCTACGTTTTACAATACAGATTCATATTCAATATTACAGTCACGTTTATAGATTCAAAATAGGTATACGTATTTTAACATAATGTACACAGAACACCTGAAAACGTACATCTTTAAATTAAACATTTGTATGTAGAGATGTCTCTTGGTCAAGTAGCTATAAATATTATTTGGTATTGCTTTACTCAAGGCCGAAATATATTATGATGTCATAATGGAACAACGTAACAACAGTGTACAACTATATCTTTTTAGTATACTAATGGTGTCCTATTAAATATCCAATTGTTTTACACTGTTAATTGTTAATATGCTTTACAGTTTATACACAAGCGGTGAAACAAAAGATTCTACTATGATTTTATTTTCATGGAATAGTTGACTTTCAAAAATGTAATATTTTCCTTTTTTATTTGCTTGTGTTAATTAATTTAATACAGTTAAACTTATGGTTTAGTCCATATAGGCATTTAAACACTGATGATCAGACATTCAAACAACGGTGTTCAGATAAATTCAAACTAACTATTTGTACAATAAAATGAGTATAGTATTAAAACGTATAAATTCTTATAATTTGTTTTAAAAAAGAAAACATTGTAATGATTAAACTTTTTGACATTTATTAAATTATTAAATTATTTGATGTCATCAAATTTGTTGGTATCACATTAAAATTTAAATCTAATTAAATCAAAGTAACATTGTTTCTGCCCACCAGCTTGTTTTACTTGTGGACGGGAAGACGGGCGAGTAATAATGAACGCAACTTTTGTATATAATTGATTGATTGTATTTTACTTGTGAAACAAAACTAAATAATGCACTATAAATTTATATTTTATATTATACGCAACAATATGCTTCCCCAAGTGTCTGGGTCAGCACTAAAATGCTAAAACTACGGCAAAACACAGGACAACACTGACAACTACGATAACGGTAACCAGGGCATTCTGACCATCAACATAAATACCCATGGTGTATTAGCACGTTATCACGGTCAGTAAACAAGCGAACAGAGTGGCACGACCAAGTATCTAACTGTTTTGTAGTTTTTGGTGTTTACCAAATTGAATTGATTATAAACTTATAAATTTAAAATGCAAATAATTAAAATGTCTGAAATTGGAAAAATTGAATTTAGAACCAGCAGAAATATAATGTGTGCCCACATCAGCGAATGATACATAGTCATTTTATTATGTAATGTTTCAATTGTTATAATTTTTCTATGATCATCAAAAATGTTATGCCCATAACTGCATTGATTGTTTAGGTTCATTAATGAGTCAAAGACAAAAGAAATATCATTATTTCAATAACTTTTACACTAAAATATTTCCTGTACATTAATAGATTGAATATTATAATTGTAAACATAATGCACCAAAAATAATAACCACTATTTTGTACAACATAATTCAAATTTATATAGTATATTATACAAATTTAATACATTTAAAACAAAACAAAAATTATAGCCTAAGAAACATCATTTTACAGCATCACCATAAGTGTGATTTAATTTTATCTTAACAAATTAACAAGAAATTAAATAATTGTATTTCGAATTAGGTTGTGTAATATTTTCGAATCGAGGCAGATGTTAAAATATTAAA
This sequence comes from Schlechtendalia chinensis, assembly GCA_019022885.1. NCBI lineage: Eukaryota > Metazoa > Arthropoda > Insecta > Hemiptera > Aphididae > Schlechtendalia > Schlechtendalia chinensis. The sequence goes on from CM032339.1 coordinate 29,319,679, forward strand.
TAGTTTATTGTGATACATTTAACAATAATGCTTTAATAACAGTTATACAATAGGAGTGAGTTCAGATTGATCACATCTAAGTGGTCGTATAACTTCTATTACCATTGAACCACACAAAACATCATACACACATCTGTTTTGATTAGCAGCCGCTGTGATAAAAGGTAATGGGAACAGAAATACAAAAAACAAATTTTTATTAATTGAACGGAATATTGCATGTTTCAAACCAAGATTAATGCCAGGAGTTAGAGCAATTACATCAGCTGGTTGACCTCTTATGTGAAATAATTTGTCGGCTCGTACAACAGTGAGATTTAACAACATTTTTCCAATCGTTGCTCCACCTTCAACTAATGTACCACCTTGTAGACAATATATCTAAACAAAAAGTTTTCTTATTACAGTAGAAAAATAAAATTTAAAATACTTTAATCTTAAGTAGGTACTCTTAAGTATTTTTTAAAAATACTGCAATTTAGTTTAACTTACCTCGTATATACAAACTATTAATCGGTGCGTTACTTCTAGAAAAAATAGTTCGGATGTCATTTCTACTGCTGTGGTGTAATCTACATTAAAATCATCTTGCATGAAAATACCAGTGAACTTGGAAATAAAGTCACTAAAAAATAAAAAATTATAAATTCAAAATGTACAGTATTTAAATCATATATAATTGTGAAATTCTTATTGTGTTTTATAAACCATTTATATTATCAATAAATTATATATTACGTTTTAAATTCATTAAATTTTTTAAAAATTTAATTTCCATTCTTTTCAATTTTAGTAAACTAACACTGCAATTACTAATTTGTGTTATACCTATATTTTATTGTTATGAAATGAGTATATAATTATTTAATTTTTTGTTTGTCTATATGTTTAGTTGTATTCTAACGTTTTAGACCTTTTGTACGTTTCATTTTTACAATACCTATGCAAACATAGTTTAAGTCTCACTATTATGAGTTATAAGTTTATGACTATTTCAAAAGTTGAATTTTTTTTAAAAGATTATTTATATATAAATATATATACACACACACACACATATATATATATATAATCAATCATATAAATTATGTTTATTTAAATGTTTTATGTATAAATTAAATAGTACCACAATAAATTGAATAAGAACTTTTATTTTTCAATAACAAAAATACTTGATTAAAATAATTTTAGTGACAAACCATACAAATACTTGCAACCTGATGTTGAAAACTACTCATTTAATTATTTTTAAACAACATACTAATTCTAGACACTAGTACATTAAAACCTGTTTACGTTTATTGTCTAATATTAAAATAGTAAAATACTCTTACATGTCATTAACTGAATGCATTGCACTGTATATGACCACAAATTTGATGAGACTTAATAGTATGAAATCAATAAATTCAGCACCAAAGCGTTTCCATAAGGGTGGTATAAAGCACTGGAGACCTTAATAAACAACATTTCAAACATAAAAAACAGTTCATGATTTGATATGATTTATCAATAGGTCATACCCACAAATTGATCGGGTGCAGCGGTCGATGTTTCAGGTCTAACGTTGGGCACATTTTTAATAATCTCACTAGGATTCTTTGTAACTCGCTGGTGATTATTTTGAAGCGACTCTTGTTGCAATTTGTTATAATAGCATTGATAACTGTTCACAGTAGTTAACCACGATCTCAGTTTTTTGAAGTATTCTTCTCTGGATCCGCTGTTTGTTATTTTGGAATTCTTGTCATCTTTTGGCGTATTCAAATCGTTATTCGATGCTGACTTGTCTGCCTGTTTTTTCATGATTCGGCGGTGGTGCGTAATACAAATATTTCGGTTCTAACACGTAGAATTTAAAATATGATATCACAAAACAATAATGTTCACAAATCTAGACGTTTACAAAATGTATAACTATAATATAACCAGCCACTCATAACGGAACAACAAAATTTACAACAATTTTGGATTTTACAACTCGATCATTTTTGTTGTTGTTGGTATGAAGTTTGATAAGGAAATACGTGACGTCAATTATCTACGACAGTGTTGTGTTCTCGTGATTTGTCCCAGTAGCCAGTTGGTAAAATTGAACAGCGAGAGTCTAAACGGAAATGCGCAATCGCTATTGAACACGATATATAAATCGGTGACGTTTATCGAACGATCGGCCAAAATACGATTATGAACAGAATTAGCTACTGTTTTATTTATTTCATTTCAATCGCCTCGGTTGTTTGTAAGAGTAATGATTTTTAAGTTCATACATTCAACATTTTAATCACAATCAAAAGCGTTTGAAAGTAAAATATGTTATACACAAAGCTGGGCGGCGAATTGATCGATGTTTCCAACTGGTTTTAATTTGAGTTACGTGTGAATTTCACGAAGAAAATCAACAGAGTTGGTGAAAAGTTACTCAGAAGTTACTTAAGAAAAGAACTAGTTAAACGATAATATATAGGTTATTAAATAAACTTTTGTCGAATGAGTAATGGTATATTACTTGATAACAGATAATGTGATAATATAAAAAGTGTCATGTTTTGTATACAAAGTAAAATGTCAAACCACGAGGATGGATACATTTTTTTTCTATAATATCATTTAAATTTTTAATAATACTTCATCAAAAGTTTTAAAAAATTTGTTTCTAATGAATTATTTATAACGGTAATTATTAATTAATAATATTTGTATTTTGTTTGTTAATACTGCTATACTACTGTTTCCCATCTCCGTCAAACAATTATATATTCAAATTATATATTTGAAAAAACAACTTTATAAACGAATTAAAAGTTTTTAGTAAAACAAGTAACCTAAACATAACCAATATTAAATGATTCGTTGTAAAATTCTACCGTATGTCACATCGTTCTAGGGTAGAATTTTTTAAGGAATCCCATGTTGTGGGTTATTTTTAATTTTTAATATTATTTAATGTGTAAATAGGTTAAGTCCGAAATATTGGAAATAAAAACAAAAAAAAAAATTCCCATTTATTCGCCCTACAGAATATAACTAACGAGTAAACTTCATTTCAGATATACTCTGTGTATATACTATAGGTAACCTATATTCTCGAAATAATAATAATGATGACCTGTTATCGCTTTAAATAGATATAATACAAATTTCACCTTTTTTTTTTTTTTTCTTAATACTTGATATTTTATTGGAAGTAATATTTATATTATCTTACGGCATATATATTAAAAACCGTAATTTAAATAAAATTAATGTTTTTGACTCCAGTGTAATTAAATGTATATAAATTCTAAAATAAACTTTTTTCGTGTAGGAAAAAACGGCAACGTTTTATTGATGTACAAATCAACAAGCATTTATTTTGAAAGTCATGGCGCTCGAATCATACACCGTGTCGTAAAAGTACAGTAACCGCAATAAATGTGTACATCTAAAGAAATTCAATTACGAGTTTTATACATTTCTGGTGAGTTAAATCAATTTTACGAACGGCATAACGTGAAGCGAATTTAAACCTTCCTTCCTTCCTTGCTGGAATATTATAAAATAAAATTATTAAAATGGAATACATTACATCCGGTTTAAAGTCTTGAAGTTACTATTTTCAATACATGATTGGGTCTAAATAATTAATAATAATAGTTTTATAAATATTGATGTATGTTTCAATGTAACATATGACATACGTTTTTATTCATAAAATTACGTATGTAAGGCATTAACAGCTCGTTAATCATATATCTATTACAATTACACAAACCCAAATATATAAAAAAAATAAACATAAAATAATTGTTTACGTAATGTATTAGCATACATAGACACGCGCGACAATGAATGGTTGAAAATTACTGGCTACTCAATAGACAGCAACGGGCACGAAATTTATTATGACAACCGTTTTAATGTACAAAAACTGTGTTAAATTTTTTTCATTATATCAACGAACGTCGAACGTTGACCATCATTCTCAATCAAATATATTATATTTTTGTATATAGTATGCTAATAATGTCTTTTGTGAAATGTAATGAAAGCAGCCAACATTAATGAATGGGAAACAGTTTTGTTTCTACTCTGATTTCTGTATTGTAAGTTAAAATTATTTTAATATTTTTTTTTTTTATTTAATGTTGTTAATAGCCGATTATTAAAAAATGTCTTATTCCGCGATCAATTTAATTTTTTTTTTTAATTCTCAACAAGGTTAACTTAAGTATTTCAGATAAATTAAATGACATACTTTAATTTACTGAAATGCTTTTATAATAAATAAATAAATTCTAACTTAATTATTTAATTTAATGCGAAATTCAATAATTGCACGTGTTTATTGTGTTGAAATACTCGTACAATAATATAAATAATAATTACATGTTTTGTATAATATCGAATTATTTTAATTATTCGTATTAATCTATACTTGCATCTTGTTTTCGTCAAAAGAACTTTTTTTTTTCATTATTTTTAATCTCGAAAAAGTATTTTTTTTGCAGAGTGTTTTCAGAAGAATTTTCGTTTGCTGGTCGTTAACACTGGCCACAATCAATACGTTTGTGAATTGTCAGCAAATTACACAGTAAAGAAACGGAACTACTATGGTTTAGTCTAGATTCCCGTGTGCATGCACATGCCATCGGGCGCGTCCCCAGGTTGCGGATAAGGGAACGCCCCTCAAACTGCGGGGTAGCCGTGATATAAGCCATAACTCATGGACGAATAAACGGTCGCGGACAAGTGCACCACCGGGAGAGTGATCAACTTCCGGTGTCCTCAATGATCAAGAAGACAAACCGAAGACCCAGTGCTCGAGATTTTTAAATGTCATAATTGCTTGTTTATAAATATTTTTCTTATTTGTATTTCATAGTTTTTCTAATGCTCTTAGTTATAATTTATTTTTTGTTTTTATTATTATATATTATATTTTTATTGTTATATAGATATTTTTCTTTCAAACGTTTTAATGTATAAATTATGTTATTTTTATTGTTGTATGATGTTGTTGTATTGATGTATTAATTTAACATTGTATTATCATTGAATGATTATTTATATTGTATAATTTTTTGGAAAAATAAATTTTGTCAAACATAAGTTTTTGATTTTTTTAACAATTTAAACAAACGGACGTTTTGTTTTATATTTCTTTTAATGTATCATTCCGAAAATTTTACTACTCCTATAATTAGGTGTTAACTATTATTAGTTTATAAGTGCTTTTTTATCGTTTCCGTAAACCGTATAATATAATCGTTGGTTATGATTATTTATTTGAATTATTATAAGAAACATAAAATAATATTGATTGCATAATGAAAATTTGAACATTTTGTTCATATTTAAAAATGAATACATTTTGTAATTTTAGGACCCAATTATTATCGATACACTATAATATCAGAATATGTCTGAATATGGGTGTTCATTTTTTTATGATTAATACTAGCGGAGGAGGGAGAGTTTGTACATATTAACAAAACAAATTTAAATACATATGTTTTATATTTATTTACAGAATCATGAAAATCAATTATTTTTAAACGAGTTGACGAAAAATCGATTTTACGTAACTCATCTTTTACCTCGTCTGTTTTCGTTCCTCACCGCGTGGAACTGAGACTGCCCGTCGACGGTTTCGCAGCCAAACCTTTACATATGGCTGTGGACTAAAGTCTTCGATTAGAGAACCGTCGATGGATATGAACATTAAATCTGACACATTTTCAATGGTCAAACGAGTCCTCAATTCCATTTACAACTTAAATGGTTTCAACTCACAAATTCAATATGATATTATATAGTATATCATATAGATGTCAAATCAAACTTGATAAATCGATGACATCCTGAAATCTGAAATCTCGCAGCAAAATTTAATAAACCATTATCATTAAAATATTAGATAAAGCACTATTTTGCGCCAAAGGAAATGTCTATTTAGACAAAAATCTGATTTTCAGAGGAAAACAGTCCCGCCCGAATGTAAATATGATAAATGTTAAATTTAACCTTACGTAGATATTACCATAGAACATAATTATGTTCTACGATATTACTTCAGTTCGATTTAATTTTTGTTCTCTGGGCGTTTGAGAAATTTCCCGGCCATTATATCGTCGTACGTGAAGCGCGAATTGGAACATTGCTAAACACAAATGTACAACAAATGTATAAAGGCGATACACACATTTCGCCGAGTATTAAAATCTACTTACTTGAACGAATTTATCGGTGTGACTGTTTTGATCAGTTTTGCTGCGGGGAAAAAATCGTACTCGAATTATTTTCGTAACAAAAATAAATCATAATAATAATAATAATAATAATCAAAAACCTATGGCACGACTCCAGTAATGTTTTGTTTTCCGTTACTAGTTGTTCGTAATTCACCTTCATCTTTGACAATAAAATCATTTTAATATCATATTGTTCTTCGGCGGCTATCCGTCTTTTGATCTCCAAAGACAAATCGACTTCTACGGATCGGAAAAAATGCATGTACAATGAATACTACTCGTAAACATTGCAACTTATCGCCCGCGCGAGTTTGGGTACACTTAATAATAATTGTTTAAATTGTCACAATGCCGCTTACTGTATGCATCGAGTTCATTGTTTTTCAAGTCCAACACTTTGTCCAACGTCGCGAAAACATGGATAATGTCGTGCTTCTGTTTTATCGAGCCTCTTTGCCAAGACGGCAAATGTTTCACGGCGATTTCGATTAGACTCTTGTACCTATTACAAATAATATAACGGGGTGTTGATGAACGTATTGTTTTTTAACTTCGAAAAATGTCTAAATTTACATTTTGCTGTGTGAAACGTAATCGACAGTTGAGACTTTGTCGTAGGTAAAAAATAGCACACGCTATTTCGTGTATATATATAAATAAATAAATAAATATTGCGCATACTTGTTGCACAGAGCCATACTGTTGTCGATTATTTTTTGGTGTGTGAACGACATTTCTTGAAAACTTAGCGATTTGAAACCGTTGAGTTCGATTTTTTTCAGCACCGCTTTCAGATTCACGCGGTTTTTGTTGACCACCCGAGTCTTACAGTCGCCGCGTCCGAACTTTGCCAATAGTTCGTCGATTGCGTCTCCGCTACTATCCTTTCCTACGTGCGATACATAAATCGAGTCGTGTTGTTAACGGAAAACCGTAAACGGCCGATTCGAGCGTCTCCCGCCGTCCAAGCTCACTTAGATTTTGAACCGTCTCACACGCCGGTTCGTCGGTCTGCACGCCGATCGACACGGTGGCAGCGTCGAGGGGGCCCGTCCGGTTAGCGGCCACGCCGGCGCCGTCGGTCGTCAGGTCCGCCTCCTGCACCGCGGCGGAGGACTGCTTTTCGTCATCGTCGTCGGTCGTCAGGTCCGACTCCTGCACCGAGGCGGAGGAGCGCTTTTCGTCATCGCTGTCGGTCGTCAGGTCCGCGTCCTGCACCGCGACGGAGGACCGCTTTTCGTCATCGCCGTCGGTCGTCAGGTCCGCGTCCTGCACCGCGGCGGAGGACCGCTTTTTGTCATCGCCGTCGGTCGTCAAGGCCGCGTCCTGCACCGCGACGGAGGACCGCTTTTCGTCATCGGCGTCGGTCGTCAAGGCCGCGTCCTGCACCGCGACGGAGGACCGCTTTTCGTCATCGCCGTCGGTCGTCAAGGCCGCGTCCTGCACCGCGGCGGAGGACCGCTTTTCGTCATCGCCGCCGTCTTCGCGCGGCGTCGAGTCCGTTCGGACGGCAATCGTTTCGCCGGCCGACGGCGGCGAGTCGGTCTGACACGCGACGGTCTTGCACACAGACGGCAAGGCCGTCTGACTGAAAGTGTTGTACGTCATCGTACCGGTCGGATGGTTCGTCTGGACGGCGACGGTCTCGCAGAACGTCGCCCAGTCGGTCTGTGCGGCGACGGTCTCGCTGAACGCCGCCCAGTCGGTCTGTGCGGCGACGGTCTCGCTGAACGCCGCCGGGTCGGTCTGTGCGGCGACGGTCTCGCTGAACGCCGCCGGGTCGGTCTGTGCGGCGACGGTCTCGCTGAACGCCGTCGGGCCGGTCTGACTGAAGGTGTTGTACACCAATCGGACGTCGTACGGGCAGTTGGTACGCGCGGGAACGGCGACCGTGTCGTAGACCGTCGTCGAGTCGGTCTGCACGGCGGCGACGGTGGTAGACGTCTGCGCGTCCGTCTGCGAGGCCACGACGTTGTTCGTCTGCGCGTCCGTTTGGACGGAGGTCGCGGTGCGGCTCGTCTCGTCCGTTTGGACGGCGGCCACGTGGCTGTGCGTCGCGTCGGTCTGCGCGGCGGCCGTATGGTTGGCCGGCGTGACCGTCTGCACGGCGACCGTCTCGGTGGCCGACGTCGCCGTCTGCGAGGCCGCGTTCGCGTGCGCCCACGCGACCGTCTGCGAGAAGACGACGCGCGTTTCGCGGATCGGCGGCGGGTCGGTCTGCGAGCTCGCGTCCGACAGTTTTGTCGTCTGAATAATCGTGTTTACGCGAAACGATACGTGCAATTTTAGATCAACGCCCAACTACATCCCGTGTCACTGTATGTATATTACCTTAAAAACAGGAAACGACAACCCGGCAAAACGATTCCGTACGTTGATTCGTAGCAGTGTTTTCATATAAATATAAGACAATATAATATGAATGCACGCCCATAGCGAGTCGACGCGTTTCTCCGGAGCAGACGAATGTCGTCTCGACCGTGGTGGACCGTTTTTCTCGTCCATAACAGTCGACATCGGTTCTCCGGATCCGTCGTTGAGTTTCAAATCGGCCTCTTGCACATTGCTGCGTTTGAAAACAACTTCGGTTTCGGTCGCTTTCCGCGTGTTTGACGACACGGATTCCATTTCGGATGAATATTATTCAAGATCGAATTATGTACCAAGAACAATACTCGTCACAACGATTCGAATAAAGCTGTCAACTGAAATACGTGTTATTACGACGGTTTATTATACGTCGATGTTATTAAAGCCAAATCCATGGAAACCTAAACTGCGTTGCGCATAGAAACAACAATATGTACAACCCACTCAATAATTAACTGCTGTGTAGTATGCACAGACAGTCAAAATATTAATTTTCGATACACATTAAACTAGCCAGCTGTTGCACACTATAAACGTGTTTAGTATACACGAATGCGTAAACACCGACCGGTATTATTTTTTCTCCGTTTATACATCAATATTTTATTTTATCATACACTACAATATTATAGGTTATATATATATATAAATCTTATGTGCGTCTGATCGCGATCGCAAACCATCAGCGAATAGTACGGCTCACTATGTATACACGTGTGGCATGTCCGTCTCGTTCAAAGATAGTGGTAGAAACGGCGTTGAGGTGGGATGCACACGCAAACTCCGACCGAATTTCGTCCGCCGCCCGGTGCGCTCTCATTTGGAACGCAGTATAATTATTATTATTTAAAGAGTAAAGGAGATATATAGTTTTATTGTTATGTAACTAATATGAACACATACCGGTGCTTAAATATTTATTTTGTTCAAAACGTAATTTGTTGAACATTCCTAAAACGAACCACACGATATTAAACTGATCGCCTAAAATATAAGCATTATTATTTATCACCAATATACCGTTAAAACGTTCAGGACAATTTGAACTCGCTATTTTTAAATAAAAGTACCACGGAAATTGAACAGTTTTAATGTAATTTATTCAAACACATACGCAGCACCGGATTCAGAAACCAAGGTCCTGGGCCCATCTTTAGTGATTAGGCTTCATTTTTCAATTGCGTATATCTGATATTAGTACATTACAAGTGCATTTGTGCATTAGTGATTGGCAAGTTTGTCAAAATATCGAAAAAAATCAATACACTATAATATCAAGCAAAAATATATATTGATAAATGTCAATATTTGATATACAGTGTACGCTGCTTATAAGACTCGCGGATATAAGATTCAGTCGCTTATTAGACTCAAAATCGTCTGGAACGGTCCAGACGTATCCAAATACATTAAACAAATTCGGTTATAAGACTCAAATTTTGTAAAAAAAAATAATAGAAAATAAACATTTTTCGTTAAAATTTAGAAATAATTTGATTTTCAAAAATTACATATTTTTTTGGATATTACTGGTTTCGATTCATGCTTTATAATGTGTGTATGTACAACAAATTTTATCACATTTCACATTTATCGCAATTATCGTTATTGTAGTGCGAGTTATAAATACACTCCAGATTATCTGGCACAGCTATCGTAATCGATAACGTCGACGGTATAATCGTTGTACAATTTACAATCGTCAATCAGTCGTCATTCGAGTTTCAACGCTGTCTTTTTTTCTTGTTAACATGAGTGCTAATCTAATACGACGTGCTCTTAGTTTGAATAACAAAATAGACATTTTAGAAAAGTACGACCGTCTTCCCAAAACGGGACAACGTGAAGCAGCAAATAAGCTAAACATTTCACAATCGGTATTAGGTAGAATATTAAAAAATAGGGAAGACATTAAATATGAATTCGAGAATATAGGTAACCTATATTCTCGAAATAATAATAATGATGACCTGTTATCGCTTTAAATAGATATAATACAGATTTCACATTTTTTTTTTTTTCTTAATACTTGATATTTTATTGGAAGTAATATTTATATTATCTTACGGCATATATATTAAAAACCGTCGTACGGTGTAAAATTAAAAACCTTAATTTAAATTGTTGGGTTACACTATATTCGGAAAATAAAAAAAAGTAACCACGGATACACAATTCATGTTTTATTTATTATAGTCGAGACCGAAACATAGCCAGAGACATTCGCCCGTTCACTACTACTCAGTATCATTATTCGCCCGATTATATTGGTGTCGCGTGTTCTAGAATATTCGAGTACGCGATAGTATCGGAATTCCTACTCGATAAGAGTATTCTCGAATATTCCAGAACACACGACAATGAATTCCAACAAAATAAAATTAATGTTTTTGACTCCAGTGTAATTAAATGTATATAAATTCTAAAAAAAACTTTTTTCGTGTAGGAAAAAATGGCAACGTTTTATTGATGTACAAATCAACAAACATTTATTTTGAAAGTTTTGGGACTCGAATCATACACCGTGTCGTAAAAGTACAGTAACCGCAATAAATGTATACATCTAAAGAAATTCAATTACGAGTTTTATACATTTCTGGTGAGTCAAATCAATTTTACGAACAGCATAACGTGAAGCGAATTTAAACCTTCCTTCCTTCCTTGCTGGAATATTATAAAATAAAATTATTAAAATGGAATATATTACATCCGGTTTAAAGTCTTGAAGTTACTATTTTCAATACATGATTGGGTCTAAATAATTAATAATAATAGTTTTATAAATATTGATGTATGTTTCAATGTAACATATGACATACGTTTTTATTCATAAAATTACGTATGTAAGGCGTTAACAGCTCGTTAATCATATATCTATTACAATTACACAAACCCAAATATATAAAAAAAATAAACATAAAATATTTGTTTACGTAATGTATTAGCATACATAGCCACGCGCGACAATGAATGGTGAAAATTACTGGCTACTCAATAGACAGCAACGGGCACGAAATTTATTATGACAACCGTTTTAATGTACAAAAACTGTGTTAAATTTTTTTCATTATATCAACGAACGTCGAACGTTGACCATCATTCTCAATCAAATATATTATATTTTTGTATATAGTATGCTAATAATGTCTTTTGTGAAATGTAATGAAAGCAGCCAACATTAATGAATGGGAAACAGTTTTGTTTCTACTCTGATTTCTATATTGTAAGTTTAAAATTATTTTAATATTTTTTTTTATTTAATGTTGTTAATAGCTGATTATTAAAAAATGTCTTATTCCGCGTTTAATTTAATTTTTTTTTTTTTAATTCTCAACAATGTTAACTTAAGTATTTCAGATAAATTAAATGACATACTTTAATTTACTGAAATGCTTTTATAATAAATAAATAAATTCTAACTTAATTATTTAATTTAATGCGAAATTCAATAATTGCACGTGTTTATTGTGTTGAAATACTCGTACAATAATATAAATAATAATTACATGTTTTGTATAATATCGAATTATTTTAATTTTTCGTATTAATCTATACTTGCATCTTGTTTTCGTCAAAAGAACTTTTTTTTTTTCATTATTTTTAATCTCGAAAAAGTATTTTTTTTGCAGAGTGTTTTCAGAAGAATTTTCGTTTGCTGGTCGTTAACACTGGCCACAATCAATACGTTTGTGAATTGTCAGCAAATTACACAGTAAAGAAACGGAACTACTATGGTTTAGTCTAGATTCCCGTGTGCATGCACATGCCATCGGGCGCGTCCCCAGGTTGCGGATAAGGGAACGCCCCTCAAACTGCGGGGTAGCCGTGATATAAGCCATAACTCATGGACGAATAAACGGTCGCGGACAAGTGCACCACCGGGAGAGTGATCAACTTCCGGTGTCCTCAATGATCAAGAAGACAAACCGAAGACCCAGTGCTCGAGATTTTTAAATGTCATAATTGCTTGTTTATAAATATTTTTCTTATTTGTATTTCATAGTTTTTCTAATGCTCATAGATATAATTTATTTTTTGTTTTTATTATTATATATTATATTTTTATTGTTATATAGATATTTTTCTTTCAAACGTTTTAATGTATAAATTATGTGTTATTTTTATTGTTGTATGATGTTGTTGTATTGATGTATTAATTTAACATTGTATTATCATTGAATGATTACTTATATTGTATAATTTTTTGGAAAAATAAATTTTGTCAAACAGAAGTTTTTGATTTTTTTAACAATTTAAACAAACGGACGTTTTGTTTTATATTTCTTTTAACGTATCATTCCGAAAATTTTACTACTACTATAATTAGGTGTTAACTATTATTAGTTTATAAGTGCTTTTTTATCGTTTCCGTAAACCGTATAATATAATCGTTGGTTATGATTATTTATTTAAATTATTATAAGAAACATAAAATAATATTGATTGCATAATGAAAATTTGAACATTTTGTTCATATTATAAAATGAATACATTTTGTAATTTTAGGACCCAATTATTATCGATACACTATAATATCAGAATATGTCTGAATATGGGTGTTCATTTTTTTATGATTAATACTAGCGGAGGAGGGAGAGTTTGTACATATTAACAAAACAAATTTAAATACATACGTTTTATATTTATTTACAGAATCATGAAAATCAATTATTTTTAAACGAGTTGACGAAAAATCGATTTTACGTAACTCATCTTTTACCTCGTCTGTTTTCGTTCCTCACCGCGTGGAACTGAGATTGCCCGTCGACGGTTTCGCAGCCAAAACTTTACATATGGCTGTGGACTAAAGTCTTCGATTAGAGGACCGTCGATGGATATGAACATTAAATCTGACACATTTTCAATGGTCAAACGAGTCCTCAATTCCATTTACAATTTTAATGGTTTCAACTCACAAATTCAATATGATATTATATAGTATATCATATAGATGTCAAATCAAACTTGATAAATCGATGACATCCTGAAATCTGAAATCTCGCAGCAAAATTTAATAAACCATTATCATTAAAATATTAGAAAATGCACTATTTTGCGCCAAAGGAAATGTCTATTTAGACAAAAATCTGATTTTCAGAGGAAAACAGTCCCGCCCGAATGTAAATATGATAAATGTTAAATTTAACCTTACGTAGATATTACCATAGAACATAATTATGTTCTACGATATTACTTCAGTTCGATTTAATTTTTGTTCTCTGGGCGTTTGAGAAATTTCCCGGCCATTATATCGTCGTACGTGAAGCGCGAATTGGAACATTGCTAAACACAAATGTACAACAAATGTATAAAGGCGATACACACATTTTGCCGAGTATTAAAATATACTTACTTGAACGAATTTATCGGTGTGACTGTTTTGATCAGTTTTGCTGCGGGGAAAAAATCGTACTCAAATTATTTTCGTAACAAAAATAAATCATAATAATAATAATAATAATAATCAAAAACCTATGGCACGACTGCAGTAATGTTTTGTTTTCCGTTACTAGTTGTTCGTAATTCACCTTCATCTTTGACAATAAAATCATTTTAATATCATATTGTTCTTCGGCGGCTATCCGTCTTTTGATCTCCAAAGACAAATCGACTTCTACGGATCGGAAAAAATGCATGTACAATGAATACTACTCGTAAACATTGCAACTTATCGCCCGCGAAAGTTTGGGTACACTCAATAATAATTGTTTAAACTATCACAATGCCGCTTACTGTATGCATCGAGTTCATTGTTTTTCAAGTCCAACACTTTGTCCAACGTCGCGAAAACATGGATAATGTCGTGCTTCTGTTTTATGGAGCCTCTTTGCCAAGACGGCAAATGTTTCACGGCGATTTCGATTAGACTCTTGTACCTATTACAAATAATATAACGGGGTGTTGATGAACGTATTGTTTTTTAACTTCGAAAAATGTCTAAATTTACATTTTGCTGTGTGAAACGAAATCGACAGTTGAGACTTTGTCGTAGGTAAAAAATAGCACACGCTATTTCGTGTATATATATATATATAAATAAATAAATAAATAAATAAATAAATAAATATTGCGCATACTTGTTGCACAGAGCCATACTGTTGTCGATTATTTTTTGGTGTGTGAACGACATTTCTTGAAAACTTAGCGATTTGAAACCGTTGAGTTCGATTTTTTTCAGCACCGCTTTCAGATTCACGCGGTTTTTGTTGACCACCCGGGTCTTACGGTCGCCGCGTCCGAACTTTGCCAATAGTTCGTCGATTGCGTCTCCGCTATTATCCTTTCCTACGTGCGGTACATAAATCGAGTCGTGTTGTTAACGGAAAACCGTAAACGGCCGATTCGAGCGTCTCCCGCCGTCCAAGCTCACTTAGATTTTGAACCGTCTCACACGCCGGTTCGTCGGTCTGCACGCCGATCGACACGGTGGCAGCGTCGAGGGGGCCCGTCCGGTTAGCGGCCACGCCGGCACCGTCGGTCGTCAGGTCCGCCTCCTGCACCGCGGCGGAGGACTGCTTTTCGTCATCGTCGTCGGTCGTCAGGTCCGACTCCTGCACCGAGGCGGAGGAGCGCTTTTCGTCATCGCTGTCGGTCGTCAGGTCCGCGTCCTGCACCGCGACGGAGGACCGCTTTTCGTCATCGCCGTCGGTCGTCAGGTCCGCGTCCTGCACCGCGGCGGAGGACCGCTTTTTGTCATCGCCGTCGGTCGTCAAGGCCGCGTCCTGCACCGCGACGGAGGACCGCTTTTCGTCATCGTCGTCGGTCGTCAAGGCCGCGTCCTGCACCGCGACGGAGGACCGCTTTTCGTCATCGTCGTCGGTCGTCAAGGCCGCGTCCTGCACCGCGGCGGAGGACCGCTTTTCGTCATCGCCGCCGTCTTCGCGCGGCGTCGAGTCCGTTCGGACGGCAATCGTTTCGCCGGCCGACGGCGGCGAGTCGGTCTGACACGCGACGGTCTTGCACACAGACGGCAAGGCCGTCTGACTGAAAGTGTTGTACGTCATCGTGCCGGTCGGATGGTTCGTCTGGACGGCGACGGTCTCGCAGAACGTCGCCCAGTCGGTCTGTGCGGCGACGGTCTCGCTGAACGCCGCCCAGTC
Organism: Schlechtendalia chinensis; assembly: GCA_019022885.1. Lineage (NCBI taxonomy): Eukaryota > Metazoa > Arthropoda > Insecta > Hemiptera > Aphididae > Schlechtendalia > Schlechtendalia chinensis. The sequence goes on from CM032339.1 coordinate 29,335,382, forward strand.
GGTCTGTGCGGCGACGGTCTCGCTGAACGCCGCCGGGTCGGTCTGTGCGGCGACGGTCTCGCTGAACGCCGCCGGGTCGGTCTGTGCGGCGACGGTCTCGCTGAACGCCGTCGGGCCGGTCTGACTGAAGGTGTTGTACACCAATCGGACGTCGTTCGGGCAGTTGGTACGCGCGGGAACGGCGACCGTGTCGTAGACCGTCGTCGAGTCGGTCGCGGCGACGGTGGTAGACGTCTGCGCGTCCGTCTGCGAGGCCACGACGTTGTTCGTCTGCGCGTCCGTTTGGACGGAGGTCGCGGTGCGGCTCGTCTCGTCCGTTTGGACGGCGGCCACGTGGCTGTGCGCGTCGGTCTGCGCGGCGGCCGTATGGTTGGCCGGCGTGACCGTCTGCACGGCGACCGTCTCGGTGGCCGTCGTCGCCGTCTGCGAGGCCGCGTTCGCGTGCGCCCACGCGACCGTCTGCGAGAAGACGACGCGCGTTTCGCGGATCGCGGCGGCGGGTCGGTCTGCGAGCTCGCGTCCGACAGTTTTGTCGTCTGAATAATCGTGTTTACGCGAAACGATACGTGCAATTTTAGATCAACGCCCAACTACATCCCGTGTCACTGTATGTATATTACCTTAAAAACAGGAAACGACAACCCGGCAAAACGATTCCGTACGTTTATTCGTAGCAGTGTTTTCATATAAATATAAGACAATATGATATGAATGCACGTCCATAGCGAGTCGACGCGTTTCTCCGGAGCAGACGAATGTCGTCTCGACCGTGGTGGACCGTTTTTCTCGTCCATAACAGTCGACATCGGTTCTCCGGTAGACGATACGTCGTTGAGTTTCAAATCGGCCTCTTGCACATTGCTGCGTTTGAAAACAACTTCGGTTTCGGTCGCTTTCCGCGCGTTTGACGACACGGATTCCATTTCGGATGAATACTATTCAAGATCGAATTATGTACCAAGAACAATACTCGTCACAACGATTCGAATAAAGCTGTCAACTGAAATACGTGTTATTACGACGGTTTATTATACGTCGATGTTATTAAAGCCAAATCCATGGAAACCTAAACTGCGTTGCGCATAGAAACAACAATATGTACAACCCACTCAATAATTAACCGCTGTGTAGTATGCACAGACAGTCAAAATATTAATTTTCGATACACATTAAACTAGCCAGCTGTTGCACACTATAAACGTGTTTAGTATACACGAATGCGTAAACACCGACCGGTATTATTTTTTCTCCGTTTATACATCGATATTTTATTTTATCATACACTACAATATTATAGATTATATATATATCTTATGTGCGTCTCATCGCGATCGCAAACCATTAGCGAATAATACGGCTCACTATGTATACACATGTGGCATGTCCGTCTCGTTCAAAGATAGTGGTAGAAACGACGTTGAGGTGGGATGCACACGCAAACTCCGACCGAATTTCGTCCGCCGCCCGGTGCGCTCTCATTTGGAACGCAGTATAATTATTATTATTTAAAGAGTAAAGGAGATATATAGTTTTATTGGTATGTAACTAATATGAACACATACCGGTGCTTAAATATTTATTTTGTTCAAAACGTAATTTGTTGAACATTCCTAAAACGAACCACACGATATTAAACTGATCGCCTAAAATATAAGCATTATTATTTATCACCAATATACCGTTAAAACGTTTAGGACAATTTGAACTCGCTATTTTTAAATAAACGTACCACGGAAATTGAACAGTTTTAATGTAATTTATTCAAACACATACGCAGCACCGGATTCAGAAACCAAAGTCCTGGGCCCATCTTTAGTGATTAGGCTTCATTTTTCAATTACGTATATCTGATATTAGTACATTACAAGTGCATTTGTGCATTAGTGATTGGCAAGTTTGTCAAAATATCGAAAAAAATCAATACACTATAATATCAAGCAAAAATATATATTGATAAATGTCAATATTTGATATACAGTGTACGCTGCTTATAAGACTCGCGGATATAAGATTCAGTCGCTTATTAGACTCAAAATCGTCTGGAACGGTCCAGACGTATCCAAATACATTAAACAAATTCGGTTATAAGACTCAAATTTTGTAAAAAAAAATAATAGAAAATAAACATTTTTCGTTAAAATTTAGAAATAATTTGATTTTCAAAAATTACATATTTTTTTGGATATTACTGGTTTCGATTCATGCTTTATAATGTGTGTATGTACAACAAATTTTATCACATTTCACATTTATCGCAATTATCGTTATTGTAGTGTGAGTTATAAATACACTCCAGATTATCTGGCACAGCTATCGTAATCGATAACGTCGACGGTATAATCGTTGTACAATTTACAATCGTCAATCAGTCGTCATTCGAGTTTCAACGCTGTCTTTTTTTCTTGTTAACATGAGTGCTAATCTAATACGACGTGCTCTTAGTTTGAATGACAAAATAGACATTTTAGAAAAGTACGACCGTCTTCCCCAAACGGGACAACGTGAAGCAGCAAATAAGCTAAACATTTCACAATCGGTATTAGGTAGAATATTAAAAAATAGGGAAGACATTAAATATGAAGCATTACAAAATGAGTCTCTAAGTGGAAAAAGGAAAAGGTGCGGAAAGGATGATACAGTTGAACGCGCGTTGAAAGAATGGTTCATTAGAAATATAGATGCTCATGTGTCAGGCCCATTGCTTTGCCAAAAAGCTGAAGAACTGGCAGAAAAAATGAGGAAAGTTAACTTCAAGGCGAGTGATGGGTGGTTCCATCGGTGGAAAAAAAGAGAAAATATTTCTTTCGCAAAAACGCACGGAGAACAAGATGACGCAGATTATACAAACGCTTATTTTTGGATAGAAAATAACCGGCCTTCTCTCATCTCTGAATTTTCACCCTCTGATGTTTCTAATGCCGATGAAACTGGTTTGTACTTTAGATCACTACCTGAACATACTTACGTTCTTAAAAATGACAAAACAAAAGGAACAAAAACTTGTAAAGAACGAATTGACGTTAGACGAAATGACGCTAATGTGTTGTGCCTGTATGACGGAAGAAAAAAAGAAACTGCTCGTTATCGGAAAGAGTAAGCAGCCTCGTTGTTTCAAAGGAGTTAAAGCTTTACCTGTAGACTACTCAGCAAATAAAAATGCATGGATGACCAACGAAATCTTTATCCAGTGGTTGATCAAGTGAGATAACGAACTAGACAGAAAAATGTTTGAACCCATTCGGTCTGGTGATATCGGAATTCAGAAAGACCCCTTAGAAAGGACTTTTGGCGTAATTTGCCTAGTATACCCCTTAAAAGATACTGAATCAAAATTAATCTCGTTAGTACAGTGTACCTACCATCAACAGTGCTAGAATTATAGAAAAATAAAAAAAAAATGAAAGGCAGAATTTATAGTATGTAAGTATGCTTAGTAATTAATAGTTTGGTTACGAAAATATTCGACGTGGCGGTAAATCGGTCCGGCGGCGAGACGGTCAGCGGCGAATCGGTCTGGCGGCGAAACGGTCGTGGCGAAGTGTCCTAGACCCCTCATTGTATATTAGTATTCATAATAATTTTAATATAAATTCTAACATTTAATCTACGATGTTGGGTACACAGCTTATTTTGCTGTTATACACCTCTATAAAATATCAGTTATTTTAGTTACCTTAAAACAAGTTTAAAACACAAGTACACTAATTTACTGCAGTTTAATATAAAAATCCACACTTTTCAAAAACTATGAATAATAATAAAAATAAAATTATTATTATTATTTTCAAACTTCCGCACGCCCCACCTGCCTACCGACACCATGTGCCCAGATCTTATGAAATAAAAATAATATACACATACATTGTTACACAAAATTATATAGTAAGAAATCAAATTATTTATGTACCAATATTGTATAAAGATATGGTGACTGGGGTGGCACGACTCGTTTTATTTTTCTAATTTAAATGAATAATTATGTATATATTATGTTCTTTTCCGGACCCCCAAAGAGCCCGGGCCCCGGGACCATAGTACTCACTGACACCCCCTCCTCCTCTTTGTGGGTGCCTTATAGTCAGTCGCCTATCCGCCCATGAAACTATTATTGTATGATAATTGCGTTCTGTGATAAAGATCACGATAAAATCGCTTAACCGAACGCTGCGTAAAATAATCGTGGGAATTATTCCAACGTAGATCAAACACATAAAATATATTTACGAGGTAAGTACCATTTTATGTATGTAAAAAAAAAAACAAATACAAAATGCGTAGTGATTTTTTTTTTTGTCTCGAAGGTCATATATTTTCCTCGTGCGTGTCGATTACGAAAACAAACAGATTTATACTTATGGCTTTTATTATTCCGTGAAAACAGTTTCAAAAACAGACTAGGAAAACAAATAAATTTAAATGCGTGTATGTTAGGCTTTATTTTTTGTATATAAGAAATGAATTATAAAATATACCAGTAATATTAATGATTTCTAAATGAATTATCATTTTAATTACTAATTTTTTATAGTTTATAATATTATAATACTTGTTTTGCATAATGTTTAGCTGTTTAGGCATTGCCTGACACCGTTCTACGTGTTTCGATTTATTTATCGCAGTTATTTATTAAACAACAGTTTATATTTTATACGGTTAGTCAGTACGACGCAATAGAATTCCTGTTTGATTCGCATTATCGACAGACAACAAACAACAATAATAAAACCAAATCATACAGTATATTATCGTTGCTAATTTACAACTAGTAAATGCACAAACTACCATTTGTAAACAAAAACAATTTGAATGGCAACATTTATGTTTAATAAGACGTCATATCTCCATTTGTTTTCTTAATCTATCTCAAACATTGCAAAATCATACAAAACATATTTTAAACTGTAGCATTTGGGTTGAATTCATTCTTTAAACACATATTACCACATTTAAAAGCAATAACATAATCTGTGTTTGGAAATGTTAAAATAATATTTTAATTATCTATTTTACCCATAAATGTAATACACGATAACTTTACAGTAACACACACTCGGTAATTTATTTATGAGCATCCATCCATTAAAAAATTCCAACACTAGTGTCATATTTATAAAAAGATTTTTTTTTTGTGGGGGTAGGCAAGTAACCACAATAAAATAATTTTGGTCTTATATAAGTTTTAAATAGAGTAAAAAGCACAATATTTTAGACGTGATTGTAAATTTGAGGTCTTACAAACATTTCTCTGGTGGTGGTTGAAGCCATATTTTAAACTGTAGTTACAAAACTCAAATTAACAACAAATTCATTTATTTTGTTTATTTACTGGTAAAACTATTTTGAATTGTATACTGTACATTTTCAAAAAATTAAAAATATGTAAAAACAATACATTTCAATAAGTAATCATTGTATTTAATATTCATCAAATAGTATTTTATTTTGTTAAGTAAATACATTTTTTTTTACCCAGTTAACAAATTGTACTACTTTGATGTTGCTATTGACATAATATTATGTAAATCCTATTAATTATTGATAATTATAACGAAAACCATAAATTAAAAAAAAAAAATACTAATAATAATAAATCGTACAAATGTAATAATGAGGTAAACCGAAGATTAAAATAATTTTTTAATATTTCCATACAACGTAACGGTTAAATACTTATAGGCCTGATCTAGTGGGGGGGCAAGTGGGTATCACTATTTGTCGGAACATTGTACGAGTATCAACTCTATTTGAATTTTTAATTGCAATATCTAGTCTTTCTTTCTTTTCTTTGGCTACTTTACTATAGTAAGCACCACTGCTGAAATATAAAATTCTTAAATAAATATGATATATAAATTAAAATGTAAATAATAGTTATTATAAATAATATTTATAATATTGTATATATTTATTTATTTATTTATTTAACCACTGTCTCTAATGACCGATCTATATTTAGTTTTCCAATATTGTTTCCTGTGAGTTTTTAAAGTGGTTGTATAGAAATTAAACATCTCGAGAAAACGGAGTGATATATTTTGGAATAATAATGATAATTTACATTGCAATTTGCAATAATAAAATATTCTTCAATGCCTTAATTAACTTATACAACTACGACACACGCGTACGTAATATTGTTCCCGCGGTTCGTCCAATGTATTTTATTGTCTGTACCATTTTAGCGAAGGAATTTGGCGGCCTGTCAAAATGTCGTTTACTCGTACTGACTATTGGCAATAAGTTAAATTTACCGTTAATAACGTATCATCGGATACGAACATTTTCCTTGCCTTAGGCCGTAATAAATACATAAATAAATAAATATATATATATACACTTTAATACTTACACTGTTTAATGACATGGTTTAGGTTCTTTAATTTTAACAGTATGCAAGTACGTGTTTCATAAAATAGAACACATAAATAAATATAGCATAATATCTAATAATACGTATATATTACTGTTTTTGTTTTCAATAACAATCAAATGTTTGTAAATATGTTATTGTTATATACTATCGAGTTATATTATTGTTGGGTTTTGGTTCGTTAATTATAAGAAATATATTTCCGGTTTTAAATAGTGAGTTGCAAATGTCTGCACGTGTTTATAAACGTCTGTTATACAATGGAAATCGTTCAAATGTTATTATTATTATTTTGCGATCAATATAATATTCCTTTTCGAGTGTACGTAAAGTGATTTATACTACAAGGAATGTACTCGTATATTTGTTCATATGACAACCGCGTGAATTTAATGGATTTATTATAAACTTATTTTATACACTTTAATATATATACTTATTGATACAAAACTGAAAATAACCATTCCAATAGGTATATAAACACAAATAAATGTTGAACTTTTATGTAACATTTTTTTTTCAATCTGCAATTTATCTATTATTTGGTATTCATCTCGTTGATTTCTATCTTGACAGTAATTGTATTTGGAATAATTTGATTTCAATCTCAATCTTTTAATTTCAGATGTGTAATATTAGTATTATATTTTTCTACACATAAATAATTCCAGAAATGTTAATGATTAAACCTTGATGTTTTCCTAACCGACGAAAGTTTTGTTTTGAATTGTTTCATGTATTTGTATTTTATAATTAATTCTAATTATTTGTTTTTAGACGTAACGGACCGCTACGAATAATGTTAATTTTATTATTTTCATCAACGGAAAACGTTTTTAATTTTATTTTTGTTGTCGTTATTGTTTTCAAGTTTCAGTATTCATTAATGACTCGTATATCGATCTGAATTATACAAGGGTTAGGCAGAGGCGTGTCCAGCATGTAGGCCTGGTATCTTCAGACCTATCCTGGTTTTGAACCATTAAACATACCCAAAATATACTTTTTTGAAAAAAATATTTTTAAATTAAAAACATGAATTTTCGTATTAAACATACTGAACATTGGATGTGAAATGTGAATACAAAGGCGTACTGCGTAGGTACCCGTACTCTCGTATGGCCTAGTATTAATTATATTTTGTGCCGTAAACAATAATTATTATCCATCTATAAATACAATTAATAAACGTAAAATTAATCGGTGATACTCGAGCGCTTTTTGCCTGGAATGTGAAGGGCGCCATTATACCTTGTTGCATTTGGGGAGCCAGGGAAACCGATAATGAACCAAATACTTCGCATACGTTGTTTTTCTATGCCATTGAGAGACCCGTACGCTCCCAAGTGCTCATGTCTACCGTGGCAATTGTCGTACAAGACGTCAATGGTAATCCAAAGAGCACGAACATTGTTAGACTGTGCGAGCGAAAGTAGCTACATGACCGAGAACTGTCGTAACCGATTAGGTGTCGTTCGACAGAAGTGCCATTTAGATGTCGGTGGCATATCTGACGTGAAGATATACGCGATAAAAGCTCGATCACACTTGATTATTCGTCCGGTACGACACAGTGAACCACAGCTGACAATTGATCTGTACGTAGTCTAAGTATATAATACTTAGACGGAGTGGTCGCATTATTACGCTCGATTAACCGATCCTAATTTTAACGGACTGCCGGTGGACATTCTGCTTGGTGCAAATGTTTTATTCGAAGTAGTCGACGCGAAATCTCACTAAGTGAACTAGTTGGTATCGAAACCGTATTCGGTTGGGCTCTGATGGGGAACACAGGTAATACTTATACTCAGATGAGTAATACCTTGGTAACTTCCTTGGACGATGTCGATAAATCACTTTGGCGTTTTTGGGAAATCGAAGAGCTACCAAATGTTACGAAAACAAGCCCTGCAGAAAAACAATACGAGAACATTTATCATACTACAACTACTCGACAGTTGGACAGTCGATGCGTAGTCCATCTATCTATTAATTGCGAATCACTACAACTGGGTCAGTCTCGTCAAATGGCGCTCCAACGTTTTTACCGTTTAATCGAATCCCGATTAGAAAAGTCACCGGAGCTATGCCAACAATACAATGCAGCCATGCAGGATTACCTAAACAGTGGTCACATGAACGCAATACCAACAGGATCACCAGAATGTAAACAAACTTATTATACTCCTCGTCAAGCAGTGATTAAACCCGATAATATTACAATATTAGGATTCACACAAATATATTATATCTACACATACACGTGCACGTGTTTTAAAATAAACAAAAAGGCGAGAGTCGCGGGAAATGAAAATAATTATATTATTGTCCATAATACTGTCTATTGTTTCGAGTGTCTACCTGAATGGACACTATATCATTTATAACCAGTGCTCGAATTGTGGGGGGAGGGGCACGCAAGGGGACGGAGTTTCTCTACTACATTTTAAAAAAATTAGCGTCTCTTTACTACAATTTTCAAAGGAACACGGGGTAGCGCTTATAACCGGTATACCTAAGGACCATAGATAAAAAAAACACGAAAAAATTGTATATTATTAATATATTATTGCTATATCAAGTACCTACTTGACAATGGCAATTTATTATCTTGTATATCACTTTTCACAGAATAATATTCATATATTATTTGACAATTATTTTTAGATTTATCCACGGATATACTATAAAACTGTATACGTGTGGCAGCACAAATTGTCGATAAACAACGTCATTATAATTGGCGAACCATTTTGAAAATTCTATTTTATTAGTGATCATCATGTGTCGATGTGTCCCTGTGTAGCGTGAATACATTATAATTTTTTTTTTTATAAGTTGTGATAACATATTATCTTATGATTGATTTATACATATTATTTTTACTTAAATTTAAATGGGTTTATTAGTTGTTTATTTATATAAAATGTTGTAAAATACTATTCTATTAAAAATTGTATAGAAAAAATTTTTTAATTGAAAAAAAGAAGAATACGGTTAAAAATTGGCTTATATATTAGTAGTAAGTTAGGGGATGAGGGAGGGGGTGTGGTATACCTACGGATTTGTGTTGTAGAATATTTCATTTGGAACGTTATTTTTAAATTTCCAATTCAGCTCCACTACTCTATATTTTCCCGTTTCGAGTATTGTTTTTAACCGTTATTTTCAAAATGCTCTTCCCTCTTGCAATAATAATAATAATAATAAATGCGCCATCTGACGGTGCCGGGACATCGATTCGAAAAGCCGGCGCGTGCTGTACATTTTGTATCGCACTCGCACGTTGTTAGTGCGTAACGCTCCGGCCGCCGCGCGACATTCCACCACCTCGGCCGACTGCGATAGAACTTTTGTACCGATATGATAACCGCAATGGTCAAACTTCGCAACACCCTGAAGGTAAAAATAATCGTTTCGAACACAATTTTAGCATTAACGTGATCTATTAACAGGTAGATAATGTAGACGGCCTGTAAGGACGACTGCAAAAGTTTTTTGAATTCTCAATTATAATGATGATGATGATGATGATGATGATAACAATAATGATAAAAATAATAATAATGTTGATGTTAATCGTTAACGTTTATTATTCGATCGCGTAATACGTGTGTGGCTCGTGTTTAAGGTAGGCTTGCAAGGAACAGAACGGTGGCAGGTGACGTGGATTTATTTTCGTATGGGCGCGCAGCCAGACATTTGATTCTTGAAAACACAAGTTGTTTACTTGTACAGTGTAGTCTATACGCTCGCAGTCGATATAATGTTAAATGTTTAATAGCACAACGGGAACGATTCGCAAGTCGATGATAATAAGTCGGGACGAAAACCGCGTAAGACGACTACACAATATTGCTTTCTTGAAAATCAATATTACGTTTGCCGGCGAATTTGAATGCATTCTGACCGTACGTACGTCGTATGGTCGGGTTATAACTTATTAAGATAACATATACAATATCAACATAATTATTGAATATATATATATATATATATACCTTTAACAATAGGTGGCGGTGTACCCAATTGTAATGTAATATTTACTGATTAGTATTTAGTAACGAATTTGTACTACGTTGTTATGGGTATGTATCATATAACTGAGGATAAGTCTTTTTTAACTTTCACAATTATACACACGTATGTAAGACATTTCTATAATTAGTTATAATTATAACTAATAATAATTAGTAATAATTTTAGAATGTAAACAGGAAAATGATTCGATGGGCCGTTTTAATTTTGTTGATTTACAAACAACATTTTACTGTGCCAATAAAATGGTTTTAATAGATTAAAACTTTTTTGTTCACATCTGATAAATTAGTTTTTATTAAATATTTAATTTGAAACGTTTTACAGTTATACTACGAATATGGAATTTTTAATGAGTATATTCGTACCTATATTCGTATATACCAAAAGCTTAAAAAGCTATTCAGATTTTGTATTAGAAACAGATGGTAACTTTAATAAATTAATTTGCTACTCTTCATGTTTTATTTTAGAAAGATACAATAAACTATGTTATTATAATTTAATATTTCACTATTATATAATTATTACTAATCCATGTATTTCTATAAATAGTATAATCAGAATGATTATTATCAATTATATAAATATATAATATACCTCTACACAACAAACTATTATTAATAATTAAATGAAAATGTGATAATGGTTTTTATTTTATTTTTGTCTTGCAGAAATTAACATCGCCATGGAACTATAGAAACCTTGCAACTGATGCCTCATTTGAAATAAAAGTTTGTCGAAATTAATTTAAAAGTATATTCAATATTAAAACATGTAGTAATATAATGCTTGATAATAATTGATAAATTTAATTTATAACGTATCGTTTGTAATTAAAATTTTATGTTATAAAAATAATTTACTTTCATTTTATTTTTAAAAACTTCAAAGTAATTATTAATTGATTATTACCTGAGCACAATAAAACGAATATTATCCACATTGTTAAAGATTTAGCCTTAAGAAGTACATTACGTATTCCCAATTACTATTGGTATCTGTTATCGATAAAATATCAAATGCCTGCCAGAGTTTTGGTTTATTATGTATAAAAAACAAATTAATGTACAAACATGTTTGAATATTTAACGTAGATCTCAAACCAAATATGAATCTATTTACTAAATTATATTAGGAATAATTTTATTTCAAATATGTAAGTTAGTACGTTCATCAAATTTGATTATGTAGAATATTTTTTGTTATAAAGCATTATATTCAATTGTTTATATTTAAATATAGAAATAAACTTATCATTTTAGAATGTACCTAATATAGAAATATGAAATCGTAATAGAATTAATTAAAAGTGACATTTAATTTCAAGTTAAAATATGTTTGAAAAAAAGTTAATCAATACTACCATTTGAGATTGTCCGCTATTACTAAAACATGTTTAACCATAATTAAAAATATTAAAACTACTTCCGTTTTTCAACATGTATTATTTGTCCTTGCCAAGAACAAATAATTCCAAAACATAACTACACAATGTTTCCGAAACATTGATTTAATGATCGTTTCATCAAATCATCGACGTGCGGTTAAAACAACGACTAGTAAATAATGCGTTTTCGTGTAGCCATTCAAACTACACAAACTCGAATCCGGACCCAGCACAACAGTAACTGTGAGCAAAGACGACGCCATAAATTACTACAAGCAAATGCAATACATCAGACGTATTGAAACAGCAGCCGGTAACTTGTACAAGGAGAAAATTATCAGAGGGTTCTGTCACTTGTACTCTGGACAGGTTAATATATATATATATGTGTGTGTGTGTGTGTGTGTGTGTGTGTGTGTGTGTGCGTGTAGTAAATTCCGCAGCAATTAAAATATGTATGGCGACACTGACAATATGCCATTTCTTGGTCATTAGGAAGCATGCGCGGTGGGCATGAAGGCGGCATTTCGCGCACGAGACTCTGTAATATCAGCGTACCGCGTGCACGGTTGGACATACTTGATGAGCGCCAAACCTCTGGAGGTGCTCGCCGAACTCACGGGTCGAGTCAGTGGTGTGGTCCGTGGCAAAGGCGGTTCCATGCACATGTACGGGAAAAACTTTTACGGCGGTAATGGCATCGTTGGTGCTCAGGTCAGTATCTGACCGGTGTACTTCAAGATATAATGAAATCCCATAATCAAGTTTTGAAGCGAGACGGGGTCGTGCTCAAGGGAAAGACGAGAATGTCACTTTCGGATTAAAATTTTTCCAGAAATTTGAACCAAAATGGTACAGTTTGAATCGAAATTTCGTAAACTTTTTCAAAATATGTATCAAAAGTTTATCAATATTATGTATATTGATTTATTCTATTTTATTTAAATATTCAGTACACAATTAGTAAATATAAATCATTAATGTGTACGACAATATTTAAAATTTATATAATTTATCAGATTTAAACTAAACAATTTTATGTAAAAACGTTCCTCATCCCCTAAAAATCAAATAATTACACATTTTCATTTGTAAATAATTAAATTTAGTACTTTACGACTAATACATAATAAGCACAATTATCAATTTCAAATTTCAAACAATTAAAGGGTAACGTTATTGATTTATTTTGCACCTTCAGAAATTTAACCTACAAAGCTTAATAAAATGTAATTGACATGCATATACTTCCCCTCACTGAAACGAGATATAAGATATTATAATATTTATTGAGCTTTATATATACAAATGTGAGTATAGTATTGTGTATATAAATCAAGTACTTTTTTATCTAAAATTTTCTTTTACCCACTTTGAAAAATGATTAATTTAAATACCTACATAGTTTTATATTAATACTAAAATGTAAGCTATTTGCAGTATGTAGAATTTATGCAATTAATGCTGGCCTAACGTACGTTTTAGACACAGCATTGTTTATTAATATAAAACACTTACCTTTAAGTCTCAAAATTTAAAATTACCTAGATTTTATTCCAACGTGATCATAGGTTCTTTTTCAAAAACCCATTACAAACGAAGTAATTTTATACATTTGAGACATGTGTTTTTTATGTTTTAGGTTCCACTAGGAGCAGGTGTTGCGTTTGCCGCTAAGTACTTAGGCACCGGAGGCGTGTGTTTTGCTCTGTATGGAGATGGTGCTTCAAATCAAGGCCAAGTATTCGAAGCATACAATATGGCTAAACTATGGAACTTACCGTGTGTATTTGTATGTGAGAACAACGGGTATGCAATGGGAACTAGTTCGGAACGATCAGCGTCAAACACGTCTTACTACACAAGAGGCGATTACATACCCGGCATTTGGGTAAAAATAGTGTGAGACCTTCGTGTTCAATGAAATGTAAAGTTCAATTATTTTAAATCCTATCTCAAATGCATGATCATTATCGATTTACATTTGTATATGAAAAAAAAAATAGTAATGATATGTAATAACATGATATGTCCCGTGTATTTCATTTTGAACATTACATCCTATTAGAGTTTGATTTATCTTTATGGTACAAAATAATAAATTCATTAATGTTCGTTCAACGGTTTTACTAAGTAACATAATTTAAGCTGCTCATATAATTGGTAAACGTTTGTAGTTAATGTATAAAATATAAACTAATATTAATGCTATTGCTCTAACGAAAATTCACATTTTTAACACATTCAAAAGTCCAGATTTATAAATTTAAATTTTTTTATGTAATTCTACTTGAGTATTTGTATATAAGCATTGAAAATTAAATCATGTTTTAAATTTATTTTCTGATCAGAATTATAATTTTAAAATATAATAAAACATTTCATAAAATTCACCAGTAAAATTATTTTATAAATATTAAATTTGAACAAAAAATCAACAAAATAACTAAAAATACTTACAACCAATAAGTAATAAATATATACATTATTAAACGTATAAAACTAATATACAAATAATATTTATAGACTAGTTTTTTATTCCAGTTTTCAAAACTATTCAATATCCGTGTTATAATAAAAGTTGTTTTAAATTCTGAATGAAGTGAAGAATGTATTCGTTTTTCAATGATGTATTTTTAAAAATTGTTTTTTCTTTTATCCGTGAACACCTTTTTGTGTTTAAGAGTTGTTCGGAAGATTTCGAAATATGTTATGTAGCAAATTGTCTCTAGTTGGTTCTTTATTTGACACATTTTTAGATATTTCCAAAAGTTTTTTGAAGCGTAATTAAAAACAACTAAAAAGTTGCAAAAAAAAAACCGATAAAATTGTTGACATATTCGTTTTGTATTTTTAAGAGCTAAACGTGTACTGCATAGCTAAGACACATAATATTTTAACAATATTTTTCGTATTCATTAATTATAATAATTATAATAAACTTTTAACGTTTCTCAGAATCGTTTTTCGAATACAGCGATTTATCAGTATTTTCAAATTCAGTGCAATAATAAAACTCTAAAATCTGTGTCTAAGCAAATTATCTGAGCTGTTATCCACTGCACCCGCTACCTTTCGTTAATATTATATTTATCAACGAAATATTGAAATCTAGGTAGATGGCATGGACGTGTTAGCAGTCAGGGAAGCGTCCAAGTTTGCAGTGGATTATTGTACCAACGATAATGGGCCGATTCTTTTAGAAACGGTCACCTATAGGTATTCCGGTCATTCAATGTCTGATCCTGGAACATCATATAGAACTCGAGCTGAAATTCAAGCTGTACGAATGACTAGGGACCCAATTACATCATTTAAAGAAAAAATTCTCTCTGCCAACCTAGCTACCGTAGACGATCTCAAAGTAAGTAGAAATATTCTACACGAATATATGTTTATGTACACATATTTTTTTAATACAAATTGCAAATGTCCTCACGTGTTTTCCCAGAAAATCGATAGTGAAATAAAAACAGAAATCGACCAAGCAGTCGTGCGGTCAAAAGAAGATTTAGAAATCTCGCTGGAAGAATTGGCCAGCGATGTTTATTCCAAACCGCTTGTGGAAGAACATCGAGGGGTAGTACCCTGGCAAAAAATAAAACATGTAAGAATCGGACCAGCGGTTAATATGTAAGGTCACTAAAATCATATCAGGAACACTAGGCAGGGCATTTGGTTATTGAATTCGAATTATTGGAACATATTTAATTAACTCGTATTTCTCGACGACACCGACGTCAACACAACACTATTTTTTATTATGTTGTCAAAATGCACTCAAAAATATAAAGGGAAGTAGCTAATTGATTCATAGGTGCACAAAATAACTATTTAAAATAAATTATACACATGCAGTGTACGCGTTTGTACGATTTGAAGAAAGCAACATTTTCCAGTTTTTAGTTTACAAAAACAGTAATTTTATCCGAATTTCTTAAATATTATAGCGTGCCAACCTTGTTGGTGTTGCTATGTTGTACGCATATATTGGAAGACCCGATAAAAAAAGTCATGAATGTCACTTAACTATAAGTATGAGGCTGATACTTATATAATGTATTAATTTATAAGAGTTATGTAATGTTGATAAATATTTTATGTAATAATAATAAATATTTATTTTTAATTGAAACATTAAAATTATTTGTAGTTATTCTCATTCTCCATGAGCATGCCAACGTTTTATTTTTATTTGTTGCCATTAAGATGCTTTACAGTAATTTGTGTTTAAAAGTAATTACACTAATTACTAGTAACCTGTAAATACGCTAATTAAATTCGGTCATTTTCGTTTTTCGTCGTTTGTGAAATTTAAATATGCAAAAACTCAGCTATTAGTTGTTTCACTTTAATGAAATAAACGTGATTAAAAAATATAGAATAGAACTATAAACATAAAATATTATATGCACAATGTATTCAACAATTTAAAAAACTAAAATTATATTTTTATATTCTGCTCGAAACGAAGAATGTATCGGGTTTATAATATTCTTTTAAACATTTTTTAATTTAAATTTATTTCTTAGCTATCTCATTAATCACATATACGTACAATATACAGGTACATTGTAACTGTACGCAATTTCTTATACGGATTACCAGTTCATTTAAGGCTTTCAACCGGAACGATTTATCCGGACTTCTTAAACGTTTTTGGTCATGGTTATTCATATTCATATTTATTCAATTCAATTTGGATGTTGACAAATATATTATATTACTTATCTATTTATCGACAATTCTGTTGACAAATACATTGGAATTATTAAGTTTTAATTTTTTAAACAAACAAATTGTTATAACTATATTGCAACTTTATATATACATATTCTAGGTTTAAATAATATTATACCCTATTTTGTATATCTTTATCATAATATTATAATAAATGTGTGGTCAATACAGTCAATATTGTGTGCAAGGTATTAGCGAATTAAATAGTTAATATATTTTAATTTTAAACGTAACTACAAATTTTTTATTAATTATATTGACTTATTTTTATTCATATTAACTTTTAAAGTAATGATTTCATTTTAAGTTAAATATTTTAATCCCAATCAGGTTTATTTAAAAAACAAATATTTATTTTTATTTGTATCATAAAAATGACAAAAAGAAATCGTTTGATTGTCAACAATATGTACTATTCTTAATAGTTTATATTAAATAAAAATCATAAAGAAATCATAAAATATTATAAGAAACAAAACTTTAATTTCTTAAGTACGTCTATTCATAGAGATAAAACACGTCAAAATACACAACCTGTGTAATACAATAAAGTTATGTTATGTAAAACACACAACAGAAAAAAATAAGAAATAAATTATGTCATGTGATTTCTTGAAAAAATACTTGAATATATACAAATTGTTGTATCAACTAATTTTTATATATTAGTATTAACTCAGATTAGGTATAGTTTTTTTTACGATTGGGACTTTTAGACGCTTGGAATATTTTGATCAAATTAGGTTTCTAGTGTAATTTGAGTTTTTAGTAGTTTTTGGTTAATTTGGCTTGAAAGTATTGTGGCCGCGCCCGAAAATAAATAAATATGGTTTCTAATTCAATAATATGATAATTAAATCAAGAGTAAAGGTATACCTTACGTGGTACGTGTTTGAAATTAAAAATGTGTTCAAACACATATAATATACGATATAAATCTAAATGTTGTCAATTTTGTTTGTTATTTAAATACGAGATGAAATCTTATTTTATTAAACTGGACTTTCGACTATCTATAAAATATAAACAGAAAAATTATCAAATAAGTAATATCAACTGACATTGGACATACACATTTAATTCATACCATTTTAAAAATAACTTACTATTTTCATTTTAAACATTACTAACAATTATAAATGGACAAACCCATTATATTTAATGAAAACCCGGCTTTAGACTGGTTTAGACTATTGAAATGTGGATTGTGATTTTATTATTATTATTTAAATTTTAATCTATTAACCTATGTAAGAGGAAATCATTTTACAACAATAAATACAATTTTACTTTTTGTCTATGTAAATATAATGAATACTACCGTTTGAAAATACAATAATACATCTATTTTAGATATTTAACTGTAAATAATAAAATATAAAAAGTCTAAGTTATAATAGAAACATACTCAAATTAGTAATTTACAATTTAAATGTTATAAATACTTAATAGGTATTAGTGATTAATAGCCGTGATGTATTTAGAATTTTGTTGCCATAGGTACACATTTATTTCCCCCCCCACCCCCCTCTGACAAACCTTACTGCATGTAAAAAAATGCTTTACCAAGCAATTTTCTGAGATATACACAATCCCTTCCCTTTTAAGACATATATTAATATTTTATGTAAAAGTAATAATAAATAAATTATATAAATCAATATTATGTTAATGTTTATAAATGTTTATTTTTAATGTTTATAACTATAAAATAATAATATACAATTCATTATTTGGTATATACAGGGGATTAAATGCCTGATAATATTTATTTTCCAAACTGTGAAATAAAACATTGAATATCAAATATTTCAAAAACAGGTAGTAATATTATTCAAACAAAACCCTTAACAATTTGCTGCCTTCAAAAACGTGATGCCCAAGGCAATACCCCCCCTAGCCTACCTAGCCTCCCTAGCCCCCTAAATACTCCACTGATTGCTAGACTAGTGTTGATTTGATAAATGTAGTCATAATTTTCCTGTTGTTTAATAAATATAAATTAGTTTCTATTTATAATTATTTAGAATCTTATCTTTTTAATTTATTTCAATTCGAAGTGAACACTTAATATAATGCCATTAAATAATCATAACATTACAAATGTAATTATTTTGAGCTAAATACTAACCAAAAAATATGTCCATACTTGTTATTTAAATTTTAAACTTTATAAACAAGCTCCTATAATGTCAAAATAAATAACAATTTATAATCACCTTGAACATCAGGTTATTGTAAATAATAGGTACAAGGATAATTAATTATGGTTTATTGATGATGACATAATTTATAAACATAAATACTATTGTGTAGCTCAACCATTATTTACAATTCATAGTAATGAATATTACTGTCAAATTGTTTGTCAAAATTATATGATTAACTGTATATACATTAAACATACTTCATACACCTCTATACAAAACAAATTTTTAATGAAATATATATTGAAATTACTAATTTGTAATTATTATTATGCAAGATAAATTTTCTGTTAGTGTTATTAAAATATTAAATTATAAATTCAAACAAATCATTTTATTATTTTTATAGTATGAAAATCGAATGTACGAAATTCTGTGTAAATGTATCATCATAATAAGTCAAATTACATTAATTATCAACCAATAATCAAATATAATAGGGTATTATTGAATGTATTTGAAAATAAATTATATTATTAGTTGTATGTTGCAGGAAAATAGATTGAATACTTATAGTTTTTAGGAAATCAAATATTTAAGTAAAAAAATCTGCTTTGAATAGTCGATTATAAATAAATTTAATACCATTATATTACACAATATTAAGCTTAGATATTCTGTTTTGAAACAAAAATGCAATTTTTAAATTAAATTAAATTTTTCGATAAATATAGAAGTTAAACTAAATTAAATGATTGACTAATTGTGATAGTTAACGAAATCACCATAATATGGATTGTAAAAGTACGAAAGTATTAAATAATGATTATCACTATTTCGTAAAATTTGAAAAATATATGGTTGTAAATATATATTACGTTTTAATTAAATAAAAATGATTTAATTAATACAATTATTAATTTAATCGAGTCAAACTTTTTTTTTGTTTATTAACTTTCAAGATCGATTACATTGTTCAATGACTATTTAATTTTATACTATCGCTTATTAGTTTTTTTTTTATTTCAAGATTAACTACACTAAACAAGGACAATTTAATTTTATGTTTAAATTTAAAATACATATTGAATTGTTGATAAAGAATAAGAATATGCGTATTACTTATTAATAAATAATTACATTTAATATATAGTAAAAACAAAATAATGAAACTATTAAAAATATTGATTCAAATTACTGTAATAAACATTTTATGTGACATTCTTAGTATTTTAGGTAACATCTCAGTTCGATGGTTTATAAATAAAAATGTGTGAATTGTAGTAAAATAAATTTTTGAGTATCCTATATTTTATATATTAACCTATATCTAAAAAGATATCTAAATTATAAGTTGTATTTTAATAGTTAGTATTTATGTTCCACGGACTATTACAAGTATTTACGGTTTATCTTATAATAAATGTAAGAATACATCATATATAAATATAAATGAATATGAAAATAAATATATATATAAATGATTTAGCCACAACATACTATATTATAGAAATTAAACAGTGTAGTAGATAACTAGAATACAACGTCGTAATTCTAGAATAAAAATAAACATTTTTAAATAATATTAATAGGAAAATTTATTCTTTCCAACCACCAACAAATAAATTTGGTTTAATTAAAATATGGTTAAAATTTAAATAATAAAAAAAAAAATAATTACTAATTTACTGGTTTAGACAATGAAGTGTGTGTATATTTTTTCTGTGCCTGTTAAAACTTGTTTGATTAGAAAACATTTTCAAAATAATTCTCATTTCTAATAAATCAGTTAATTATGTACTCGTATGTTACATTGAGTGAAAAACTTGAAGTTATTTTAAAAATTAAAAAAAGTTTTTTGAAGACGATATGCAAACACCAATATTAATCTTAAAAAGTCGATTTAAAAATGCAATTTTGATTATTTCATTTTAAAATCTAAAATCAATTACTACCTGACAAACTTCAAACATGGATGAACTATTTATATTAAGTTTGAAATAATGATCACTAATTAGTAACGTTTGTATCATTATATTCTTTGTATAATAAATATTCATTCATATATACATGCACATTATAAAATAGCACTCATATTTTAGTTTTAAAATAATTAAAAATTTATGACTCAATGTTTTATAGTTTAGTATATGTTTTTGAATATTTGAAAATACCAAAATATTTCTAAAAAAAAAAAAAAATGACCAACTTGATAAATATCATTATTGTTATATACCTGATATCTATAATAGGTATATTATATTGTTACATACCCGATATTTATAGTATATTTATTAGGGTATATTCGGATTTTGTTTTAAATTTTAAATGTCATATTTAAGTTTAAAACAAACAGTTATTTATTTATCTGTCCCGCTAAAATGTGTTGTTTCATTATTTTTCGAGATTTTGTTTAATTGAAATCTGAAACTAAATGTCTAAAATCAAGATTTTAGTTTATCAGACATTTGTTATAACATGTCTTCATTATGTGTCCAAATCTCAATGAGACTTGGAGGAAAACTATAGAAATGTAGGAAAACAGTCAATATTTTACGGCGAATCCGTTTAAAAAATTATATTTTGATAATTATTGTCGTTTTAAATTTTAATATGATATTCATTCAATGATAAAATAAAAAATTATCATTTTGTAGTTTTGTAATTTCGTAGACTCGATATTTTAAATAAGATTACCTTATTATATTTAAAAAAAAATCTCAAAAACCTTAATAAATTTAATTCGGTCCAGAATCATTTGTGTGACTACGGGAATATGAGACGGTAAAATAAAAAGACCCGATGACCAGTCACTGTATATAATATTTTCCGTTTATATAGTAAATAAGTAACATTTGAATGTAGTACGTATAATTCAACTTATACTTGAATGTGTTTAACTGCGAGTATCTAGATTTCTATTAAATGTTTCGTATAATATTATTCACATTATATGAATTCTTATTTCAATTTGTGTTTGTTTTGTCCAAATGAAATATTTTGTTATTAAAAATTGTGCTGTGTTCGCACGACGTATATGGTATATGCGTATAAACTATATGAAACATACAAAAAGTATTTACGTTAGAATTTTCTTACCGTGTCGCTTTTCGAATTATTATTATGGATCCATAATCGGGCATAATGATTATAAGACATAAATCGTAACAAACAGCCAGTACCTGTTAACTATTTGCCGTTGCTAGTTAAACTAACGAGGAAATAAGTTATTCTGATTATCTTTCTTCGCGTACCGATTTGCATTCTTCTAATTTTTCAGTTATAATTTATTTTGTTAGCTATTCGCAATTACCTATTCCTCTTAAACTGAATTATCACCAATTAGCAATACCTATTAATTAACGATTACTAAACGCATATTAATATTCAAGGCAGTATTCTTGTCCTTAAAAACGTTTTTTCTAGTTAAATAAAATATTGTTTTCGATTGTATTCGTCTACTATAACGCATTAAGTTACTTAATTTTAAAAACCAAACAAATTGAATAAATACCTGAAGATTTAAATATATATATATACATTTTAAAACATTAATTATTATAATACACAAAATGCCGAATTGGGGACGACACGAAAAGTTTAGTCATTCAATAAGATATGAATAATCATTAATCGAAAATATATGACCATACACAATACACAACACGCCATTTATTTCAATAGGAATTTTTTTTTAAGATGACTGCCGTGTTTTCTTGAGTACTGTTTGTGTCGTATTGTACAATTTGGGTAAATTAAAACTTTACTTTTCAAATACCAATTCAAGAAGGTAAATATTAAGTCTGCGCGGTAGCCAGAAATTGTAACCACCAAACTACTGTTTTTTTTTTAGTATACCATTGCAATCGGCCGTTTCAAATTCACCAAAATTGTATGTATTGTGCGCAAAAAATAAAAAAATAATAATAATGTTATCGTGCGGACTTTCGCTACTTTTCGCAAACAAATATTGTTCTAAATCACCGGCAGTCCTACTCCGCGTTATAAATATTTCATAGGCGTATTACATTGTATTAGAAGATTACAAACGCTAAGTTATTTTATTTCAAACGTGTGTAACCCACAAAATACCTTTTGTCACTTTATAATAGGTACTATACGCATTGTGATACCGCACACCGAGTGTTTCTTCTCTATTATTATAATTTGCGTTCATTACAGATGATCACGCAATATTATCTGTAAACCCGTTGAATTAATAATCGCGATTTTGATTCCGAGACTAGTTGAATATTACACGTTGAATGATTTTCCTCGGCTGAAATTATAGTATTTCGTGTTTTCTTACACAAAACGATGGTACTACAATAGTAGTTAAAAGCAAATATAAAAGCAAATTATTTTTAACGTTATTGAGTAGAATGAACTGTATATTTAGAGAACAAAATAAAAACCAAAACAAAAATATTTTATTTGCGGATTCGAGAGACCTTGAATAACCTTGAATTGTTAAAACATTCAACCGAACTATTAGCAAAACAAAAACAAAAAAACCGCTGTTGAATTTTAATAATTTTACAAAGCAAATCGACGAATCTGTTCACATACATAAGGTGACCATATATTTTTTTAGTCAGAACGGGATAAAAAAAAAACAAATTATCATTTTTTATTACAAACACAGTTTTTTAAATTGAATTATTATTAGCAAAATTATGTAGTATTTTATTTTTAGAAGACAAACAAATTTAATTTATTGATTACATTTATTAATAACTAACTTATTTTTATTATAACTGAAACACTATAACAATATCTCATATAAAATATTTTGGTAATTTTGTTTTGGCGCTGATATCATGGCGATTATATAATATATTAGATTAATCTAAGTTTTAATACGTCGTCCGCCACAATAGTTGTTTTTATATTTGATTATTGTCTTATTATCTAACCGCCAATCGACCATACAGACACACGCGTGCGCATATAAGAATTAGCTATAAATATATGATAGAAACGATACTTCGTCAACGAAAAATTGATTTTCATTTTTTTTTTTTGGTCTGCCTTTTGAAAACGGAACATTTTAGTGTCCCGAAGATTCTCCAGAAATACAAAAAACGGGACGTATGGTCACCTCGAGTATACGGTATGATTTGCCGCGTGCTATTCGCATTCGTAAAAGACAAACGTCACGATTAGCGGTGCCGTGCGACTTACTATTGCCGTATCCCACAATAACTTTTCCGATAATTTATTTATATATGTATCTGACGATACACGAATTCAAATCGGCTTGCGGAGAGGAGGGAGTTTCGGACAGGCGCAGATCCAGAACTTATTTACGGGGGGGGGGGGCATCTTAATCAAAAAAACTTCAATCCTCATTTCGTCGCATCCAATAATAAAATATTTTCCAAAACGTTTTATTGGAAATCGTTTGCGATACACCGAAAAATTCCATAGCTACAACTTCATTTTAAATTGTCTTTCTATATGTATCATAGATAAGGGTTAGAATTATAAAACGATACTGATAAAAAAATTTAACAAGAGTCTACGGGGGGGGGGAGGCGATCGCCCCTTGCCCCCCCCCCCCTTGGATCCGCGCCTGGTTTCGGACGAACGTTTCTAGACGTCTGCCCACCACCACCCGTACGATTCGCTGACGATGACGTTAATACGCGATTGACCGTTAGTGTCGTCGCGCGACGTGCCGCGGAGAGGAACCGATGTTGAAAAGTTCAGGTGCGAGACGGAGGGACCAACGAAATCGGACGGTGCCCCGCGGTTCGGGGCGAACCAAGAGAGCCGGATCGACTGTCCTTCGTCGGACAGCGATTAATAACGACGGTTGACAAAGGCGCAGTGTCGGCGCGTGAGTCACGACGGCCGCGACGTCGTCGCGGGGGGGGGGGGGGAAACCGCCAAATCCCTCCGTCGCGCCGTACGTTCGGACAGGACGGGAGAGAGGGGACGGCCGGTCGGGCATCGGCGCACGCCGTCGTTGCTTCCCCCACCGCCGGCGCTCGCGTTCAACTCGTTCCGCTCAAGGAGCAAATCATTATCCAGCCACCAGTTGTCGTTTGTCCCTGTCCGGCGCGTCACGTCGTCACCGCGTCAGCACAGCACAGCCGACCGGGCCGCCGCGGAACCGTCCGGGTGCGAACGTTACGTTCTCTCACGCGTTCGTCGTCGACCGCCTCCTGCGGAGACAGCGGCCCTGCGTCGTGCCCGTTTCGGATTCCAGACGTACGTTTGCCCGAGCACGTCACGTCACACACCCGCTGGACCGGGGGTAAGTGTCGCCAGCATGCCGCGCGCAACGGCACGTCACCGCCGGACGAAGCGGTTAGGCGGCGCGGGCGCGGAGAATTTCGGCGCACGGACGCGTCACGCAATAACGTCGACCTCGCGCGATTTAGGTTAGCCGCAGAAAACATAAATAACCGACGAAACGACGGCGACGGGATTCGCGTACCGTTACGGCCGACGACGCGAATATAGTAATCGCCCGTCTAACGCCACACATGCACGACCCGTGCACGACAAAAGTCGGTCGAATCCCACAAAAAAACACATCACGTTTAATCCGGCGGAGGAGCGCGTGTAGTTTTTTTTTTGCGCCGTGTGCGTGTATGTACGCGAGTTTATTATTATTATTTTTTTTCAAACGGATGTAATTTAATTTCGCCAAGGTCCGCGAGATCGTACGTACTACAATAACAAGTCGACGGCGGGCGGGCGGGCGTGGGGCGGGAAACGAAACGTGCGCGTGTGCGGCGCGCGTATTACGTTCAGGGCGCCCGTGACCAAGTGCCGTCGACGACGACAAGCGAAGTCCGCTTTTTTATCGTAACGTTGATCACGCCGGCCAATATCGGATACCGGATAACGTTTCGTGTTCCGCAAAATCGTCGTGCAATCGTTTCGTCGCGCGTACGAACTACGCGGGCTCGGCGGCCTCACCAAACCCGTATCGAAATGTCGTCGTCGTCGCCGTCGCCCCGGCACGTTCGTCAAACCCGACGACGAACGGACGCGCGGCGTGATGAAGCGACCATAACCCTGGGTGCACAAGGACGAACGGTTATGTTGACGTTGTCGGAGGATCGATCGTTTTGACTTTGAAAATATTGCGCAGTTGTCGTAAAAACGTTTTCACGTTGTCGCAAAACGTCTTTCGTCCGTACACGGGCACTTTACGTGAAACACGTTTCACGATGATCATAATTATTTCGTACAATTTTCGCCGAGTGAATATCAATGGGGTTAAAGACGATATCAAAAAAAAAAAAAAAACGATAAACATTGTTCTTATGGACGTATTGTTTTCCACGTGGTGATTTTACCATACGGACCCGTGTAGGTTTTACTGTTTGTACAACTATTTCAGTCGTTCGAGTTATTATCTAATTTTAGATTAGTCACTGTTAGTCGTTAAAAATCATCAGTTATTGGTCATTATGCATTACAGTTCGAAAATAGGTGGCCAACGCCACGACGTGTGTTGTGAGTTATGTCAAGTGTCTTTGCAAATCACAAACAATACCGTTCCGTACGTGTTTTACGCGTTCAGAAAGATTGTATTTTGTTCAAACCGGTCGTAAATAACAATGCAATGTCATAACCACTACGGTTGATTGTTGGACCAGGCGTAAACAACATACGGCTGGACGGGTTTTAAGTCTCTCGTGCGTAGACAATTAAACGTTCGAAACGCATAATCAATCGAGCTGTTTTCTCGATTTTAGAAAATAATAACGACGGTGACGTTACAACTTCGCAATGTTTACGTTTTCTATAGGTAAATTTTAATTTTTTGAGATGGAAACACGGTTACGCCAATGACGTTAAAATAGCCGTTAAAAGTAGCGTTATTTGTGGACTCTCGTTTTCACACTGTTTCATACGTCGATATAACAACGTTTCGTCGAAAATCAAAAACGACATCAATCAACGTTAATTTTCCCAAATCGATTTGTCCGTCCCACGCGTCGATCCAGTCCATTACGCATCACGGGACACTCCGTCGACCATTATATTGTCATTATTTTACATTTAAAAACTGACAACGAATTAAAAGGTTAATATATATTCTCTTCGTGATTACGACGACTATACGCAATTTTAATTAACAGACGCTGTTGTGTTGTATGATTACTGATTACTGGTGATCACAGCTATATGCGACTAAAAAACGACACTTTTCTCGGAACCCAAATCAATGCACGAGCACTTATTTGAAAACGCAGTTATTATTTATTGTCATTTGCGAATTTCCTATTTTCATTAAATATATAAATAATAATCGGTTTGGACATTAAGAAACCGTTATTTTGCATTATAACACGAGACATTTATGCTTTATGGTAATCTCCTCAACCGTAGCCATAGTATCGGTTCTCAAATGAACATTTCACATTATATACAGTGTTGGATAACACGCGTTCGCACTGGGCGTGCCACGCTTGATTAAATCAATAATAATTTCGTCGTCCGTGTGACAGGGGCGTGCTTATAATAGCGCATTCAATTGTTAGTGGAACGATGTCCTGTGAATATTTTCATGCAATTCTTTATATACGGTCGTAGTAGTTAATTAATTTTTACTAGTTTTGAGACTTGAGCCAAGTCCTTGGTGACGCCTTGACACAAAACGCGAACGGTTGACGAATCGGAAATGTCGGACGTGGACAATTCGGTTTACTCGTCTTTTACATATTGTATAAACGTATATGCACGTAATACAATCGGTTTTAAACGTGAAATGATTTCAAACGACAATCATCTGATAGGTGACATTAATAACCGATTCAATGTGCGTATATTAAAATGTAAACGACCCCGCCTAATCACTCGAGTCTATTGACTCGTGCACAGAATTCGGATACGTGCACAAATATTCTGTTACGTAGGTGTATTTAACATTTTGCCGTCGGATCGGAATTTAAAACACTTTGGTTGTATTTAATTTAGTTGAGCATTCCAGATTGATCTTTATTTCAATACTAAAGTAAGATTAGATTTTTTTTTTTTTCGTTTCAGAGTTAGAATTGAGAAATAAGTCGTCGCAACATGGCGACACGTATATCCATTATAGTGTTTGCAACACTATTGGCTTACGTGTGCAATATCACCAACGCCATTCTATCCGAACAGCTTGACTGTCCAGAAGATTGCGATTGTCATTTCTTCAGAATTAACTGGGTGACAGACTGTTCGGAAAGTAACTTGACGGCCATGCCATACGAAGGGCTCGACAGCAACGTCTATATACTTAACATGAACGGAAATCTCCTAAAAGAACTGGAACCGTTCCCGGCAGACATCAAGCTTAGGACGTTACAGTTGTCCGAGAACTTTTTAACAAAAATTCAAAAAACAACTTTTGCTGGACTTCATTACCTGTTGGATATAGACTTGTCGTCGAACTTAATCAATTATGTCGATCCTGAAGCATTTGTGTAAGTTTATTTTGATATTAAAATGTATATTAACACGTTTATAGTATTTCCAGAGAATTTCGCCGTCCGTACAAGGTCTTATTATGGCTTTAACGCTAAACATATTATGTAAATTAAATAAATTGAGTCACAGTTTCCACTTTGGCTTGTTCAAGGTCGATTCTATTATTAGGTTACTGACGTACATAAAACAATTTAAATGGTTACAGTAAAAAAAAAATTATTAAAATTGAAATTACTTTTATCTAGGTATCTTTAATCGTATTTGACACTATACAAAAGAATAGTTAATTTTTTATTAATTTACTATCGATGATTTTAGCTAACGGTTTAAATTTTTTTTTTTAAACATAGAATTAAATATATTTTTAGTTTAAGTATTAAAACTGTACAACTCTTATGATGTTTATTTATTCTGCAATGATACTACATTAATAATTGTATTGTAAGTACGTTTTTGTTTAAAGTAACAAAGTTATTGTATTGTAGTCACAATATAAATAATTATAAGGAATTAGGATTTTTTAATATGAGAACTAGGTATCTAGTAAAATAAAAATGAAATCCAATATTAAAATTAATTAAAATGAGAAAGTATCGAAAACATATATTTCTAAAATCGTAAAATATTTTTAATAAAAAAACAAATATTATTACTTCTTATTATTTCTAACCATAAATTATAAAATATTTAATTTTTTTTTTATTTTACACGTAAGTGCCAATTAAATATTACAATGAATCAAACATTTGTTATATTTGTTACAGGGATAGCGCTGGATTAATTACATTAGAACTGCAAGGAAATCCATTGGAACAAGTCGACGGTCCATTCCTGTACTCCAAATCGTTGCTGTACCTTTATTTAGGAAATAGTCATTTAACAAAATTATCACCTCAGTTTTTCGCCAATATTAGTGGCCTAGACAAACTCGACCTTTCTGGAAATCCTCTTCATATCATTGAACCGGGCATATTCGACCCTCTCACTAGTTTGAAACATCTAATACTTAATAACTGTAATCTCACACACATATCCAGCGTAGCATTTAGTAGTCTTGGACATCTTACCATATTAGAGTTGGCTAGGAATAGTCTCAAAAGCCACGTAGATTGGACTTTAATACTAGGTAATTTAGGCAGATTGGAACATCTCGAATTAAGACAATCAGGAGTATCAAATTTACCAGAAAATGTATTCTTCAATAATACTTGGCTACGGAGTTTAGTGTTGGCCGAGAACGAATTATCTGACCTCGATGTGGCTACTACTCTAGGTCACAATTTGGTTCACTTAGATTTTCTTGATCTCAGTTACTGTCATTTAAAAGGACCTTTATCCGAAGATGCGTTCGCTAATGCTACAAAACTACGTACCCTAATATTATCAGGGAATCATTTGTCTGCTGCGGACTTGGCCGTAGCACTTTCGCCTTTATTAAAACTAGTGAAACTGTCATTAAGAGACTGTGGGTTGACACGGTTGCCGGCAAATACTTTCCATAAATTCACTAGTTTACAAGAGTTGGATATTTCAAGAAACCCACTGAACAATGCCTTTACAGCACTTTTATCTCCCTTAGAATCGTTAGAACATTTGGATATGGGTTATAGTAACTTACAACGGATATCCAGAACGACTTTCTTGAAAATGTCTGCTTTAAAAACGCTCATTTTATCTGGAAACAAACTTAAAAGTCTTGAATCCGGTTTATTCCAAAACCTTACACGTTTAGAAATACTAGAATTGAACAATTGTGGACTCAGCCGTCTAAATGACACAGTGTTTTATGATAACTTCACGTATCCAGATTTGGAAGAGTTAAGACTTTCAGGAAATCCTCTTCAAGTCCCTGAAGAAGGGCCAATATTGCCACCTCAATTATCCGGCTTGAAGAATTTGGACATGAGTAAATGTAATTTGACTTATTTACCAGACGATGCTTTCATAACAACGCCCAACATTAGTCAGTTGTTGTTGAACGACAATAGATTGAAGAGTGACGAGGACGGATCTATGAAGTTTATCGAATATCTAACTGGCCTGGAACAACTGGATTTGAGTTTCAACAATATAACGTCAATTAAGCCCGATAAGTTCAACTATAACCATCAGCTTTTGTCGCTGAAACTCGTCGGTAACCCATGGAAATGCGATTGTTACGTTGTGGACATGTGGGAATGGGCTGCGTCGTCCAAAGGCAACATCGGCGTGTTGGTCGGTTCCACGAAGTCGATAGCCTCCAATGTGAACAACAAGAAGACGAAGGGTCTGGTGTGCAACTTCGACCCAAAAAGCACGCCTGTGAAAGAAGCGAAACTTAGAAGACCGGGAAGAGAACTCACTACCAGTGTGCAGCGTACGTGGGCAAGGTACGTGCGCGAAGCGAATTGCCCGCACAGCGTCGTGGCGGCAAGACCGGCCAGAATCGTTACCAGAGAAGTTCACGAGTATCAACATCAGCCAATTATGCCAGAAATCGAAAACGAAACACAAAACAAATGGTTACCTCTCGTTAGCTTCTGCGCCGTTCTGTTAGTAGTTTCAGTGATAATGATGAGCGTTTTAATAAATCACAAAGAAAAAGTAATAAAAAATGACAAAGACGTCTCGTGTGATCATTCACAAGAAGCCGACGACGTGGTGCAATTTAAGGGCACTAAAAACGTATCTCGTAGAGCAATAAAATGACAAGCTCGTAGAAATACCTAGATTCCCGTTGTACGTTCAAAAGTTTTAATTAAACATTTTTTTTTTATCATTAGATATATATATATATATATATATATATATATTAGTATCCAAACACGTTTTACCATACCAAACAAAAAAAACATTAAAACATTTAATGAATGTATACATTCGGATTTGGAACTTTATCATTCATGTTCGAAATTATTATCCAATTATTGTTGTGATTCAGTATTTTGTTTTCCTAGCAGAAAAGTTCCTAATTTGGTAGTTGGTTGTCGGTGGTGTTGGATACAGTCAATCAAAATTAATGTTTCTCACTTTTATATTTTCCTTCCTAAACGCAAGGTCATTCAGTGCAGGGTAATGTCAAACTTGCACATTTTTAAATGAACAATAGACTACTAGTCGAATGTCACTGTTAATTTAATTTAATTATTATTTGGATTGACTGATCAAATATGTATTTTATAATATTTTAGTTATTAAGCTTTTAATGTATTATTTATGCACGCTCTCTGTAAAGCAACAACCTTAAACCATAGATTGTGATTTTAGCCTTCGGCCGGTTTGCTGTGATCGCTGCTTAGGAAATAGGAATACAATTCTATATTACTATTTATGAAATATATTTATTATATAAACATTACCATTCTAATATAATGCTAAGATTACTTTAGGTATAGAAAAATAAATATCTGTTATTCTTATTATGATATTTGTACGTATTAAATTTTTCTTTTACTATAGTATTAGTAGCGGTATACCTAATAATTTGTAACTATATATATTTCACACCACCTCATTAATTGTCTTATCCTATTTTATACTCTTCCTGGTGATTTATGGATCAAAAATTATTCTATAGGAATATATTATTATTATTATTTTTAAATCATTCACAAAATATCATTATAATAACACAATGGCAAATACTGTTAAGTAGATAAATAGTTAAACGTTTTAAATACTGTAAACGGATATTTTTTATACTTAACATGTGCATTCATTTTTATGTTTATTATTAAATACATACAATTCAATAATTATCAAATATATTTTTCATTTTCATTATATCTTGGAAAACTAAAACTAATGTATTGCATTTGATTACCTAACCAGATGCAGAGATGGAACCATTGAAATCGATACCTAGTCCTACTAACACTATTCCATTAATTCCCGCGAGCTTCAACATTTAAGGTTATAAATTCAACTTGAAATTTTCAATATTCCATTATGCTTAGTTTATACAGGTAGGAACTAACTACCATCTAATGTATTATTATACTGAGGATAAAGTTAAAATTACTGATTCCATAGTTAAATACTATATTTTTCAAAAACATAGTTTTTTCTTCCTAAATGTTTGAATTTTATCATTTTCGTTATGTATATTTGCTTTGAATAATACGCTATTTTACGAATAAAATACATGGATGTTTGAATGAAATGTCATATTTATTGCCTCAAATGTTATTATCGAAAATTCAAACTTTTCAAAAAAACAAACAACTGGTCGAATAATAGTATAATAATATACTATAATAAAGTTTTATTAAATTTCTGAATTAAAATTTTTTTCTTTTCTTTTGTTATTTTTTTACAAACGTGTAAACACTATGGACATAAGATGTGCATTCGTTAAAGCGTTCTTACTGAACATCTAATTATATAATATTATGTATATTTAAAGGAAACACATTTATGTGAAATTAATCTACAAAAAAATTGAATTACCAATCTTGAGTAGACACTTGTTTTATTCAAGAATTACGGACTGAAAGTGCGCAATAGAACATGCAATCAAATTATGTCGCACAAACAAGTTAATTATAACATTAAAAAACCACACGATAAATTTATGTGACTATAATAATTAATATAACAACAAAATAAATTACGATAAAATACAAAATTATATTTAGATTGTTTTTAAACACTGTTTTATCTCTTCCACAATATCCATATTGAATTTTTCATTAATCAAGTTATTCAAACTTACACTACACGTTGATGTTACATTTTCAACAATACCACTTTTTACAGACAATTCAACAGATAATCCGTTTAACTTAATAGTTATATTAAACTTTGGCGTCCGTGCAAATCGCCATTCCCAGCTTTCCATTTCTTTTTTAATTTCATTTAATCCTGTTTAAATAGAAAATCTTAATTAAAAACATTGATTCAAATTGATATTAAACAAAAATGTTATTGATTGGAAATTTATACACACACGTCATCTACTCATTATGTATAATTCTTTATATATAACACGACTAAACTGTATTGAAAAAATCAATTTACCAGGGAATTCTTGTTCATTTGGTGTTACATAATTAAATCCTCGATTTAATGTATTTTCGTTGCCTACTGTTTTCAGATATTGTAAACCAACAGCAGTCATCAATCTATTGATCGACACTTTGTTATTAACTTGTGTCAAATTCAATACATCTGATGATACACTGACCGTAGCATTGGTTTTAATATTTTTCTAAAACACATCCCAACATTAATACATTTGAGTTCAATCTTTGTTGTTTTTTTTCTGTGCGTGTAATTTACTTCACGTTTTTTCAATAAATTTGACATCAATTCTCGATTGCAGTTTACTAATAAAGTACAATGATGATATGCATTGGGTCTACCCAATTTGGAAGCAGTGCCGGATATCTATAGATAAATAGATTATGGTAGTCATTGACTAATAATATTTTTATTACGAAGGAAAAACTAATCAATCTTTAAACCCTTAACTTTGTATTTATTTCCTATTACAATATCTTCTCGTTTATTAATCTCAGTCACAATATTCCATTCATTTTTCAACGTTTCCACGATCAGTTCCAGATTTTTTTTCCTATTATACATGTCCCTGTGTGTAAAAAACGTCATGTTGAGATTTCCACTATCATGGAACACTGTTCCGCCACCGCTATTCCTTCTAGCTATCCGCACATCAATTGCCGGGACAAAATTTACTTCCAACCAAGGGTTCTGATGTCGGCCGATAACAACACAGTTACTGTTGACCCACAACAATAACATAGGTTTACAATTGAAGTTGGAATGTCGGTAGTACCAGTGTTCCAAGGCCAGGTTTTCAAACACATCTGTTGATCGCGATATCATAACCGTTTTTTCAAAAACTGACGAATAAAATCGACGAACGATGAAAGCCATTAAAAATTTGAATCTAAAATTAAACTTCAATTAGTTTACAATAATTTCATGTGATATTCATACTTAAGTGTTTCACTCTAAGAAATTCAATGTAACTTAATATTGACAATACATTTTTAGAATAACATATTTTTGTAATACCTATTAAACATAGCTATTATCAAACAACATGAAACACAATTTACACATTATCTGATTTGCTAGTTATTCACTAATGACTTACAAATAAGATAATATTCTTACTACCTTCTAAGATAATCTTCAATTTGTAACTCATTTATTACAAGGTTACGAATGATTATAAATTATTAGTACTTACTGCTTAATAGTACTTTGAATTCAATTAATATTAAAAGCTGTATATATTTTATTTATTACTTAGAAATTAAATAATTTGTGATGATTTTCAGTTATAAAATCAAACCAAAATTTTAAAACACAGTAGAAAAATAACCTATCTACAAACTACAATAATATAATCATATCATAAAAGTAATATATTTTGGATCTGAAAGTTTTAAGTACTACAATATACAATTCTTTCAAAATTTAAATGTGAAATTAATTTATAAATTAAATGGTATGAATCATGATCCAATAGTTATAATAATTTACAATATAATAATTAGTGCTCGGGACTTTTATATATAAATATTTATGAATATAAATGTGTATATATATATATATTATGCACATATTTTGATTTAAAAAGAAAATACATTTAAAAAAAGTTCCTAATGAATATTACGATAATACAGTCAATAACATAATAATATATAGATTAATATTAAAACATATCTTTTCAGAAATCAAATAATATTTGCTAAACTTAATTAAAAAAATAAAAATAAAATACATTCTACCACATTAACAATATCAAACATTTCAAATTAAAGGAGAGAAAATAAAATTGTAATTTGGTTTTTGATTTTTCTTACTAAGATGGAAATTAAATAAAAAATATATTATTGATTCATATCATTTTTGAAATATAATAATTCTACTAACTTAATAATACTTAATAAAAATGTTAAACGTAAAACTAATACCTAAACATCTTTCCTTTCTTTTACATATTTATGTGCATATTCTGACAAATTTTAAATATATTAGTCCAATCCATGTTAATAATATTTATCTTGTTTCTTGCTTTTTAATTATTTTTTATATACATATTTAAAATATTTAGTAGGAAGAAATTTCAAAGGAATTCAACAAAAAAAAAACATTACATAGGTACCTAATTAAAATATAATATTGAAATTTTTAATGCCATTACTGTATTCAAGGACAAAACCATGCTCACAAAGTGTGAAAATGATAAAATTATTTTTCAGGAAGCAAAAATTAAAATTCACAATGGTAGATAGGTTAATATTAGATACCATTATAAATGTGTAATGTTAAACAACCAAGTCAACAAGATAATAATTAATCATTGAAATAATAATAAATTATTTTAAATTGGAATTTTTCAATGATTATTCACAACTATGTATGGAAAAATAATACAGACAAATAATACCATAAATAATAAGATATCATAAAATTCATGGACAATGAATATGTTTATGGAAAATTCCTACATACTTAACTTAATGGTAGATAGATTATGTTACATAAATGTACAAAAAATGTAAAATTTTATAAGAGTACATACCTATTTAAGGCCATGTCAATAAAAATACATGTTATTTTAATTTTTTTTTTTTAATTAACATTTGTTTACTAAATAACCTTTGATAAGTATAGTAAATAACATTTTCTTTATTACATATTTTAAGTAATCATTAATTAATTATTATTTAATAATAAAGCATTATTTTTTGTGTCTCTATGTCTTAGTTTTACTAAAAATTTAGATCGTTTAAAGAAATTACTATATTAGTTTGACACATTTTCAACAGATCTGAAAGTCTGTAAATTAAATTGAGTAACATTTTTGTAAAATCTGTTAACGTTTTCCTAAACACTATAACAAAATCAAACTGACATTTATTTATCAAAGGGGACAAAATGAAATATAATAAGGTAGGTATGTATATGCATTTTATTAGTAATAAGAAAACAAAGAAAAGGTAGCAAGACGTGAGTGACATTGAACCAAGTGAGTTACTTAGATGGAGATTTTAAAATTTCATAATCGTTTTTTAATTTAAAAGCAATGAATTAACATTTCAAATTAATAGGATAGGGGACAATTTATGAAGAAAATAAATTGAAGAACGAACAATTTAGAAGATACTTTGAAATTAATAAGGGACATGAGTACAGGAGAGTACCGGAAAGAATATAGAAAAGGAATGTTATAATGGAATTGTGTCTTCAAACTTCAATTGAACAGAGGGCAATAAGATAATAATTAATATAAAGTTTAATAAGGAGGATAATGAATATTATATTCATATTTACTAAAGAAACAATAAACTCATTGGGAGAAGGTAAATAGGAAATTGATACATTGGCAGGGGCACAACGTGATGGTCAACTAAAATAATATCTAATAATAAAATAGCCAATTTGACATGTATATGATTGAAGCGGTAATAATACGACTCGTTGACTTACATGTTTTTAAAATTCGGAGTTCTGTAATTAACCGTCTAATAACGGACATTTAATTTGTTCTGTAGTTTTCGTTTTGACTACGGTCTCACTAACTTACAAGAATCATTTAAGTACTACAAAAGACGGCGATTTTAATAAAATACTGTTTTTTGGAAAAATATTACATATTTATAACTGTTATCACTGCTGTGATACCGGCTAGTCGATTGTGTGATAACACCGGGTTAAATAATCTGATAATTCAATGCGAGCGGCACAGATAAGATACATTTATCTGTGATACGAGCATAGAATAAACATATTATTGAATAAACTAAATCACGTTTACACACAAACCATTAAAATTTTGTTGAACAGTATGACCTTATATAATGTAAAACAAGAAATAAAGGTTTTTAATGGCGAGGTGACACTGCTGCACATTTAGCTCATTATCACACACAATTGGAAGTGTCCATTCTGGTTTCATTTATTCTGTGATACGAGTATACGAATACAATACCGCCGTACCGGGACACCCAACATTGTAGAATAGTTACTTATTATTTTGTGTTACTCTAATTTGTAGTGTTGGTGTAATGTTCAAAATCTGAGGCGTTTAAACGTTATACGGTTTGATCGGATTCTATGGAATTCGGCGATCCACCGCATCCGTTTCAGTCGTATCTGCTTATTGTCTGTTGTTCGTAGCGATTGCTTTTAGCCATGTGGACCGTTCGAGTTTCCAAACGAAATGTGTTTTATACGTTCGGTCAATCGTTTACCACTTCGTGCGTTTCATGTCAAGAAGGCCGTGCAGAATATCCTCCAATTTTGGATGTAAGCCCGGAGCCAACGTTGTTACGCAAAGAATTGAATGCCCATGAAAAAATTCGTAACCTCAACACTATCGAAGAAAAAACTATTGGTATCAACATGCCTAGGTACGATTAACTTGTATTATGTTCTATATTATTATTATTATTATTATGTATCTATTAAATTGAACTGTAAAACTTTGTTCACCATTTAGATATTATGGTTGGCAGTCATTAGTAGTAAAAGACAAAATACTGCCATACGACTTCTTGCCATTCACTCAGACCATAACAAAAACTAAAATTTATGAAGTAGACATTCTTCCAAATCGACTTTCAAATGATGATTGTCAACAATTCATTGATCGTATTAAACCACAATTAGAAGACAGTCTTGTGTTTGAATACAATAGAAATAGGTTAGTAATAGGTATTATAAATAATTTAACGTTAATTATTAAAAAATGTATATAATATATTTTTAGAAGTACAGATATAAAATCAAATAAAAATATTATTGAATCTACTGCACCAACAAATAAATTGGCTAAGAGTGTAGCTGAACAAGTAAATCGTATATTTTTAGCCAATCTTGCAGCCGACTATCCACATTTATTTGAAGCTCAAGTATGGACTCATTATTTGTAAAATCATAACATATTAATCACCTAATCCAATCAAATCTGTATATTATTTGTTTTAAATAATAGATTGACTACGAACCTCGGGTAGAAGGATTCTGGAATGTATACGGTTTTGCAGCTACTAAATACGATCAAGAATTAAGAAAGAAAAAAAAAGTTCCCGAAGAGAATTTGAAAAAACCGGTTGATAGATGGATACATTATTTTGGTCAACCTACAATTCAAGTTCGACATAGTTTACCTTTGCCCTCAGTTCCACTAGATAAATGGACGCTAACCACTGCTCCATCTTCTACTTCTGACATGCCAA
The DNA here is from genome assembly GCA_019022885.1 of Schlechtendalia chinensis. NCBI lineage: Eukaryota > Metazoa > Arthropoda > Insecta > Hemiptera > Aphididae > Schlechtendalia > Schlechtendalia chinensis. The sequence continues at coordinate 29,373,701 of CM032339.1, forward strand.
AGATTGCATTAAAAGAATTTGATATACCAAATTATGATTATGATCCTCAAATTTATCATAAACTACCCAGTGAAAGAAGACATGGTGTTAGTATACCTGGTCAGTAAAAAAAAGCAAATTAAAACAAATAACGACTAAATAAAATTCAAATTTATTTCAGGTTTTTGGCCGAATGATCAACAAAAATTTGGTATATTGTCTATACACACCAATGAATATTTAGAAGATCGACCGCCCAATTTTGGTGAATTAGAACATCAAGAAGCTGTGCATGCCCAAGCAATATTAGCATCATTTGCTTGGTTAATTGGTCAAGCTTCTTATCAAGGTAAAATGGTTATTTTTTTATATAATTTAGGTTCTTATTGTTTATTTTAAACTGTATCCATCTGCAGGAAGTGGTATTCATATTATATGCATTGTTTTATTGCCAATCTACCACTTATAATGTTAAATGTTATCGAGTTGTTGTTACTTAGTTATTGAGGCAACAAGTAATATATTTTATTGTTTAAAAAAAAGACATATTAATTTAGACTGGATAGGACATATGAAGAAGTGAGGTGGAGTGTATAAGACAAGAATATCTAGTAAGCTTTATTTAAATTAGAAAAGGGACAATACAGTGGATTCCGCCTAATGTGGGCACCGGTTAATATGGGCATCCGCGTAATATGGGCAAAATGGTCTGGTCCCAATACAAATGTATACTGACAAGGTTAAAAAAAACCGCATAATATGGGCACTTGATTCGGTGTATGTGGGCAATTTTTATTTTATTATGACTAATTTAATCGGGTTTCGTCGTATCTATAAGATTGTGTTTATCGAAAGTTAAATCTTAATGGGATTTTGTTGACTAAATGTGTGCAAGTGTTATCAGAAGCTATAAAAATAAAGCGATAGACGGCACGCGTTCACTAAAGCGTCGATATGTATGTATCCGCATTTCAGTTTTAACGTGACAATATGTCTCGAAAAGATCTCTCCCTCAAGGAAAAAATCGCGATTTTGGATAAAGTGAAGTCGCTACCTCCAGGCACTTCACAACGTAAAATCGCTGAAAAATTATGCGTTCCGAAATCAACGGTGGCAAAACTGCTCAAAGAAGAAGTCATTTTACGTGAAAACTTCAATTCAGCTCAAACTGGTAATCAAAAACATAAACGGAAAGGGAAAAATCCCGAAGTTGAAGAGGCCTTAAGTATATTAAAGCCACTATATGATTCACGTGTGCATAGTAAAAACTTTTTTTAATATGATAATTTGTTTTTAAAACTAATTTCGGTTTTTATGGGCAGCCGCTTAATGTGGGCAAATAGGTCTGGTCCCAACGTGCCCACATTAAGCGGAATTCACTGTACTTAAAATGTATCAAATGATTAGACAATCTAAATCTATAGAATAAATTAAACATGTTAAAATCCACTTCTTTATTTTACAAATTTGTAATGTTAAACAACTTTTTTTAATTTTTCAGGTTTTACAATTTGTAATGAAATCACATATCCTTTGGTAAATCAATCAATTATTACAAATGGTAAAACATGGTCATTTTACATGTATCAATTGAATACTATGAGATTCTTCCAAAGTAAAGATGATGATAATAATCCAATTGTCTCTAATAATATTTGCTGGGGAACAAAACCAACAGAACTGTTTCATAGCATCACAGACAATAGTATTGTTGGTAAGTAATAATAAATAAGACAAATAAATGATATAACAAAATTAATGAAAATTGTAAACGTGTTAAATGTAGGTTGGAATGATGATGTCTTAAAAGATCTTTTGAGTTGTTATGTAAATGTTCCCAAAGCACGAAATCATGAAATGTCCCCATACCTCGGTAAAGAACAAATAGTGGCCAACATAGATGATGTTAAAAAAAGGTAGCGCATTAAAATATATGTAATTTATATGTGTGATTATTTATTAACTCATTGTCCCTGCTTATGTTCAATGTACTGATTAGAATAAAATATTATATTCATACACTATAAATAATAAATAAATTTTAAATATAATTGTATAGGGAATGGTTACACAAAAGACATAAAGTTTTGACGTCTCACCGACCTAGACATCGTCTTGTACCTGAAATTTACGACTGGGAACGTATTTATAAAATCGAATTTGAAACCAGACAATTTGAGGCAAGAAGACGGTTCTTTGAACGTGATCAGGATCCATTGAATGAGAGAAGACTTGATGACCATTATGGTCCTTATATACGTCGTAAAGATAGAAATACTACCAGAAGAATAAGAAGCAAACGATTCGAAGACATGTATTACCCGAATGTTTAATATATCGTTTTTACTTTATTCTTTGGCTATAAATTTATAAGAATTTTGTTAGATGAAATATAAAGAAAAAAAATATAGAAGTATATTCTGGCTATATTTTAATATGCTACCTTTTGTTTCTTAAACTTAAAATAATATATACATATATTATAATATTCATTTGCAGTAAATTACAATTAAAAAAAAAATGAGATGTCTTTAGTAACAGTAACAATCTTAGTAATTTAGAACAATAAATTTAATTAATTAATATTTTATTTTATTAAGATTACACAATCATAATTAAATTATATATTATCAGTCAAATTTTTCAAAATATATAATCATCTTATTTATCATTTAGTAGATACTATATTGACACAATTTTTACTAAAAAGTATAAATAGGTTTACTTTAATTATTATTGTACTTAAAATTAAATATTATAAGTCTGTACAATTAGAAGTTTTATACTTGCGCATAATACATGTTTTAAGACTACATTGCAGTGGCGTATTTATGGGGGGACATGGAAGATAGATTCGCTCTCATGATTTTTTTTAGTTTTTGATATTCTTATTTACAATAACCAATAAGTATGATTTTACGAAGCGCTCTTTAAGTCAATAAAATATTTTTTAATATATATCCCCCCCTAGACGAAATCCTAAATACACCACTGCTACATTGCATTACATGTTCCAACCTTACTACTTTAAATTAAATCACAGTAATATATTTTATGCAGTTTATACATATTTTAAAAAATACATGCAAAAAATTAATTACATTTTGAAAATTCTAAACTAGTATAACTCAACCTTAAATATTACATATTTATAAATCATTTTTATCTTTAATTTTGTCAATATCTTCATTATCTTCATTATCACATTCATCTTTTAAAATGTTAACTTCAAATTCTATTAGTTGTTTGTCCTAGAATTAAACAAATTATATAAAACATTTATAACATTTCAATAATTAAAAATTTTAAACTACTGACATTAGAACCGGTTTGACATTTTTTCATGACAATCACTTTTTTAGAATCTATCAACTTAATTTTTTTTTGTTCTTGTATTTCTAGACATTCATATTTGGATGTTTGTAGTTTATAATATCCGTCATCATCTTGTATGTATCTATATATACAAATATACAATACTGAATATAAACAACAAAAAAACTTACAAAATGTTATAAATAAAGTAAGACAAATAAAATAAGGACCTAAAACGTTTTAGGCCAGCTGGTTTATTGAAGTTATGGTCAGTTTTCAAATGTATGGTAAGAAATGAACCTCTGAGAAATAGATCACCACACAAATGACAAAAATATTTATACAAATCTTGAGCATTGTCATAATGTTCCATTTCTATATGCTTTCTCATTGTGTATTCGCTACGACAAGAAAAATCACAATCATCTTCTGAACACTTAAATAATGGGCCTACTGCATGTTTTCTTAGGTGTCTAGTAAGATCCATCTTATGTACAAACCTGAAAATTATGTTTTCAATAATATTTAAAAATGGTATTGTGTTCTTACCAGAGATATATAAAACAACTACATAGCAGACAAAGAGTTCAATTAGATGTGGAAAATAATCATAAAACAAAAACATTATGCTACTGACATATGGATTCTCGACTTTAATGAAGTCAATAAGTCTGCTGCCTTTAGTTGTTTTAAATATGTCTGTGGTTATTACTTACTTAGATTCACATAAATTACATTGAAAGGGTTTTACATCCATGTGACGATAGCGTATATGAGTGACTAATTGCATAGATCTAGAAAAGGATTGGTCACACTGATGGCATTTGAAATAATTAATATGAAGGCGAACATGTTGTTTCAGAAGTCGTTCACACGAAAACGTTTTTTTACATAAGGAACATTGATTGCTTTTGTCTAAAAAAATTTTTTTTTCAAAATTATATTATCTGTTATGACTTTAATTAATTTACCTTTATTTGATTGTCCACAGTGATCTTTCAATTTAGTATATGTGGTAAACATAATGCCGCAATTAGGACAAGCACACATTTTTTCTTGAGTATGACTTCTTAAATGGTCGACTAATCGATAACGTAAGGTAAATTGTGCGCTACAATCTACAAAATATATCAGCTATGGTTAGTAATTAGTATAAATGATGTAAACAAAAATAAACACAACTGTTATTTTACAAACCTCTCCACGGGCAGTTAAAATTGTATTTTTCGAATTCTGAACTTTGAAAATGTTGTTTTACATGATATGTATAATACTGCATACATTCAAAACGTTCATCACAGTTTTCCCAATTACATTCAAATTCATTAGGTAAATCGGGTAAGATGTTAGCACCGCTACCATTTAACTTGCATCCCTTGATAACACACATATAATAATAATTTAATTCATATTTTTTATAGTAATAAATTTTATCATGTACTCACAGGTGTTTCACTGAGATTTATAACAGCCGAGCCAATGCATTTGAGCCGTGTGTGGTATGCATGGAAATTGATATGTGTTGTGGACTTTATCTCACAATTTGATTGAAATGTACAATTGTTCCATAAACATGAAAACCATTCTAAAAATGATACAAATAATTTTCAAATTGTATTCAAATACAATATAAAGAAAAACTTACTTTCTTTATTGCCTTGCCATTCTTCGGTCCACAAATAATTAACATGCTCACTAACATGATTAAAATAATCATTTATGGATGGTGATTCATAAACACACTCTAGCCATTCACAATTGAAATTCATTTTTACTTGATCCAAATTTAATTTCTTTTTTCTAGGTTGTTGCTTCTTAAATTCTTTCAAATTATTTAAATCCAAGCTAGACTCAGATGATTCTGAACCATCTGAACTATTTGTAACAATACCTATTTTGATAGAGTAATTTACAATTTATTTAATGTGTAAACACATGCCAATTATTTTAATATTAAAACTGTTAATATTTTTTCATTTGAAAATTAGTTTAAATTTTAAAGGTTTAATTTAACTTTATTTTTTCATGTAAAACAATAGGAATTAAAAGGAAAATAGAAGAAAAGATATTTTGAAAATAATATGGTAGAAATCATGATTTTTGGAAAAATTAAGATTTTTTAGTTTTTTGTGTAATATTTTACAATAAGGTAAAGCGAAATTTTTTTCAAATACATATTATATAACATTACTATCAAATTCAGCAATAAATACATTTAAAAAAAAAAAAAAATTAAATTGTATGTTAATACTTGGTAGTACCCGATTGAACACAGTTTTTAGAAGCCGACTTTTTTAACAACCCGATTAGAATTTAAAAAATATTCCTATTATGTGCAACAATGAAAATTTTGCCAGCAGTCCCTAAGCAGGGTAAGCTTGGTGTCACAAGTATCACATAGTAGATGTAGCGGCAAGAGCCAACCTACATGAAGTACTTGACTACCCAAAATGAATTTTTTTATTTTCTGTTAACTACCAAAGATAGTTAAAATATTTGTGTATCTAAACTTTGAAGAAAATAACTTAACAAATCATATTATGAAAACTTGACAATTTGATACATACTACTATATGGTTTAAGCGTAGTGGTGTGATAACAGACCATTATCTGCAATTAGTTGTAAAAATTAAGAACTTGTTATAAAATTGATTATATTAGAAACCTATAAAATACCATATGTATGTATGAGTATAAGTATGAAACATCTCACATACATCATACAAATATTTAATATTAAGAGGATACCATAACCATATTTGTTGTCTTCGTATTTAATGGAAAACATAGCAAAATAACACTGCAGTTTTTAAATTGTGATGTTCAGATTGAGATTAGAGTTTAAACACTTTTTACCAAATTTGAAAGAAAGAATATTTTTGAAAGTATCATTAGTCTATATTAACTTTACAATTAAATATCCTAAAACGAAAAATTAGTGTTTTGAAAAACTACAAGATTTTATGAATTTGTAACACCTTTGTCAGGCAATATTTTACAAAATGTGATGCCATCAAAAATATATTTTTTCTCTTAAAATTTGGTTTTTTTTTTGTATATAGCATTCAAATTTGGTAATAATTGTTCAAACCGTGTGTGGTGATGTTGTATTGATTTTAGTGCTTATTGTTATCTAAATCTTAATCTTATTGTTTTTGAAACTTTTTTCAGATATCCTTTATATAAATCTTTCCGTGCTCAGTCGTGTCATAAAAAAGGTACATTGTGCTCAATGGGGTTACAGCCTTACTACCAAAACTGCATTAGACCTGTATTTTTAATTTGTACATGAATTCAGTATACAAATGCATATTAAACTTAAAAATATTATGCTTACACTTTTTTTTGGCAACATATTTTTTTTCTTCAGTAACGTTGCCTTCACGATGAGCCAAGACCCATTGTTCACACCAGTACTGTTTGTCTTCCATCGTGGACATAGAACCACAATCAGTTCTTTGGTCGACTGATAAATATGTTTGGGACGCAAACATTGAATCTAAACAAAATGAAATAAAAAAAAATTAACACGATTTAAGGAACTAAAAACCAACATTTCCTACAGAAAATCAATACTCGTGTACACTATAAATAGGTATATATTTTATGCTAAGAGAATATTGTTCATAGGATTTTTTCCCAAACATCTAATGACATACATTGAACATCCCCTCACCTTCCACTGCCAAAAAAAATTACCTGCTTTTTTAATATATCTGACATACAGTTTTTTTAATGATTTAAAAATTAACATAACGCATACATTTAAAATATCTTTATAATTTTTAAAAACGAAATGCATTGTTCAGTTCTGTTCGCTGTAAGCTAATTATTATTATTTTTTAAATGTTTATGTTTTTTATCAAATCGTACTACAATATATATGTTCACATTACCATCGTTAGATTCTTCGGTCCGTCGTGATTTCCTTCTCAGGAAATAAGTGTCATTGTTGTGTTGCGTTGCCATGATGCGAAATTTGTGTTACGCAAACAATATAACACGAAGAACTGCGGACAATAGCGTTTTCCGAACGAGAATCGACTATCGAGCAAATAAATAAACGTCAACCATCACACGGGAAGTCGAAATCGTAAACAAACGTGAACACGTTCGCAGACCGTACTTTTGGTATCAAATAACGAAAACAACCATTCTCGTTTCGGAACGCCCGTCGTCACCACTGAAAAGAATACCTGAGAACGCCGATTGACGGCAGCGACTGTTACAGCCCCGTTTCTCCCACTTCGCGTGATTCAATATCGCGCTGTGCCGTGCATACAGCGCGAAACAAACACTATACAGAGTGATTATATATAGAGTACATTATTCTATATTTTTTTTATAAAAAATTTATATTTTATATTTATTTTTTACACGTACGATAATATTATAACATAATATATACGATTATAATATGTTTGTTTAATACGACTATATATATATTAGGAAATATGCAACAGTTGTCAAAGCAAGCGCGCGCGGTTCAAAGACCTGACACACGCTATATCGAGTATACGTTATGATAGCTTTTTTTTTTTTTTTTTGGAATGGGGAGGAGGAAATCTTCAAAAGACACCTCCGTAATGAAAAACCGGAGGTAGTGCCGGATTCACCATGAAGTGATGCTTACCGGCTAAAAACTCCTCCCTAGGGGGCAACGGTAAAAGTTATACGCCCGATGAAAAAACGAAGAAAGAGAGAGGGGGAAGAAAAAGAGGCAGTGGCGTAGATACGATTTTTTTCTAGGGAGGGTTTTTCAAAGGAACTTTTAAAAATTAGAATATTATTGAATAAATGAAATTTTTAATAAATAAACAGTAAATATTTTACAATAATAATTTATATTTACATTAAATGTATTTATGAACATTAAATTTTAGCTTCGTGTGCACAAAATCAATGAAATGATATTTCAAAATTCTAAAAGACAAGAACAAGCTTTTTTAGAGTGCTGGGGGGGGGGGGTGTAAACCCCTTGCACCCCCCCCCCACGTATCTACACCACTGAAAAGAGAAAAGAGTTATGTGCGGAGTAAGAAGGGTGGCCACCATTAACTCATAGGGCTGAGCAGTGAGGCACTCGCGCGTAAAGCGAAGCTAAAGTGGAATTTGAAAAAAAAAAAACAACTCACGACTCGTACACAACACGTACGTGTGTCGACAGTCAAGTTGGCAGGACGGAGGGATGTTCCAACCGTCGCGGATCCAGAACTTATTTACGGGGAGGGGGGATGGGCTATCTTAATCAAAACAACTTCAATCCTCATTTTGTCGCATCGAGTAATGAAATATTTTCCAAAACGTTATCTTGGAAATCGTTCGCGATACACCGAAATAAAACAATAAAGTCTGTCTTTGTATCTTTATCAAATGTCGAATCGCGTGGCGGTCGCTGCTGCTATCGGAACAATTTATTGTCCTCTACGGAAATGTTCGAGATATTTAAGAGCCATACTGTAGGTATATTATATTATGTGTAACCCACCGATTTTTAAGGTTCACGTATCGTTCAATAATTAAACTGCATACATATATGAAAACAATCTTATGTACTTTGATAAAAAGAGGTATTTATCTTTATTGGTTATCGAAAACGTTAAAACCGAAAAATCCCATAGCTAAAATTTCATTTTAAATTGTCTTTCTACAGTATCATAGATAAGAGTTAGAATTATAAAACGATACTAAAATAAAAAAATTTAACAAGAGTCTACGGGGGGGGGGCGATCGCCCCTCGGCACCCCCTTGGATCCGCGCCTGTGTTCCATTAGGGAGCAGGGACGATTTACCCGGTCGTAAGACATGGGGACGAAATTTGCGAATGCAGCGATTGAAGGGGAACGTTATGATACCGACTATATACGTGTATACAGTTGTGCCTGAGCTGCGCCGAATATAAAAATTATTATTGAAAAAAAAGTATACCACCATTAGAATAAATTATAATCAATAACTCATATCGTCGATGAATATAATAATATTAATAAGACATACGGTGCATTCGTTATCAAAACATAATGATAGTATTCAATGCCGTAGCAGGAACACATTTTCATATGTTGGGGGGATGTGTGTTTAAAACCGAAAATCATATATTTTCTCAACTGTTAGATAGAAAATACTAGATTACGTTGTGTACGATAAAATTGTGTCTAAACGCGGGTTAACACGCGGGCGTGTAAATACAACTATTAAAAAGATTCGCTGGGGGGGGAATGGAGAGGTGGTGAACCAAATACGGCCCTGACGGTATTGCGTTATTATTGTACGGGAAATAAGAAAAATAATATTGTACAAATATTGTACATTCGTATCGGAATATTGCACCACACGGTTTGTCGTTTGCACGTGCGTGCGTTCAGGCGTGGAACAGCATGTGCAGCGCCAGTGCCGTATTTACCAGTAAACACTATAAGCTAGTGCTTAGGGCGGCAATTTCTCAAGGGCGGCAAATAATTTTGAATATTACATTTTTACTAAAATAAATGCAACTAATTATAAAATGTTTTTAGACCAACGGGATTGTGGTAATATTTGATTTTATGTTTTTCAATTTCATAATCGTAGAGTTTATCGCTCTATTATATAGCATTGCTGCATTATTTGTAAATTTTTCGTTATCGTGTTGTAAACAAGTGGATACGACGATCGTAAAATAAGTTCTTTATATAACATGGGTTGACGATTGTGTGTTTATCTGTACCTTAATCACAATAAAAAAACCCCAATCATTAGTCAATGCAATCGCGTAACGAGCTCATAGTGTGGCATGTTCTATAGTATTATAGTAACGAACGTGTTCGGTGTTATTTTTTTTTTAATGCAGACGAAGTTCACACTTTTCTTATTTGTATGAATATTTGATTTTTTAAAATTTTATTTGTAACATTTTTAATAAAACTATAGTAAAATGAGTGACGGTCGATCACGTTTAAGTGGCTATAAGTATAAAAAATTGACTTCGAATGACTTCGATGCCATAATAGATGATTTTACGATTCAAAAGTCGCGCAGAAAGCCGATGAGTACTAGACATTAACTATTTAATTTTGAATATAATAATTAACTATTTAAGTATTTATTACTACCATATTTTATATGAATGTATATGTATGCATTTTTATAACAGCTGTATATTTTTATTTTTCATCATTAAAATTTTAAGTAATAAAGAAAAAACAATAATTGTATGATTTAATAACATTTTTTAGACTAGAAAAATATTTATATTAAAAGGCGGCAATTTATTTTGTGCTTAAGGCGGCACAATGGTTAAATCCGGCACTGTGCAGCGCAAACATCGTTGACCGCGGGGATTAGTGCCGTGCTCCGTCCATCGGTATAACGTCCGGCGCACACGTGCGTTTTTCAAACGCGCGGTGCCGCGTTTTGCGTCAACTTGCGGGCGATCGCGTCCAGTGTTACTTTCAGGCATTTCTCCGGGGGAAAAGGTTGTGGGGGTGGGGGTGGTGAGCCCCCTCGAAGGATTTCCAAGGCCTCCCCGGAAAAAAACTTGAAGTATAGCAAAGAAATGTCGAATATTAGAAGAATGTAATTTTCAACGTCACGGTGAACGACCTACAATCGACATAACATAATAACACTATTGCCTGTACGTTAAACTTGTGAAATTTTGTGTATTTAATTATACCGTTCACGATCATAATTACAGACAAACGTAACTGTTATCAACAAAATTTAATTTTCTTGATGTGAATATAAACGACCTCTGGATTTTTTCCAACGCCCGGAGAAAATTGCCTGAAAGAAACACTGATTGTGTCCCGCCCGCGATACGCACTTGCGGTCTCTCAAACCCGATGCGTACCGCTTAAAAGACGGACGTGTGCATCGGACATAAACACTGATTGTGTGAAACACAGTATGTATAATTTGTTCTATGCACAATATAATATGACAGATAATTTCAAGTTGTCTGTATCACGAACTTGAACAGCAAAATATATCACCTATTATGGAATTTACATTGGATATAGGATATTCTATAGGAAATACCGTTCGAAATTCAATTACAATAACTGATAGTGTTAAAGTAAAATTATCAGGGCTGTTAAATATTCCAAGGGATGATTTTATTCATCCATTCTCTATATACAAGAAAGAAATTTGCTAGTATGAAAAAAAGAAATTTAGATTTTGTTCTTTAATAATATATCATTAATTAATCTATAATATATTTGATAATATTTCTTTAATACTTTGTAAATTCTCAATTATTTTAATGAAGATGTTTGTTTAACAGTAACATCTTATGTTTTGTTTTATTTATATGATTTATACATTGAACATTATATATATTGTATAAACCTCAGAAGTTAGAATATATCAATTGAAATCTTTCCTTAAAATTAATATACAGAGTGTATATGAAATGAGTTTCACTTGTTAGTTAGTTATATCCTGTAGGATGAGAAAATGGGAACACTTTTTTCCGCTTTTCTTTATCTCCGATATTTTGAACTTAACCTATTTATGCGTTAAATAATATTCTAAACTAAAAATAGCCTATACCGCGTGATTCCTTGCAAAATTCTACACTAAAATGATGTATCATATTATTTTTCATCAAAATGACGCCAGGTGTAGCCAGATAGTGGCCCCTATCAGAGTTATATATTAATAATTATAAAATGTATAAAATATTATAATATAAAGGAAAATCTATACAAATATAATTTTTTATGTTTCCACAATATGTACTATTGGTTTCCACTAGTCGGTTCGCCCCCTCCCCCCCGTAAATTGAAGCCAAAAACACTACTGGTTCGTTTAATAATAATAATTTGGAAACACTTAACACAGACAAGTAAAATAAATAACACAGGTATATTTTTCTATGGAAGACTTTTAATAGTCACATAACTATAATTACATTTAATGAATAATTTGATTACGCGAACTTCATACTTCATATTATCATAATATACGTCTATTTTAATTTAATTTTTTTTAATTTTAATTTTAATTATTTTTTTTAATTTAGTAAAATCATTTAGAATCATTTTAAAAAAGTAATGAACCACCAAATAAATAATCTACAAAAATTAAAAAACAACAGAATGTCAAAACACTGAAAACTTAAATAAAAACTTTATTTTTAAAAGTATAAATGTTCATGTTTGTTACATTTTAAAATGGTGTTTTGTCTTTGTAATAGTATATTGTTCAAGTTTTCAGCCTCAATTCTAGATGGCTTTACTAATTCATTGACATTCTGTTGTTTTTTATTTTTTGTAGAAGAAAAGTATTCTGCAATTAAATTTTTTTATTTTGTGGTTCATTACTTTTTTTATTGAACTCTTCGCATATTTCAATTATCAATTTAAATATTTTAGAATAAATGGTACATGAATTTAAAAATATTATCTGAAATTTTATTATAATTTATTTATTATCTTTCTTTGTATCTATGTGCATGCGTATAAGTCTCGGTTTATACGCTCCTCCACTAGTAATGGTAATTTATCAATTTTGATAAGTTTTATGAACTGTTACTGTTACTATTTAAATAACAGTTAAAATAGCAGCTACTGTTATTTTTTCAATATACTTCATTTTAATAGAAAAAAAACTATTATGTCACTAGACGGGAGATTGAGTCCAGCCCACAAACTAAGAAATATAAATGTAGACAGTCACTTTTAGTGTAGCATACACTAAATCTACTTTTTCTGAAGTACAGAATCAAAGTTATGAGTAAAATTGATTAAAAACTATTATTTTGTTGGCTTTTCAATGTTCAAGAAATCAATTAGTATAATTTCAATGCAATTTTTAATAAAAAAATATTTAATAATCAATTTTATACTAGTTTTAAATTTTATAAATTAATATATTTGAATAAATAAATACCAAACATTTTAACAAATTATAGTAAATATGTATTTTATCAAGAATATAAATTATAGACATTTTGTGTAGTATTACTTTATTAATTCAATTGGAAGAGAATAAAATTGAAAGAATGAAACGTTTATTATAAAGGACTGGACGGTTGAAAAGAAGGTAAGAGGAATTGCAAACAAAGGATCCATCATGCAGTGTAAAAACGAAAGAATTGTTCAAGGATACATAGTAGGAGTGGGCCGGGAGATGATTGTGGCCAAAACGAAGACAAGAGAAGGAAATAATGGTTTTGCAAGAAATGGGGATTTCGTGGAACCAGGGAAAGAGTAGGATGGAAGGGCAAACAATGCAAAATGACGCAGCAAAAGATGGAGGTATGTTATTTACGATTCCATGACCTAAATGCATAGGCTGATTACAATTTTGTACAAGTTATTTACTATATATATATTTATATTGTATATATACATATATTACGATAACTAAGAACTACAATATAAAATTTAATATTACAATTTGAAGGTATTTAAAATGCAAGTATAGATTGAGCTATATGAAATATAAAAATAAATGTTGTTCATTTGTTCATAATAAACATTTAATAAATATTTTATAATTTATATATTAAAATAATTTATATCTAATAAAAAAAAAATATATATGTTTTATTTTTAGGGTTTATTTATAATTATGCATTAAATTTAACTTACAAATAATGTACAAAATTATATCTAATAACAATATATAATATGTTGATTTAATTTGAAATAATTTTAATAGTTTTTTATAAGAAAATTTATGAAAGAAAATTTTTAAAGATTTATACAATTTATAAATTTATAACAACCGTATTTTTAATACAAAAAAACATATTAATTAATATTAAAATATAAGCTATATTTTTTTTTTTTTAGATCATTTATTTCATGCCGTAATTTTTCAATTGTCAACTCATAGTGAACTCTTTCCCACTCATGCTTCTCTTGTGCTCTTACTTGCTCAATATAATGCCTTTCCTGAGCCCTTCTTTCTTCATTTTCAATGTATCTTTTTTGTTGTGCTATTAATTTCAACTTTTCCAGAGAGTATTTTTTTGCGTTATCCTCTAGCATTGTTGTAATGTTTTTTTTGGTAGAAGGGGTGGTTAACTCGACACTTGTCTGGGTTTTCAAAATCTCCGGATTCCACTTGGCCCACGCTGGTATCACAGGTAAATTATTGTCTTCTACATTTAATGTTGTTTTCAATGGAACAATAGACATACCCATCTTATCTGTTTCAGATTCCTGGTTAAAACATGCAAAAATAAATGGATACATATTATTATAAAACAAATACGTTCACATATAATTACAATAACAATGTATTCTAAATTATAATGCGTTTGATTTTCATTAGTTTAACAATTCAAATACTATAATAAACAAGTAACCAAATTTACATCTGGGTATCCCATATTGTTCACATCATTCAAATTAATCTCATCATCCCAGTTGTTGACTAAAATAATATTTTCTTTGGTGTCTATTTCTTTAGGTGTAATTAATGGTTTTCCTAGAATAAACACCAATTATATTAGTATATAATTAATGTTCTGAAAACTAAATAATTTATAAGCATTTGAGAATATTTTTGGTAAGAAAATGTATTATAATACGGTTTCGAATAATATTTAATATAATATAAACAACATTTGACAAAAAACCAAAGAAACTGTAACATAAAACAGGTAAAAGTTACCTGGTTTATCTCCATCAAAATGGTTGTGTAACTCTACTGCTGATGCCTCCAAAGTGCCAAATAACACATTATGTGTTGCTGAGAGTGCAACAGTGCAACTTGCACTCGCTCCACCTCCTGTCTGGACCATATCCTTTTTCCTTTTATCTTCAAGTTTTTTTCTTTTTCTTTTTGTGTTTTCATATTTATCTTTTAAGTTTTGTATCTGGAAATAATAGAATAGTTATATTAAACACACTTATATGTTAAAATAACTTATGTAATTCCTAATTATTATGTACAGTGGCGTAGCCAGGATTTCTTCAAGGGGGAAGGGGGGCTAAAAAAAAAATTAAATTAATAACATTCAAATAACAGGGTTTTTAATTTTTCAAATATTTTTAATAATATTTTTATTTCGTCCAGTCCAATGTTTGTATCTTTCTTGGAGATCTCTTTATAAAAGCTGGTAAAATGTATTTTTCAATATCTTCAAAGTCTATATCATCAATAATATTCATGTATGTTATTGTAATTACGGTTGTAGATAGTTACTTAAGGTATCAGATATATTGTTTATCATATATTCTCATCATAATATCATTTAACATATACCAGTATAAAAAAAAAAGCCAATTGGGGGGGGGGTCACAGCCCCCTCTTTGCTATGCCAATGATTATGTATTATAATATACTTATTATTATGTAATTACTTCTCTATTACTGCCTGTTGCGGCAGTAAATTCTTCATGAATTTGTTTCCATGCTGTATTTTTTGCTTTCCAAACATCATGGTCCGATTTTCTGCATCTGAGAACACTATCACGTTTTATCGCCAACGATACTAATATATTTTCCTCGAATACCGAAAAATTGCTGCAACGAACTCGTTTTGTAGTAGTACCATTGGTTTTCGACATTTTCTAAAATGTGTTAGACTACTGTAGAGTATAATACACTAGTAGCAAAATACCGCACAGTTTAAATAAATGTGAAAATCACAGTTTATAACACAAAAATTTGATGTTTACGCATGCGCACAACTACAAAATTTGGTCGTCTGCTCTTGTTTTTTAAACTACTTACCGGTAAACTGAGCGTTAGTAAAACGAAGGTTAACCAAAGGTTGTAAGGCTGTACAGTGCACGTTTAATCAATGATTAGGTTCAAAGGTGCCGGTTAACTGCTTAAACATTGATCAGAAGTCCGCCGTTAAGGTAATCAACTAAATACAGTCAGTTAAACTATGGTTAAACGGCCATTACTTAACCGGCGATTATAATTCATGTTATCATTATTATCAATTATTATTTGGTACATTTGATTAAAATTATCTTATGTATTGGTTTTCAGATTTTATTTCACTTATTTTTTATATTGGTTTTAACTATTTTTATTATTTTAATCATCGATATAATGAATGTTGACTATGATGACAATAATATTGAGAGATAATGAATTCTTCGATAGATTTCGATTATCAAAAACTACAGTATGTTTTATTGTTGATATGATAGGCGAACGCATCTGTTCCCTTACCGACTAGTGAGTTTATAATATTATGTAAAACTCGGTGCATATTTTGAGAAATGTTCACTAGACGACAATAATTAAAACGAACTGTACTTATATAGGTATTAACAGTGGTGTAACTAGACAATTATCAATATTACTTTTGGAAACAATAGTGTATTCTTTTAAACTGACAATATGTTGTAGTTATGCCATCAGTGGCACAGTACTCAGGTACTACTAAAATATAATATACACTATACATTGTGTTATATCTTATAGTTGTTACTATTCACTATATTATGTATTTAGCATGAAAATGGCATTACCCATTGTAGTAGTTAAAAAATGTACTGATATTAGTACATATGCATTTTGTAATTACTAATAACTTAAATCATATATTTTTGAATATATAACAAAACTATAAATGATAAATTATAAATGACAAAAAAATATATATAAAATTAATGCTCAAACGGAGAATGAAAAATTCAAACAGAAAAAAAAGTTGTGAAATAATAAACGATAAGACTAATGATAATACAAAATTCACATATGTTGGTACCAACTACTTACAAAAAGTAATGAAAATATTGTAAAATACATCAAATTATGTTGATTAACTAATCACACCTTAACCGACCATTGTACAACATCCGTGATAATAATCAACGATTAAATTTTAATCGTCGATTATTATCAGGAGTGTTGTACAGTGGTCCGTTAAAGTGTGATTAGCTAATCAACCTAATTTGATGTATTTTACAATATTTTCATTACTTTTTGTGTTTAGTTGGTACTAATTTATGTGAATTTTGTATTATCATTAATTTTATCATTTTTTATTTCACAATTCTTTTTTCCGTTGAATTTGTATTTTCTTTTCAAAGCATTACTTTTCAATATTTTTGTTTTATCTGTTTTATTATATATTAAAAAATGCAATCATTAAAAAAACGCACAACCAACTTTACGGCATCTGATATAGAGATATTAATTTCTTTATTCAAAAAATACAAGGATATTGTGGAGTGTTTGAAAACGGATACTGTGAATGCATAGTAAGGATATAATTTACCACTTCTCACTATTAATTTGTAGGTGAATAATTAATTTGTTATATAATGCTATTATAAAATACTTGCGTAGGATGAAAAAAGATGCTAGGGTCAGTATACAAAATGAATTTAATAGTCAAAAAATAGAAAACCCTAGGACAGCTATTATTTTGAAAACAAAATATGAAAACATCAAAAGAAATATAAAAAAGCAGTACGCTGAAGAGAAAACGTTTAACCGAGGTACTGGAGGAGGACCTGTTAAACAGTTTTTTGGGTTGTCTGTTGCATCAACGGTTGGGGAAATTTTGCAAACTAAAATGACTGGTGAACCATCGATATATGATTCAGATTTGAATCAATTTGAAAGTGATCAAATACAAAATAAAAACATTGACTACAGCTATGAAAATGATGATGTAAATATAATTACAGTAACTAGCTTACCAGAAACATTAAGTGATAATGACACAGGAAAATGCAAAACATTTGGTTAGTATAATAATTATTACAATGTTTAGGTGTGTGTTTAGTTAATAATAATTGTTTTTATTGTACTATAAAACCAGGATATGAAGTAGCTGATGATACACCATCTGTCTCTACCAAACGAAACTGGACAAATTACACCCCAGCTGGTCTAAAATCCAGATCCACTTTAACTAGTAGTGCTGTAGTTTCTGGTATGTATTTTATATTGTTATTTATCATTGATATTATTTAACCTAACCATTCTTAATTTAATTTAAAGACTGCAATAATAATATGTATACTTTAGATTTAGTTTTTAGTTTTTTTCTTTATTTAATTCTTAATTCTTAATTAAATTTTATGACTACAATAACAATGTTATATATACTTTGTTTTTGTTTATTTTATTAAACAATTTTTTATATTAGATAATACTAAAACATGATACATTATGTTACATACATACATTATATATAATAAAATATATTTAATTAAAGCATAAAAATATTGTTATTTGCTTCTTATCTATTTTCTATTAGTATGTAAATATACTCGTAGTTTAAATATTGTTAAAATATCGAAGTAACTTTTTCCTTGTACTATTTTGTATAACATTCCTACCAATTTCATCATCTGGATTATTAAAATCAGTAATTTTAATAGACGATTCTATTTCTGTTGTAACTCTTGGCATTCTTTCACTAAAGTTGCATGCTATATTATGAAGTACGGCTGTGGCGACAATTATGCTTTGAGATGATGTGATTCTGACATTTATGCCCGTAGCTAATATTGGAAACCGACGTTTCCAAACACCATAACTCCTTTCAACAGTATTTCTTGTCCGAATTAATGATTCTTTATACCTATCTACTGCTACTTCAGCAATACCAGATGCTGAATCTATTATTGTGTGAGAGTTTCCAACTAATGTCATAGCCACTATCGGCTATTAAAAGACTATTCTTCATTTCAGCTCTTTCAAATTTTCCTCGTATTTCCAATTATTAAAAATAGTAGAATCATGTGAGGATCCAGGCCATCGAGCCACAATATCCAGAATTTTCAGGTTGGCATCACAAATAGTCTGAACGTTAATTGAGAAGAAGTTTTTCCTGTTTCGATAAGCTTCTGCATTGTTTCCTCCAAGTGACTTTATTTTTACATGTGTACAATCTAGAGCACCAATAACCATTGGAAATTTAGCAATGTTATAAAAATCTTGTTCACTTTTTTTATATCGTTTTCATTTTTGGGAAAATGAATAAATTGTGGACGTAACGTTGCAATAACATGTGAAACGAGTTTAACTATACGGCTGGCAGTTGATTTATGAATTCCCATAAAATCTCCACATACAACTAACATTGATCCTGTTGCAAAATATCTTAATGTCAGGAGTATTTTGTCTTCAGGACTCACCGCATGATTCCTACAATATATGGTTTAAGTTATTAAAGTATATACAGAGTTCTACATAACATAATAAACTCACCAGTCGGTACGGGAACAGATGCGATCACCTATCATATCAACAATAAAACGCACTGTAGTTTTTTACAATCGAAATCTATCAAAGAATTCATTATCTCTCCACCAAGTAAAATGATTTATCCGAGGTCTAAAGATTTTTTGTCTTCTGGGAAAAGCAATCATTACGGCCAAGTTATTAAACTCATCATCTCCGAAATCAGAATCAGAATTAAAATCACTGTCATCAAAGTCCATATTCATTATGTTAATAAATAAAGCAATAAAATAATTAGAACTAATGTAGAAAATAAGTGAAATAAAATTTTAAAATAAATTTACACGATAGTTTTATTCAAATATACCAAATAATAATTGACAATAATGATAACATGAATTATAATCGTTGGTTAAGTAGTAATGGCCGTTTAACCCACAGTTTAACCGACCATATTTGGTTGATTAACTTAACGGTCCTTTAATCAGTGATTAAACATTTAACCAACACTGTACAACGACCCAATTGTCTTAATCAGTGATTAAGATTTAATCATAGTTTAAACGAATACTGTACAACTAGCCCTAGCTATGAAATTGTACAACTAGCTCTAAAGAATTAATAATTGTAACCGACACTTAACGGAAGACGTTGCCAAGTTACCGACACTACCGACGCTTTACAGACACTTTACGGGACATTATAAAAACCCGGCCTTACAATACCAATTATCTTAGGATAAATAATAATTAGGTGATCTGGAGATTTGGCTCTGGTTTTAGTGTCAGTGTTCATTGACCGAGGCATGGTTTAGTGCCGGTAATACGATCATAGGTTAGACCGCCGGTTACGTGAAGGCAGTGGCGTATTTACTGAGGAGAGGGAGGTCCAGGGTACTGAACCCCCCCGTCAGAGCCAAAAAAAATTAGATAAATGTTTCTGCAGCATAGTAATAATCGTAAAAATTATACCTACGTGTAATCATGTCTTTATGATGATGATTTAACGGTGAAGTGCAATAAAGGCAAAGTTCCTTTACGATAAATATTCAGGCTAGGTTCACATGGACGCGCGTGTACACGTGTACACGCGCATCGTTCGTGGAAAAATCTCTTTCCGCGCGCAAAAACACGCGACACACTGCGAATTGAAATACTGTATATTGTTATCGGACCATTCGGACGGACACGCGCGTCTCACAGACCTACACGACGAATGTTTCGCGTTCGACGCGCGAACACCAAGAATTCATCAAGATATCATAGCCTTTTAAATAAAATTAAAATAAACGCGCGTGTAGTGCCTCCGGTCAAGTGTTACTGACGCGCTTAAACAAGTGTACGCGTTGTACACGCGCATTGTTCGCAGAAATTTTCTTTCCGCGCGTAGACGTACGGCGAATTAAAATATTACGTAGTAATAGCAGTATAGGGTGTAATAAAATATAAATCAATGGCTTTTATCTTACAAGAAATGTCATTTTAAATCTAATTACCTCCCAGACAATTTTCCGGTAGTTTTAAAAGTATAGAATTTCGTCGTTTTGCCTTCGAGAGCTACAGCGTAAACGCGTGTTTATTGTGTTTTTGTCAATATTAAGTAAGTACTTATCCAATAATTTTATTTTATTGTCTCAGCAAACTTCATTAAGACAGTTTTTTAAAAAATCTAATGATACTAATGTTCAGCAATTTGACCATCACGATTCTTCCGTTTCCGTAATGTCTCCAAATAAACGACCAATTTCTCCAAATGTAGATAATAATTTCGAACATATCAAACGATCAAAAAAATCTGATAGCATCGAGACAGAAATAATACGTAATTTTAACAATTTCGATATTGGATTTTATTTTAACCGCTCGTTAACGGACATTGAGATAGAAGTTCTTAAAAAAATTTGGAAGCCCGAACCTACTTTTGAATTACCTAATACTGTGATAGTTAGTGGTAAGGATAAACGAACAAAAGATTTGAAATTTCAGTATACATGGTTGCATAATTTTACTTGGTTAGCGTATTTAGCCAAATTAGATGGCGCATTTTGTACGTTTTGTGTAGCGTTTGCCAAATCTGAAGCCGGTATAAATTCTCAAACACTTGGCTCCTTGGTTAGAAAACCTTTTCGAAATTGATAAACATGCAATGGAAACGTTTAAAAATCACGTGACACTTCAGTATCACAAACAATCCGTCTTTGAAGCAGATCATTTCATAGACATGAAAAATAACGTACATTTATCTATTGAAAATCAATTAGACACTGCTCGGACACGACAAAATTTTGAAAATAGAAAGAACATTTCTCCTGTTATTGAAACAATTATTTTATGCGGTCAACAAAATATACCTCTGCGATGTCATCGAGATTTTGGAAAATTAACTGTTGATAGTACTGATGTTAACGATGGAAATTTTCGTAATTTATTACGCTTTAGAGCTCGCGGTGACACATCATTAAAAAAATATCTTGAAAGTTCTGGCACTATAAAATATACCAGTCCTCTTAGTCAAAATGCTATAATTAATTCGTGCAATTCAATTTTACTGAGTAAAATAGTAGACAGAGTAAATGAAGCCAAATGTTTTACAGTTCTCGTCGACGAACAACACTCGAACAAGTGTCTATTTGCGTTCGGTATGTTGATTTAAAATCAGTTGAATTGCATGAAGATTTTCTACAGTTTGTTTCAACAACTGATACATCTGGAAAAGGTTTATCACGACTTATACTTGACAATCTCAAACAATTTGTTTGATTCTATATTCCTATATATAATCACATAATTATTATTAGTGATGGGCATAATCGAATGATTTCGATAATCGAGAGAATCTCTCGAAAAATTAATCAAAATTTAAATCCTTTATTCGTTTGATAAAAATAATCGACTATTTTTACTGAACGAGTGAATCGAAATATGTACCTACTAATAGTAAATAAATAATTTAATTTTGCTTTTATTATCTGTTTATATAATATTATTGATTAAATTAAAATTAAGGAATAATAATAATATTAATACTGCATTATTAGTAGGTGTCTTAAATAAAAAGACATACGATGTTTTTTTTTAATAGTTTAATAATTATTGTTCTCAATTTAAATTAATTTACTGGTTTAAAACACTCTAAATTTTTAATTATGAATAAAATATACCTATTATACTTATTTATATATTTAAAATAACACATTTCTAATATTTTATATTTTATAAATTTATATAACCATTAAACCCAGTATAAATGTTGACTATGCATTTAAACTTTAAAACACAATTTATGAAATATCATCTACAATTAAAAATAACAGTAAGCTAATAAAATATATTTATACCAGCTCATAATAATAATCAACAGAAAACGAGCCAGTCAGTAGTTCAATCAGTTCACGACTGAAGTAAATATATTAGTATATATTTACTAATATATGTGTTATGTGTATACTATTATTTAAATTTAAAATATACTAATTCGAGATATTCCGAGATTGAGAGAAGAATTCGACTATTTTACTCATATCGAAATTATTCGATTATTATTACTTGATTATTTTTATCATTATCAAAATACAGACTATATTCATATAGATTGTAAGCGAAATATCTCGATTATGCACATTACTAGGGCTGTGAATTTAATGCATTTGCATGTTTTTTTTGATACTTCTTAGATGAAAATAAGTTCGGTACAAATTTCTTTCGTATTTGTTTATTTCTTAAAATAAATTATTTTTGAATGGTTATTATTGTTTATTTTATTGAATGACATTTGTAGGGTCACCAATATTTTTCAGTGCTTAAGACACCAAAGTTATAATCCAACCATAAAATAAAGGATTCCAATTTTATAAGGATGTATAATGTTACAGGTTAGCATAGGTTGTAGGTTAAATTTATTTTTTCAATATTTTAAAAAAAATCCAAGTGCATAAATAAACATAATTATTTTATTATTTAGTATGTTATAGAATGACATGGGTTTAATATTTTTCAAAAAATAATAATATGATATAAGTTCAGATTGAGACAGTATATTTTGTACATTACAGTCGCGTATTTGACTTAATTTAAAGGAGGAAGTGGTGTTGAAAAATTACAACAAAACACCACATTTTTAACTAGTTTTGATTCCAGCCAACTCTATAGACTTTAATGTAACATTTACTCCATAAGTAGGCAAAAAATAAACGAAAACATATTTAAAACTGCCTTGAACAATATAAAATAATATTATATTACGTATACATAATAAGTACACTTAGTCTATCTAGTCACATTTTTCACATTAAACATGTTTTCAATTTAATGAAACCAAATGAGAAGGATTTCAAAATATGAAATAAATAATTTGTACTAAATATCTGACGGTGAGCAAATAATGCGAAAAATAAATTACGTAACCATGGACAAAATACTTTTTTATTGTTTGTGAATACTAAAAGTGCTATAGTGTTCAGATACATATAAAAACCAATACACTTAAATTATAGTTAATAAAAAAAATTTCAAAAATGTAATATTTGATAAAGATTCTATCTACAAATCACAATCGCCATAATGACATGGTGTGTATGTAATGTATTTTTTTTTTTTAATACAAATGATAATGAGGCGAGTAATTACCCTACTCCCAAAAATATAACACTGTTTATAAATATCTAATATTACTTAATAATATTACTTAGTAATTAACAATAATAAATTATATAAAAATAGTTATAGTAATTTTGTATATATTTAATGAAATATAATACAGTACTTTATGAGCTTTAAATTATCCAAAAAATATTAAGTATGATCAACCACAGGTGAGTTGAAACTTGAAACAGGTGAACATTTGTCTTATTAATACTTTTCGTTGCATTGATAACAAGATGAACATTGCCAAAAGCATTGAGTAATGCAATCTAGAGTTTTATCCGTTAAACTAAATTCTAAATTTATCAAAATAAAATTTCACAAAAATTAAAACACATATGAAGTATATTGTTGGAAATGTAATGTGATTTACTTACTTCTACTCTTATTCTGATTTTCTGAATCAATTGGGTTGTAGATTGAAGTCTCCGATACTAAACCGTAAAATATGACTTGAATAATATATATTATTTGTAAAAATAACATTTGTATTACATACATGTTTTTTGTCGACCAAAGATGCTTCTCTTATATGTCGTAGAAGCAACATCGTTGTTTTGATGTTCTGAATTGGACTTTGGAGATTTATCATCAATTATATCCATAGAAATATATATATATATATACTTATATATAAATATATACAATTTAACAGAAATAAACTTTTCTTTAAAACAACCAAACGTGTGTAAACAACTAAACCAAAATAAATTATAGGTATATATAAACATTGTGAAATCAAATAGTGTTAAAAGCCATAGTAAAACAACAGTTAGTTTTCTACAATAAGGTTTCAGTGGGTTTCACTGACCCATTTAATATGTTTTACAGTTATGTCTAACTAAGCATGTATAATGTGTTCATACATTCTCACTATGTATATAAAAAGATTAATAAGTAAAATTATTTACGTATATTAAATCTAAATGACATAATTTAACATTTAATTTTCATAATTTTTTTTAAAATCAAAAATATAATGATTAAAATATTGTTGTGATATATAAATATAAATATTTATCTAACAAAGTAATTGATGCATAGTGAATTACAATTTTATCTCAGTCTTCTAATTTTGTTCAAATGTTTTTTTGTTTAAAATATTGATATTGCTAATTTTTCCACTTGATATTCTGAAACAAAAAGTATATTCAAATTACTTTCAACTTACATAAATTATTATTTTTAAACATTTTTGATACAATTGATTCACTTTGAAATATATAAATATATATATTTCAATTTTCATTGCTCTTCTTTTTATCATGCGTATTGATAAATTTATTCAATTTATGAATTATCAAATATCATAGTATTTATTGTATTAACTATACAGCATAGAGTGATAGACCCTGTACAGATTTTAAGTGCGATGAATAGTTTATGTTCAATAATTTATTTCAATTATTTTTCATATACTTTTAAATCCAGAAATCAAAATATGAAACATTAGTTATAATTAATGTAGTAATGTATTAAAAATTATAAAATGAAACGATATAAAAATACAAAAAAATGATGAAAATATAACTTAATCTAATAAGTATTACTGTGTTCTTTTTCAAATATTTCCTCAAAATTTTCATTTGTGTACTGACGTTTGAACCTATTGAAAATTCCATCTTAGAATATATGTTAAAGATAATAGACCAAAATGTCAGTACCTAATTTAAAACACACACACATACACACTTATATTTGGATAAAATACAGTAATGTATCAATTCAAGAATGTCTCAAAAAAAAAATTAATATTGCAAGAACAATTAATATATGATTATTGAAATAAATTATTAAGTAAAGTTAAAACGATCTAGCTTTAAACTTTTTAAAATTATTCATAAATGTTATAAAATAATATAGTTATACCAAATTATAAATCAATAATTATAAACAATTATGAAAAATTCACAAAAATGAATAAATAAAGGATGATAACTAATTATAATTAATTGGCATATAATAATAATGGTATTACTTATTTTTAATATATGGATTATATTAATGGAAATATAATTTATAAAATATATAGAAACTAACAACATTCTCTATGCATAACACATAGAAAATGGAACAATGAATACTTACTGGACTTCTTAAAATTGTATCTGCATAATAATAACTTTCAGTTTGTTTTTGTAAAACTGTTTTGTAAACTAATAATCCTCTGCGATCTTTTTTGGTTGCAAAATCCTAAAACAGTTTAATGGGCAATAAACTATAAGAAAATTTATAACTTGTAGTTAATTTTAAATTTACTAAAATGTTTTCATACATCAATTATGATATGATGACAATTAAATTTCTTAGCCAATTCTAAACGGTCATCTGAATCTTTAATCATTTTTATATAACGTGTTAATGAAGATGATGGGGCACCATTATTATGTAGTAATTTAACAGTTTCACCAATAGGTAATGATAAAGCCAATTTGTCTTTTCCAAGCCAATTCTAAAATTAAAACAAATAAAACATGTGTTACATTTTTTAAATATTAAATGAAGTAAAAGATGTTGAAAAAAAAATTATTGAAATTTGCATAGAAATACAAAATATATAACACTATGATAAGTATATAACAGTATATAATGAAAGTAATATAAGGAAATATGTTATACTTGAAATTGTACATTATAATATTATTGGAAATGTTTAATTTAAAAATTATTATTGAATAATGCAATGTATTATTTAATTTTCAGAGTTTATATATTTTTATAACTATAAAACTAAATTATAATTAATTTTTCAATACATTATAGCAAAAATTTAATTACTTTATTCACAAACATGTCATCCACATGAACCCAATTCTGGAGTTGACAAAATGTAATCAACAACGTAGCTTCTATTTGTTTAACACTTAGATTAAACTCATTAGCCAATGTACGACAAGAATTGATATTTTGTTGTTCCTTATATTTGTCCGATACTAAGGTAACGACTGACGGAAATTGTGTACATTTTACATCAGTTTTTCCTAAAATATAATTGAATGTATTCAAATTCTTTCTATATTATACTATTTTTAATTACCAATTAAATTAATGAGCTGTGATATCATTTGTTTATCGTATGAATCATCTGCTAAATTGACACATACATTTAATCTTTGCACACAGTTTTGTGGATTTCGACATCCTAACTTGAACAGCATCATCTACAATATATACATTTTATATTAATTTTATTATTGTTGATTTAATTATATTGAATTTATAAAATGTTATTAACGTAATTGCTTTATTTTCTATTATTAATTAAGCAATTTGTAATTTTAAAATTAAAATATTAAAAAAACTAAGACTTTACAGTTTATATTTAGTTTACTTTTTAAAATGTTTGCATATTTATAAACCTTTTAATTTTAATTTAAGATTTTCAATTTTTAAAACATCAATATGTTATTATTGTGGAAGATCAACAATTTAAAATAAGTTATATAATGGAAAATCTTAAAGTAAACAAAATAAACTTTTATAATATTACATAAAAGTTGTGTAAAAGACAATTTTTCTAAATTCAATACTACACTCAAAAATTTACATAAATTTTATATTTTTTGTGTATGTTTTTTGTATTTTTTAAATGTAAATAAATGTAATTAAGATATTAAAAACAAATACATAATTCTCTATACTACTTCAATCTATTAAAAAAATAATTTAATTCTTACATTTTTAAGAATTTTTTACTTTAATATGTATCATATTTAATAATATTTTTCACACATTGACCCTTAAAAAGACATTGTATTCTGTCTTTCTAGAAAATAATTGTATCTTACCATTGCATCTTTTGTCCGCCCCAACATTCTGCAAGAAAAAATATATTAATATTAATATCTTGTTGTTTAAAATGTATAGAACATACTCTAAAGTATCAACTAATTCATCAATGTATTGTTTAGAATATAAGTATTGAACATAATGTGAAGCGGCTATAGGATTATCACGTAAAATACGCTGAAAAATACCAATCTTCAAAGTGTTTGTTAAGAATATAACGACCTGGAATTATACTTAAATTATAAAACTAATCATATATTCAACTCAAATGAAGATTTCATACCGTTAATATAGCATTTCCATCTTCTGTGTCTAAAGCTTCCTTTAATAGCAATTTTTTTTCTTCTAAGCTACGAAATGGGTCTAATGTATATGTATATGACATTACAATACTTTCTATAGTTGATTTTACATTATTCTGTTTTTCCTTTAAAAATTAAAAATTATCATTGTGCGCAGAATAATGTATAGTAATTTAAATTTGAATTACTTGACTTAAACTTGATTTATTTGATTCCGAATCTTGCTTTACAAATACTAAAATGAATAATATATTTAAATAAATTTAAAAAAAAAATTTAATAATCAATACTTACTTTTATCTAAAATTTCTTTTGACAGAAGAGTGTCTAATGATTCAACATTTTCTAATTGAGTTTTTGTCGATCCAATTGTCAAACCTGTTTAATTTTTGTTTAATAAATTTACCAATAATCATCATTTAAATTATTCTTCTGGATTATCACTAGTTAGCTAGTTATTAATTCAGAATTCAGATAATTAAATATTTTTTTTGTAACTTAATATATTTTTAAATTACCTTCAGATTCAGGAGGCATTTTCTTTATTAAATTGAATTCCTTGTCCTAAATATATAAATAAAAATATATAAATATATATTACATCTAAAAATGTTTATATTATTATGTAATTTCAGAATATTTTTTAAAAGATTATATTATATTCAGTTAGGTATGCTTAAAGTAAAATCATCTACTCCTTCTTGCTTGTGTGCCTACGTAAATGAATTTGGTACAGAAGTCTTTACAATAGACGGGACTATTTAACTCTGAAATATTTGTAACATTGAAGTAGTGAATGAAAAAAAATTCAGCAACATATTTAAAAAGAAAACATATTAAATGAATTAAAATCGATGCAAATAAAAAATTAAAAACCCCAATAATTAAATGACATACTAAGCAATAATAATATAAATTTGTTTAATAAAGAACTTTGCAGGACTATGCTTTCTGCGAATATTCCATTAAATAAACTTAAGAATAAATTATTCTGTAATTTTTTAGAAAAATATACAGACAAAAAAACATTTATTATTTTAACAGATAAAATAGTTTAAAGTAAAATTTAATGTCTTAAATTTATATTTTGATATGTTTAGAATGAATATTTAAATTTTCAATTGGTTTAATAAAATCAATTTATTTGATACATTATGTGTTGCTTAAGGACAAGTACATATTACCAGTGGTGTAGTGGTGTTTTAAATTTAAATTTTGTGGTACTTTAAAAATAAACATTGTAATGCATTATATCAAATTATTAGTTGGCAGATAGAAGGTTTGGAGATAGATGAAACTTCTGAACTATTATATATTGCAGAATTGAGGTGTATGTCCAAAACATTATTTACGACTGCACCACTGCATATTACTACAAATGTATAATCATACTAAGATATGAAAATAATATATAATTAAGTAAATAAGTAATTTCAATGATTACAACGGAACTAAACAGTGTATGGGATATATAGGAATTTAACTGAATAATCAACAATGGTAGAAAGAAATTGTTGAAACTGTGTTTTTTTCCCAAAAATAGTAGATATAAAAAAGTGATTCCATATTGACACAAATTATCTTGTTGTTTTTTAAATTTTAAATTATATTATTACAAAATAAACATAATATGATATTTCAAACATAGTGGTGGCAATGAACAAATAGATGGCATTACTGAGCCTAGTCTCAATAAATTGTATGCCATTGACATGTAGTATATAACAAGATCATATTGCATTAGTTTACAAGGAAATTAAAAAAAATTAACAGTGTATAACTTGTTTTAAATAAACAGAAGTTTTTAAAGTGTATAAAATTACAAAGCATGAAAAAATATAATGATAAATTACATTTATCATATAGTATACATTATAAAATCAATGGTATTAATAACGATATTAATAATACCAATGTATCAGTCTGATTATTTACTGTAATTATATTATAGCCATCACTGATAATCAAACTATTTTTTGAAAACCATGAGTAAATCTACAGCCAACAGAAGTTTCATCTACCTCCAAACCTCTTATCTGCTAACTAACAGTTTGATATAATACAACAAAATTGAAAACACCGCTATACCACTGGTAATGTGTACTTGTCCGTTAAGCAACGCGTAACGTATCAAATGAATTGATTATGTTGAGCCGAACGACGATTTAAATATGTAAATACCTCATCTTTGAAATTGAATCCTTCGGAAATTTTTTCGTTCCAAAAGTCATCGTCCGTGGCATTGTTCATCGCGGTGGTCGGCAAACGGAGAGACTAAAAATATGTGAAAGTAATTATACAAAGAACGCAAATGAGACGGGACGATAGATAAAACGTGGCCGTACCAAAAAGAGACGATAATTGTCCCGTCGTAATTTCCGAGATTATGTGTGACGTGTACCCAGTGTCGGCGAACGATACGGACAATATTCCAAATAGGTTAGGTGGGTGTAGGTGCGAACACTACAAAATTACAACGACTATTCCGCGGCAGACGTAACCGTCCCGACATTCGCGACGCGGTTTCGGTGTTCCGGGCTCGTCGTCCGTACGGATAACGCGACGAACACCGTGACGACGAGCGGAACACACTGATAAGACACGCGGGCGGCACTCCGGGGGAAATGATAAAAAGGCGTGCCGCCGCCGCCGGCGTACACGCGCGCGTATTTCCGCCGCCTCCTCCTCCCCGTGCGCCCACCCGACGGCCGGTCGCGAGCACACGGAGGGGTGTTCTGTTGCCGCGCGTGCGAGTACAGTTTCGCCGTCACCGCTCTTCTCGCCGCCGACTCGTTTCGTCGTCTCTCCGCCTTCAATCGTCTCGTGAATTCGGTCGGACGCGCACGTGTCCGTCGCGCGCCGCACATTTCGTTCTCTCCCCTCCCCCCCGCACCCCACCAACCCCCGCACCGCCCTCGGACGATTGTCGTGTCGACGACGTTAACTGACGTTTTTTAATTTTTGTTTTTACTATTTTTTTTTTTTTTTTTTTTTGCAATACGTTACGATCGCCGTGTTCAAATTTTGTTCGGGTTGTTTGTTTACCCGGAGACATTTCAACACGCGTCGTCCTCGGCGATTCTCGCGTAAAAACGTAATGAATAATTTTTTTGTTTACCTACTCGGTTATTATAGCCTATACAATTGTATACTGAACACGTACGTGTCTTACGACACATTCGCGTACACAGATTTGCGCGCGAAAATAGAAAATTTCGAGTACAAACAATTAGGTGTTTAATCGACGCGCTTATACAATATTGTTTATGGCATTATGGCGTTTCCAATATAAAAACGATAAAAACGGTACCGACAAGTCTCGGTGTTTTTTACCGTCATTGTCGAATCGACTAAATTTATCATTACGATCATTATAATTCTCAACACAAACATTTTACATCGCCACGGTATATAACCGATTAACGTTTTTTTTTTTTTAAACCATTTTTAGAATGACGCCGACAATACAGTGTTTTGACGATCAATCCACGCAAATGCCGACTGCTTCAATTCTATGTAATAATTTATTTTATCAAGAAAACCATCAAACGTCTGCGTCCGATAGAATAAATTCAAGTCCTACTCACGGTAAGTTCAATATCGACATTTATATATTTACGTCTTTGTCGTGATTTTAAGATATTTATCACACAATTCCATCTTTCTTTTTTCTTTTTTTTTTCTCGGAAGACAATTTTAATGCGGACGATTCTATTTATTATTGCGATATATAATTATTATTTGATGTTTATATGGTATCAATATCATAGGTTAGCCTTTATGCATTATACACAGGAAGGACATTGTAGCACTGAAAAGTTAGAACGTGATGAATGTCACTATTCTTAGCTTAAGTATTAAAATAAATCCTTTAAGTATACATAAAAAATGAAGTCCGTGGTATATTAATCTTGATTCTTAACATAATAAAATTAATACATGTTTGTAAAATATTTTATGTTTGGTAATATTTATTTTTATTATGTTAAACATTATTTATACTTATTGATATCATGTTCAATTCTCTTGTCGTAATCATATTCAATAGTAGATTTATAATTTTCATTATACATTTTGTATTTGGCTAATTACTTTATATTTCCATTTATTATAATATATATTTCACTATTTATTAAGTATAAAATATTTATCTATTGCCGAAAGAAAACGAAATAAAATAGTTATAAATCGAGTCTAAAGTACTAAGAAAATTATTAATGTAAATGCTGTTTACTATTTATATTAGAGGTAAATACATAACTAAAAAAGTAAAATTGCAAAATCCCTAGTTAATATTTCATATAACGTCGGTACGTATTTTGACCTAATTATTGTTATCAAATAATTATATATATTTATTTAGCATTAGCACTTTGAGTTTCGCAAATGTATTTGAAATAATTAATTGTCAGAATTTGGCAGAATAAAATTTAAGTAGGTCGGTTTATCGTTATTGAAACCCCTTTGGTTTCATATATTTTTACATTGTTACCGTAATTATGACAACGCATATATGTTTTGATAAATATATTTAGTTTATATAATAATTATAGTAATAATATCTTAAAAAACAGACGAAATTAAACAAAATAAGAGTATTTATACCATTCATTAGTCTATTTTTTCAGTTATCTTTACGTGCAAAATTGTCCGCAGACTGTAGGTATTTAATGCTCGGCAATGTATTTATAATTCATGCGTTTAGTGGTTAAATGTCCGATTAAAAATTGAAATAAAAATAATAATAATAATAAATATCGAATACGGAATACCTATAATAAACATTGAAGGCTAACCATATTAATATAACAATATAAAGTCGAAATAATAAATCAAGTCATGATTAAATAATCTTTGTACTAATATATTAAATATTCACGTTCATACCAAAATTATTATCGAAATTTATTGAGTGCGTCCAAAAAGTTTATACGTATTTACCTCATCTATTGGTACAATAACAAAGTAATAATTCCTATATCAATTATTTTATTTTTAGATTTTCAATTCACTGTATTATTTTATTTTGACGAACGGGGAACCCAGGTAGATGATTAAATTATAATATATCATTTATATAGTACATAAGAAGTACGTAAAAATAAAATTTAGGAAAATTACCTGAAAAAAACTGGCCTAACTAACGAAAAATAGAAGATATCAGTAGGCATGTAGAAGGAATGACGTGTTCGTGTTCGTTTAATTGTTATGTTTTTATAATAATAACACATATGTGTTTAAACCAAGTAGGTAATAATAATAAACTAAGTATATAGTATTATATTAACCATCAGAGGGTATAATATTCATAATTAACCGCTTGGCGGCTAGTAACATATTTAAAGTTTTTCCTTGTGTAATCTGTAGATTCGTGAGCACTGAACCATGTCAAAGAGGATTACAGTCATTATACATTAAATCATCCATTATTTTTATTTTTAATCAATGAACAACTTATTATCAGTTATCATTTTTATATTGGTCTTAAATGTAAATATGTAATTTATCTATCATTCAGAATATAGATTACAAAACCCTACGAAGTTTAT
Source organism: Schlechtendalia chinensis (assembly GCA_019022885.1). Classification (NCBI taxonomy): domain Eukaryota; kingdom Metazoa; phylum Arthropoda; class Insecta; order Hemiptera; family Aphididae; genus Schlechtendalia; species Schlechtendalia chinensis. The sequence goes on from CM032339.1 coordinate 29,407,376, forward strand.
TTATCATGTTTTTCATTTCTTTCTTTTCTAAAAAAATTTATATTTGTACTTTTTTAATGCATGCTTTTGTTTTGAACGAATAATTTAATGTTTTTATTAATTTACTATACGTGAAATGGTTTTATTTAAGAGTTTAAGTTATTAACGATTTAAAGAAGTTAAGTTAATTTAGGTTTTGACATTTTATGTCTTTACTTTGGCACATTAAAATAAAAAACCGTCACCAAACAGTGTCCACGAAAAGCGTTACCTAAATTAAGATACCCACTGGGGACTGTCACGAAAAAGCGTTACAGAAAAAAAAACCTAACCTAAAAAGATATAAAATGTCTCACTTAACGCGGACTCGTATGCGTTAATCATTTTTTTACCATAACGAAATACCTTAAAATGTATGTAATCTTATTTATTCATCGACTATCGTCAAATATTATTTTTACTTATTAAAATTTCAACGTTATAATTATGATATGAAAAAAATCCAATTTTTATCAAAAACAGTTATTTTGCAAAATTGTCAAGATAAAACGAAACATTTGTAAACCCAAAATTTTATTGAAAGCAAAATAGTTTGATTCATTTATAAACATGCAAGTCTTATCATTTATTCATGTTTTAACGGAAAATAAGTATTGTTTATTAATGGTTTTACTCGGAAATAAGGTAAAACTCTTCTAACCATTATAGATTTATAATATTATATATATTATTTATAGTTAGTTAATTAATTAATTATTATTTACTTATTGCTATCTGATGTAGTCAACTTTTATGACATGTCAATAAAATTATCATTTTCCGTAACTGCAAGTTTAACAATTCGAGTTAAGCTTTGTTAAAAATAACAGCTTTTTAAAAATTCGGATCACAGGAATCGTTTTGGAACGACTCAAAACTGGTAATGTGAATAATGAAATACCTTTGAATTATACAGTAAATGTAGTACAAAAAATAAAAGCTTACAAATATCATAATATTTTACTTAACTAAACTTAACTACTTTACTTTTCATACTACAGAAAGTGTGTCGCAGTGCACACAATTAGGCCCTACATTTTCCCAAACTTATCAGGAATGAAACATTATATATTTATATATATATATATATTATGTACACTTATTATTCAAAAAATATATCAATTGAAATTTAGTTAATGATAATTTGTAAACTTAGTTTCGATATTGAAAGATAACTAAAAACTGAATTAACTTATTTTTGATAAATTTTAACTTCAACTTATCCAGTTTAAAGTAACAAATTTTATGTACATATTACTCGTATTGGTATATTTATTGTTCGTTATTATTCTAACTTGAGTCTGATTTAGATATTATGAAATAGCCCCGTGCAAAAAATTATTTTTTATATGTCTATGTTACTATATGTCCATAGATCTTAGACTATAAAAATTACCTATATATTATTAAAATAAATGTTATAGCTTATTGTTTTTAGTTTATTAAATTTTAAAAACAAAATATTTTTACGAAACTGTTTATTCAATGTGAAAAATAAAATTTAAATATGTCAGATTTTGTACTCATTGTGGGACGTTTTAGCCGATTTTCAGTCATCAATTTTATTTTTCGTTTATTTTGAGTAAAAAAAAAACAATATTTTATTGTTACAAAATATATTTTGTTAATATAATTACAAAATATTTTTTGTTAATATAATTACAAAATATTTTTTGTTAATATAATTACAAAATACTTTTTGTTTATATAATTACAATATAAATTTGGTAAAACTACACCAGTAGTTAGAAAAACAGTGTTTAAAGTCTTAATTAATTAATATATTGATTTTAAATTTGAATACTATAATATATTGTTCAGCGCTTACCGACATCAATGAATTCATTGATATAATTTTTGAAGACAATAGTCTTTAAATTTTCTTACTTTAAATCTGTCATCTCAGTTAAACTTTAAAAAGTTCATTACTTCGTTTTAAATTTTAATTATTTAGTTACCCTAATTTATGAAGAAGTCTAAATTGATTTTATAATGGCTAATAAACTGGCAATATTTGATTTAAATAAGAAGTAAACTAATACTATTACAAAATATTAATTTTTAAATTCCTAAGAACAATTCTGCTTCTGACGTTTTTTTATATATATCCATTGGGCTTAAGGGTGAACATTTCGTTGTCATTTATAGAGTTAAAATAGTTTATAGTTCAAGACAGTTTCTTCTACTTTTTTTTCATATTGATTATTGAGTAACCTGAATAATCATTTTCAATGACGACTGTCGTAGTGAGATTGAGATCGAAAGTATAGTTTTGAATTAATTAATTCGTGCATCATATCTACCACGGATATCAATTTCTTATTTTGCGTAAATACTAGTTTTGTATATCGAGCATATAAAATCGACTATTATACAAATGTATAAACGATGGACCATTTACATCACATGTTTTTGCTATTTGTTCTGGGTTGTCAGAAATTTGAATTCAAATTTTTTTGAATTTATTGTTGACTATAGTTAAGAGCTTTAATTTTAATAACTCAACCCATTCAAATTACGGGTTTCAATTTTAATTGAACTTAGAGCTTTAACGAGTGATCGGTATCGCTTTGTTAATAAAGAAAAATATTATTCTAAAAAATTAATAAATCTTAGGACAGCAGAGAAACACATAGGTATACTTATCGTAATTTTCTAATCAATCGTAAATATACTTATCTAGCTGGGATATTACTGAATGCTGTTGGATGTTGTGCAATAAATTTATTACAATTAGGAATTATCTACGTATACAATAAATAATGAAAATAATACATACTCGTATATATTTGTATGTATATTATGTGTTGAATATGAATTACAAAGTAAAAATATTGTAAAGCCCTTGACTCGGTAGGTCACTCAGCCTCCTCTCAATTCCATCATTAAATTTGTATGATAATTGTTAAACGATGATATGATTTTGTTTTATAGTATAGAAGAATATATTTAACTAAAGTTATAATAATTGTGTAGACAGGTGTAAAGGATGTTCTTTATACAAAGAGTACAATATTATAGTTAAAAAGAATAATACATATGTATATATACTGTATCGAAAAATATTTACGTATTCGTATTTTACATATGAATATACAATATACAATCTTAACAGTGCAAGAACTAAAAAGTACCTCAAGTGAGGACTTTAGATAATACACATTTTATTTTATTTTTTGAATAGTTTAATTGGAGAAAATCTAGACCCAATGGTTCACTTTACGTTATTTATTTACCATAATACATAAGGAAGGGAGTGAAAAAATAAATTGCCTAATTAAAAACAAAATATTTATGTGTATTTATTATTTAGGCCGTTTTCTTTGATATGGGCTAATTATACCGCCTATTGAGAAAGTAGTATAATCACAGTAGACGAATTTATATTATTATAATATATGTGTAATCTAGCAGTTTATTTAATTTTTACAAAAATAATTATAATGAATTTAAAAAAAATACCAATTTGAAAATTATACATTTTTATTGAAATTGTAAAATTTGTAAACACGAATATATAAATATTTAGTTGAAATGTGAATTAAAAAATTTAAAAAAAAAATTATTCGTCAATAATTTTAATATTGTCTCGAGGATAGTATCAAAAGTGTTCAATTTTCAATAGACAGATTACACTTTTTAAGTTATAACTACTCTCGGTCACTAATACTATATAGGGGTGTATTATATGACTAAGTAATTGTAATGTAGCTGAATTATCTATAACTAACTGAAAGTAATTAAAAATTAATATTTACATTGTTAACAAATAAAATAATGCAAATTGCTGTTAAATTTGTGATTTGCTATGGTTATATATAAATATTATAAAAATATAATATACAAAACGTATATTATGTGTTTGTTTATTTACTATTAAAATTACCCGACGGAATCGATATCTACGGATATTGAAAACACGTTGTAAAATACGTGTATTTTGATGATGATGATTTGTTTTCGAGAAAACGTATCACTTTTCCAGAGTTATCAAAAAATGAAAACGCACGCTTTCACCGCCCATTCTGCCGTGAACGCACGTGCATCATTACTCTTATATGTATAAGTGCAATGGAGTGTGCGCTTACACATTACTATGTATATATATATATAATGTTTATCCAACTTTGTACGATGATATACCCTCGTGTTTTCGTTTAATTTCTCGATTTTTGTGTCGGTCGGTTCCGTCGGTTTACGCGTACGAGAACACGATTACTGTACAGCTATGGACACGATACGGCCGTATATGTGTACAAATATATCGGCGTACGTTTTATTATTTGATTTTTCGAATACGCGCCGCGTGTGGCAATAGGTACCTCCTGAAAGCGTGTGTGTTGTATAAAATATATTTATTAATAGACATTCAGTAAGTTCACTGGCACGCGGCGCACGAAATGAAATGCGTTTTTTTTTTTTTGTTCTGGTAAGGAGGTCACCGCCTCCTTTTACTACTACTCATCACGGTGTTCGCGAAAAACCGGCCATCGCGCCCATCAGTCATTCCCCTTCGGCCCGCGGCCTCCGAGGATGCGTTTTGCTACACGTGGCCCCACGTGGAACACAAAGCCGTGACGTCACCGAATTTCGGCAATACGATCACCGCGGCCGCGTCGCGTGCGTGTGCTGGCCTGCGTGTATTGTACACACGCATCCGGGTCGTCGTCGCGTATGTAACGCCGTTGTTTTATTAATATTATTATTATTATTGTTGTACGATAAAATTAAAAACAAAACAAAATGTAATACAGCAACAAAAAAACAACGGCCGTCGACGTCGTTATTCACGCGCGCAATTTATAAACGCCTCGTTAATGTTACACGTACGGTTTATTATTATTGCACTGCGCGCGTAGTAGTAGCGTGCGTGTAAGCGTAGTACGGTATTTGTACGCCGTTGATAACGGCCAGAGCAGCGTGGTTTATTTTCGGTTTTATCGTGGCCGAGTTTTGGCGTAGCGGAAAAAAAGAGATAGAGAAAAATAAAAAAAAGCAGTTCGCGCGAAATAATCATACGTTCGCGGTTTGACCGGGTGGAAGAGGGGAACGGGGACGGCAGAAACGTGTAGTAACGGATCGAGTGACGCGTGCGCGCGTTATGCGATCGTGGTGAAAAGCGTAGGTAAACCGCGTTGTATAGAACCGGCCACGATAATGTATAGGAGAGCTGTATTGTAATTATTTGTTGTTATTTTGTTGTTTATTTTTTTTTATTATTATAATCATTAATATTATTGTACGCGGAGAACAAACGACACGTGTGCGCGGCAGCGGCGGCGGCGGCCGTCGCGCGGCCACGCCGGAGGGGGCGATCGTGTGACGTTGTCGACGCCACGCGCGTTTGGTGTGCGCCTGCCCGCCGCACGTGGGCCTTCGTGAACCCTTTCATACGCATGATTTTTTTTTTTTTTTTTTCAAACTCTCTCGCCCTTTTCGTTTTCGTCGTCGTCGTCCCCATAAACGCCGTACTCATTTTTTTTTTCCTAATCGTCGTGTCATGGTATTATTACTCATTTTCTATACATAAATATGTAATTTCTTCCGATTTCTAGAAAATATTAGTTTAATCTTTTCCCCCATCAAAATCTTTCGAGACGTTTTAAAAACCGCAATTATTTATCTATTAATTTACGTAATATATATCTATTGTATAGCCATATAGGCAGGTATGGACTATTTACAATCATACATTAAAAAAGTAAAAGTTTAAGTCTTAATCAAAGTTAATATTTTTAAATTAATTAAAGAAAAATTTGTGTACGGGTATACATGGTTTTTATTCGAAATTTTGAATTAAAAAAGTGGAACACATGTTGTAAGTTTCGTTATAATTTTCAATACAGTAATAATGCAAAAATGAATATAGATCGCGTGTAACGTATGTGTGTAGACGACGGAAATTGATAAGAATGTCATAAAATATGAAGAGAAAAATAATGCAGTCGCTACAATGTTACCGGGACACGGCAGTCTCTATTTTTCATAAAGATTCGTATTACACATTTTTTAATGTGAGTACCAGTAATACAGAGTAGTAGAACAAGAGAATAATGTGTACTGTATGGGTACTACCTACTATCTAGCCAGCAGTCTTATTTATTAGTATTTAGTAGGTACACACTTTCAATTTCGGATTACACACTTTGTGTCGGCGGGGTTCACTAAAATATAGGGTCGAATTGTCTACGATTTCGTCCGGACTCGGCGAATAACACGACCCGCAGCCGAATAAACGTAGTCAAGCGCACATTAATACGTATTATAATAATATACTACTCGGTCGGTAACAATATCGGCGACCAGGAGCCGATAACATATTGTTTTTTTTTTTGTTTTCGTCGTCCCGTCCGCGAATCCGCTAACACCATCCTCGTCATCATCGTCGCCGTAGAGCAAAACTTTTGTTTTCCGTTACCCTCGGCCGCGTTTATAGTGTACCACCGGCACACAAACTCGCCAACACGTGCGCGCGCGCGCGCGCTCGCGTTTTGTATATATCGTTTGGACGATTCGTGCGCCAGGGACACGCCGCCGCCGCCGCCGCCGCCTTTCTATGTTGGGGAAATCCGCGTGGCGGCGGCGGCGGCGGCGGCGTGAAGGTCGCACGTGGCGACCACCGCGGTCACCAAACCCGTGTGCGTCGGGCGGCCCCCTCGTCGCCTCACCGCGTTCTCTTCCGCGCGCCCGTTCTACCGCTTGCGAAATACGCGCGATTGTTACGCGGCGACGACGACGACGACGACGACCGTCCGGTCGCGTTCACGTTTGTGTCGTGTTTTGACAGCGCACGCGTACGAAATATAACGTTTAAAAATTTTTTATGTAGGTGTATACTATATATATATATATACGATACCTGCCTACGACGTCGGCCACGTTTCGTTTTTTTTTTTTGCCGATAATAATGATTTTACAAAGACTATATATACACACACACACACACACACATTTCAATTCGTTTATATATGCAAATATGCAATAAAATGTGCACGCGCGTTCGACATTTTTTGTAGTGAATTTTTTTTTTTTTTTTATAACTTCTCGGAATCGAGTTACGAAATATTATTTCGTGTTAAAATACTGCGAAATAAAACCCGCGTATACTTTTCACTCTGTTAAACAGTTAACAGCGACTAATAAACCATAAGTTCACGCGTTTTTATTTGTGTATTGTATTTCTTTTATGATAATATGAATCCGTCGTATTTATATTATAATGTTTAATGTATAAACAATATAGGCCGTATAATATTTAGTTATTTTGGTGGTATTTAATTCCCAAGTGCGCGTGAAAAAAAAAAATGAACACTGTATGTGTTTTATTATTGGACGTTTACCAGTATATAATGATTAACGTTATTAATTGTGCATGAAATCTCCCTATATGTTAAAAAACGTAGATAATTGTAATATGTATATTGTTTACTATACAATATGGATTAATAAATTATGCTAGGAAATAATGTGTTAAACCGCGTCGATAGGATGTCGGAAAATTCGTGGGCTTGGCTCTGCTGGCATACCGTATAATATGCCTAATCAAAATTGAAAATGTTATTTGAACGTTATAGTTTACGTCTAGGTATATTATGTGTATTATGCAATAGGCGCATGGGATTTATATTCTTCCTGTTTCTCTAAACATCGCATACTATATATATATATATATACACACGAATATTATGATATAGTTGTCGTAATTATTGCGAACTGTAATGGTGGCTAGTATAGGCTTTGTTATTCGTGTATGTGGGTATCCATCGAATAATACATTTGCATGAAGATAGTAATCTTTGAAAAGGATGACTTATCGGACGTGATTTCAAAGATATTGTAGGGATGGTAGCCTTCGTTTTGCTTAGATTATAACGAAACCGCAATATTCGTACTACATAGTTAAAAACGACAATATGCCAAGACGTTAACTGTGTCAATTCAAATGTTTCTTCCGTGTAGTATTTCTATCTCTGTGCTATATCATGCAAATCGTATTTCGTAATTATACCTATGGTCTGTAAATGGGGGTCCTCTTTTCTCTTAATATATTTAAATGGATTGTTGACGTGTTGTGTCAGTAATGAGCTTTAAAACGTTATTTGTATGTGTTTTTGTTAATATGTTTAATATACTTCCGTAGACTTAATATAATTAATATTTTGACTGATATTGTAAATTATAAAATTACTTTTAATATTAAGTTAATGGACGTTTGAAAAAAATGAATTATCAATTTTTAATATAATAGTCATCCGTTCTTAATAATATTTTAATCGAAAAGATTATGAATTATGATTGTTCCAATATAATTGTGTCATCAGAGTGTATCAAATCTCGTTCAACTGTTTCGTTATCACGTTTATTCTAAATAGAATTTTAAATTTTAAATCGAATGACAAACGTATACAAAATAATGAAATCATAAAGAATTAGTAAATAATTAAGGTAAAGAAATAAATCTATAAAATGTTTAATATACCTATATTATTAATAAAATATATTTTAATAATATTCAATCTAATGCAATGATATTATTGACGTGTACATCCAACGTGTTAATGTAGAAAAATAAAAAATTTGCACATTATTATTGAAAAATTGTTTTTTATTCCTTTGCTATTATTTTAAATGTTTTAAGAAGCCTTAATGGTAGTCGATCACTTGTAATTGGCCATATCGATATTTGGTATATATTTCTAAATATAATTGTCAAACCTTACTAGTTCACACATTTAAAATTTAATGTGATTGTCTATCAAAATTGACGAAATTTGTAAATGTATAAAACTATTTGGTCATCTGTTATTTTCTTGTAATGTATACATATAGCATACTATTAGATACACGTGCCGGTTGATAAATGAAAAAAAACTTTGATACAAGGCTAACGCTATATATGTATATATGTATATTAAACAACCTCGCTCATTTTTATCCACAATAATTTTCGGCTAATTTTCCGCATTATCATTTACAAGTTTTGACTGATCGCTTGCGTAGTCGCGTGGCGCATATCAAACGTATATGCACTAATACATCTAATAGTGTCAAGTATTGAAATACATAATGTGTTTTTATAGAAGAATATTTAAAATTGATGTTTCCAATACTCGCGTTATTAAATATTTTTTTTTATTCGATTATATTTTATAGATATCTAATCAATTTAAATTTCACAGTTATAAATGTTTACTTGGATTTTTTTGTATTTTAATTGCCAAAAAACACAAAAATGTTTAATAATTTTCAATGACGATCGCACCGATAATAATAAACAGGCATTTGCATACTTTTATTATTTATTGTAAAATATAGCAGTGTGCAAAATAAATCCATGTCTCGATGTCGTATCAAGTTTAAAATTTGATTGTGCATATTTTTGCATATTTCATAGATTTTTCAGGAAAGTGATTATTTTTACGTTTTTGTGTTTATTTTGTATATTTTGACAAATTATTCTAATTTAAAAATTACAAATTTTACAAATTTTAACTGATCGAAAAAATATATTAATCCAATCTTATGTATCTATTTGCTATTTACAACTCACAACTCGTTATAATTTTTGTGTAGGTAAAAATAACTTAATTTTAAAAAAATACGATGGTCTGTATTGGCTGTATTAGCTGGTGTTAACGCAACGCATATAATTTGTTTATTATTTATAAAATTACAAAACGTTTATGTGAAACTAAACGTATTCCCGGTAAACATAGTTTGGACGGCTGGCTGCCGATAATAGTTTTTTAATAATTTTGATTATTTGTTCAGTCCGCTTCGATTATCCGTTGCATTTATTCGCGTACGTGCTCACTTATGTAATTTTTTTCATAAACATAATACAATCAAAATGGGGAAAGTAAAGTAAGCTACCAGTACACGTTTGAGAAACTATGTGTCCGAATTTGGATCTGAAATATTGTCTACTGATGGGTTTGTTTTATTTTGCAAAGTTTGTGAAATAAAAATGAATTTCGAAAAAAGTTTAAATTAAGGCCAACACATTCGAACTGAAAAACAAGCTAAAAGTGCCAAACGTCAAACAGATCAAGTTCAAAGGAAATCACGACACTTTTAACCAATCAACCTACTAAATCAGATTTTAATAAGATTTATGCGATTTATATATAATAATTAATAATTATTATTTTTAAATGCATATTTTTAGATTTTGTATGCATATTTTAGCGCTTATTATTATGTTTTTAAGTGCTATAAGTCCCGAACCCTGATAATAAAGTATTCAGAGCAGTGTGTACATATTGGATAGAAATGCAGTTTGGTTTCAAATAGTTTCAGTTATAAAATAATATACCAAAATCGACCAAAAATTTTAGGACATTATAAACTACAATGGCAGTCATAACAATTTCAATGGTTTTGCATGGGAAAAAATATTTTATGTAATACCTCTATATACGACAATTATTGCTCTGCAAAAACACGACGGAAACAAGTTACATAAAAATATTCTATTTTTCACATCGAAATTTTTTTGCTATTGTAATAAAATACTGATCTCAGCTTATGTAGGCCATTAGCTCATAGCTTTTATAACTTTTATTTCAAGTTTTGCAAAACGATTTTGTTCACATTTTAATGTTATTTAAATTTATTCCAAATGTAGGCCTCAAATTTATCTGTCTATTGATTTAGTTTTGTGAAATTAAAAAATATTCACAATGTGTATTTATGTGGCTATGTCCATTATGTCTATATTACATGTACATAAAATATAATATATTTACTTTACCACACAAGTCAATTTCAACCAATGTAATGTTGTATAATATAAAAATATGTCATATCTGAAATGTCGTATATAGCTTGTATTTTTCATGGAGAATGATAAAGAGGAATGATTGTCATATTACAAAGAGCCAGTGTTCGAATTTGAGAGGATGGCGAGAGGATGAACCCATACTAATTTTTTTATCAAAACGAGGGGTTACGTCATTTTGAAAAATATCTTCTAAAGTATAAAAACTAAAAAACTATATTTGATTTTAAAAACAATTTTTTAAGATTTTCATATATATAATCTATTGAAACCATTGAGAAAATGTAATAACAAAAACGTTGAAAAGATAATGTCATGAATGTCAACGATTATATGTATGGTTGAGCTAAACAAACCAAACAACGGTTCACAGTGTTTAGAATTCTAAAATGCGTGTTATTTGGTAATATATGAAAAATGAAGTAGTATGAATCGAAAAGCCCTCCACGTTAAGAATAAAATAATTTTAGGGAACGCTTATTATTTGAATACCTGAGAAACCCCTTCTAATTTTCTAATTTAAGCACTGCAATTAGATAATATACGAAAACTACGTATATTTATAAAAAAAATAACTAAGTAGTTATTAAGTCCTTATATTAAAGTGTGTATTGATTATATTTTGCGTACTTGAAATTCAATTTTCGGATTATTGAAATTGTTTTATGACGACATTATTTTGACGGCATTGGATCGTCGTGATACTCGTAATTAGGCTTTAGTTATTTGATTAAAAAAATAATAACTTCAACACTATATGTACATTGGTTTAAAGGTATGTTGAAGTACCTAAAGACAAAAAGTAAAACTAATATACAATATATTGTATTTCATTAGAAAAATTAAAAATACACTGTGAATATATTATTATGGGTTTTTTTGTTGAGAAAATATATCTGAAATGGCAGGAGAACATGAAAAATGTACGTAGTTAATAAAAGTTATTAGACCTATTAAGTCCCTGTATTACTTAATATATACACAATGTGATATTACTTATCGTATTTTAGTTACTGAATATTTTAGTTTACTGAATACACAAATGATACATCTATATAGATGACTATATAATATGACGTGTAATGTACATAATATTATTATACTACCTGTTGAATAATACATCTTATATGATATTATTGTCAATATTTGTTTTTCTATGTTTATAGACGGAAAATTGTTAACTGTAAATGTAAATTGGGAAACGGAAATTGTTAATATAATAATATAGCAAATATTAAAATACGCATGATTCATATACCATATTAAAATATGTGTAAACTAATAATTGACCATAAATTTATGTATAGGTATTTTCAATGTTGTCTATGATAATCATTATTATTTTTATGGTTAATGTGGTTGAAATTACGAAGCAAGATTGTATAGTATTATAGAATAGTCGTATACAATATTTTAGACACTTGTTTTGTTTTCGAATACTATTTTACTATTTTAAATAAATTTAATATTTTTTTATTTATATAAAATTTTTTCACCTCAAATCAGTTGGTATTGCAAAGAATAAAGATCGAGTTTTGTGTTTTAAATATATGTATATTGTATGTGTTTATGAGATACTTATGTTATATGTCAAGTGTCTAATATTATATGTGTCATAAATATTTCATTGTCATATACTGGTTGTTTAATTTATAAATATTGAATAGGAATTTGTAAAATGGTTAGTTTAGTTGTTACAAAGTAGTTTGAATTTTTTTTTTTTTTTTACGTAAGTTAAGAAAAATGAGTGAGTTGGGTTCTTTTTTCGTTTTTGTTATTACAACAAAATACATTTGCAAGTAATATAACTAATGTAGTAAGGATTGTAAAATGAAACTATGGTAAACATTGAAAATCTATCTACCATAACATTTTAGGAACACTCATATGATTATGTTGATATATGCGAACTATTTTCTCAAAGCTGTATGTATAGTGTATATTTAAATTACAATTATACATTTTGATTTTGAATTATCTTTAAATTATACAATTTATAATTATTCGAAAAACTTTTTACAAATTTTTTCGAATACGTATTCTGCATATAAAATATAAATATTCTTTACAAGATTATTTAGGTTTATTTATTTTATTATGTATTTGTCGTGTGTACTGTGTACAGTTCTGGTTAAAAATTTAAATACACATCGTACGTGCATTGTGTAAAATATGACTATGGTTGGTAGTTTATAAAAAAGTGACACTTTGTTGCTAGTATTTAGATGAATGACTAAATTAGCAACATTTGCTTCCTCCTAATATACAAGCAAAATAAATAGGAAAAAGATCAGATTTCTACTTGCAAAAAGTAGCTGATAAAATTAAGTTTAAATTTATTTAAATTTTACTTACATTTGTTTTACTTTAACTTTACTTAACGAGCCAAAAAAAAAAAAAACAACAAACAATTAACTTGTCCAGCCTTGTAATGGACAGGTAATACAGCTTTATCTCGTATGGAGAGTGACCACTATTCAAATTATAAACCTTAAACTTTGAACTATTATAAGTATACTACATTCGTCTAGTAGTATATTTTAAAATAGTTTTTGAAAAGAGTACTGTATTCAGATGTAAAATAGAAAATAAGGATTACTATTTGAAAATTCACAGTCCATTTAGTCTTACACGTTTACATACATATACAAATAAGTTACCTACCTACTAAGACGTAGATGTAAATTTTGATTAAATAAATGTCGCTCGTCTCTCCGGTTAAGGAAATCACCATAATATAGATAAATAAATGTGTGCATCCGGTGTTACAATACATATAGTTTAGTAGCACTTGTACTGATAAAAAATGAATTTATTTATTATTCCAGATGTTAGAACTAACCACCACCAATGGACGTCATATTCAAGGAGTCGTCATCTAATGTATAACAACAAAAGAAATACCTCTTATATTTCGGGATTAAAGGTAAATTATGTTTAACATAACTAATTCGAATGCGAAAATCAATACAAATGAAAATTCATACAAAATTATTTGCCATTTATCGTGGCAGTGTGAGAAGGGGCCAAAATTCCTTTCCCACCTTAGTTCCTCAGCTATTCGATTATTTAGTAAAAAATTATAATTATACTTTTATGGTATACCTTATGTGTAATTATGCCTTTGTATTTCAAAATGATTGATTTGTATACGTTTATTTCTTTTAAATTGTCCACTCTTTTTTTCCATTCCTGTCATCGTTAAGTATTATAATCATTTTTATTATTTATGTTTTCCATAGCGTTTATTTTTCCCCTTTTCGTTATTTTATATAATATAAGTTATTCATTTCTAAACATATAATAATCCGTTTCTGGACTAAAAATGTGGCATTTTCAAGCGTTTGTATATAAGTATGAAAAAACCACGTGTAATGCAAATAAATGGTAATAACTAATTAGTAAACAACAAATATATCAAATGTTTTGCTACGTACATCGTATATTAATATATTTAAAAGTTATATCTTGTCTTCGCGCACCTATATGTGTACATCATGTATACAAATGAATTTATTCACCAAATAGGTACGACGCAGTCTGTGTTCTAAGAATTTTTTCTCTATCGCATAAAATAATCTATTTGTGTGTATGTTGATGACCGGAAGGAGAGAGATAGTATAAAAACTTCAAAAATGTATTCATTTCTTACATTTAAAAACTTAATATGTTTTTTAAACCAACCACGTCGCCGTCTATATATATATATATATATTTATGTATATATTTATGTGTGTAAATTCATATTAATTAATATTAATAATGCGACGAATATTTCATAGTGTTTTCGGCTGTCTATAAAATTCGTTTTATTTGTGAAGCAGAAGCGATTTGCAAGTCATAAAAAAATCTATGAAATTGTGTGTGGAACTAAAAGTAGGAATATATAAATATATTCAAAAAATGTTCTTTTATTAATTCTTTTTTCATTGATCAAATATGATGTAAATATATATATTTATGTAAAGGTAATAAATTATAATAAATATTAACATTTATAACTTAATATCCATTAAATTTTAATTAATTGTGATGTAAAGAAAAAAAACAATATACGTAAAAATTGTAATGTTTAATCTTATTACTGATTGTTTAATCTAATTTTTATTTGATAATGAATTCTTATTAACCTGAAAATTAATTTTTAAACAATTTTGTGGCTTATCATTCAAACATAGACCAATATACGGGGCATGGATAATACTTGTTTATATATATTTGTCACATAAAACACAAAAATATATGCTGAAATATAGTCAAAATACATCTTTAAAATTGTAAAATATACCTTACAAACAAAAACGGGAATATGACTAAACTTCAACATCTCCGCTCTTTATAGTTATCCTGTAGTTTTTAAATATCTGGCGTGTACACACACACACACACACACACACATAAAAAAATAGTTTTGTAGAGAAAAGTCATATAGAACAAATAGTATGTTGTATGAAAGTTAATTTTATTTTTTAAATATATATATATGTTTTTGCAAGGCTGAACTGTAAATTAATGACTTTTTTTTAAAACTGTTAAGTTTTAAATAATTAAATTAATTTGTTAGTAATTAAATTATTACCACAACTCACAAGTTAGGTAAAAGTTGAATTAATTAAAATTTTCCGCTAACTCAAGTAAAATTAAAAGTATAAAAATCATTTAGTTTTTTTTTTCGTAAAATGGTACACATAATTTACCATATTGTATTGTAGATGTCAAATTAGTAGTATTCTGTCGACATTTTTGGTTACAAACATTTAACAAGTAAAACTTAAAGTATTTATTATTTAATTATTCAAATATCGTATATTGTATATTATTATATATGTATACTGTTGTCAGACGAAAAAACGCGATAACTCCCATTCTCGGGCAAATGGGTTACATATTGGTTTTATTATTAGATTAAACTAATGAAGTGTCTTATGAGTTCCGTTAACACAAAAACGGTAAATCGACCTTCAAATTATAGATATTCACTTTGCGTATTACGAATGTCTATGCAATGTTATCCATGTATTAGTATAACACGAGTTGTATTTTCAGTCACGCGTGGTAAAAATAATACACTAATTTAAAATTATGAACATTCATAAATAACGTGTGAAATTGTATATATTGATGTGTACGCCGCAGCGTGTCTAAAAGGTTCGGCGAACGGTTTAATTAAAAACACAAAAACAAACATTAGAAATACGTGACTTTATTGGTCTTCAAAGTAGTCACCGGCAGACACGACGCACTTTTGACAACGTTCTGTAAACCGTCTGAGAAGTCCTTTTTTTTGGAACCATGTTCAGGAACGCTGTCACACGATCTCCTCGACAAGTTTACCCAAATCTTCATGAACGACGGTGCTCCCAACTGCTAATACCCACTTCTTATGTGCTATTAATCGCAGAGTCAATCGCCGATCGTTTGCTAGCAACGCCCGTCGTACGCGTTCGACGTTTTCCGTTGTCCTGCTTGTGGACGGCCTGCCCGAACGCGGTTCGTCCTCCACCACCGATTTCTTGCTTGCCCGAAAGCGTGCAGACCAAATCATACACACATCTTCTGCTCACGGCGTCCTGCCCACCACACGCTTACACCGACGTCTCCGCGAGTTTCCGTCGCCGTTTTATCCGATTCGGAGCAGAACTTAACGTTAAATCGTTGATCCACGGCTATGTTCGACGCACGCGGCTCGGAACACTCACTTGAAACGAATGCAACAATACCGCTTTGGGAGCCTCGCGCGAACCCCAATAGAGAACAGGTCCGGTCGGTCATATGTCAATGCATGCCCGCGACTTCGGTCATCCGTTGAATACCAAGATATTTGGCCGTACGCCGAACTTCTCAGACACACTACGTATGTCAGTCGGTTCGACCGACATCAGTTTGGATGTAACGTTATTTCTCTTACATTTCTACGTAACATTTGCTTATCGTGCACGTTTTACGTGTACTCCCTGTACAACCGATTGCATATTTGTTTAATAAAATAATAATAATATGTCGGTCAATTTAATTTAAAACATTTTCGTTTAACATAAATGAACGCGTGTCAATGTCCACCCTAGCGTTTTTTTTGTACGATTTCGTACGAGATGTTTGTATTGAACATCCGAACCCCCCGAACTGTGCCCGTCCTGGTATGACAAATTTATAATTAATGTTTGACAAAATATAATAAATTTTTGGACGTGTGTCGTCGCATTGTTGATCGTAGTAAATTGTATTACTTCCTGACATTGTTTTCAGATATATCCACGTGTGTAATCCACGTATACACACGTGGATATAGCTGAAAACAATGTCAGGAAATCGACAATCCGTGAAAGCTTCAACACATTCAAATTGTATTACGTTTGTGCGGAACGATAATGTTAATAATAACATATTAATTGGACTTCAAGAAAAATTGATAAAAAATTCACGTACATTTCTAAAAACCATTTTTTTTTTTCGTGTGCGTCTTACAGCCGGTCGTGAAGAGGTTACTGCTGCAGGACGACTCGTCGGAGGAGGAGACGGTGTCCGAAGAACATCTGAATGTGATTCGCAAGCGACAGGCCCTGTTATTGGTCACCATCCAGACGATGACTTTGTTCCACCACAACCAGATCTTGGGGCACAAACTGTCGGCATTACACCAGAAAGTCATACAAATTCAAAAGCGGAAACAGAACGCCGGCAAATTGGAATAAAACCACTACTACCACCGGAAGACCCACTCAGGCGAGCGCCGCGCGTACTAGAAAAACTTTTGTTTATTATTTCGTATAACACCAATTTTTGATTTTATTAATTTTTAATTTATCAACCAGTGCACTAAATAAGTATTAAACTTTGGATACCGATACACATCAAATATACATCTGTCTACCTATATACAATTATGCTCGTACCAGTGACACATTTACAAATAACGAACAAATTGCATTTTAATCGATAAATTTAATTGATTTTTATTAGAAATCTAGACTGAACGTAATATCTACAATATTGTTGTTTATCAACGAGCATTTATTGTATGTTTTGGTTATCGTACCGCCCATTTTTTAGCCCGTAAATAGCGCTCTGCAATCATAGTCGCCTGTAACCTTTATTATATAATACTCATTCTTAAAACGTTTATAAAAAGGGTCTTGAACAGCGGACATTGTATCCAAAGATTTACAAACGCAATAATAACAATGGGATTGTGCAAACTGGAACTTCCAAGCAAAATATATTTATATATTGTTTTTTTTTTTTGTGTAACAAGAAGTAAATTATTTAATAAAAAAAAATATACATATTTTTGCATGTGCGCATACTATATTTAAATTGTATTTTTCTATTGTTAGTCAGTATAATTCCACTATTTCTTATGATTAAGTTAATACGGGTTTAGATTTTTTTTTTTAACAGATGTTAAGTGTATTAATAGTATTTATTTAGCTTTAAATAAATTGAAAATATTGATTTATATTAATTTTATGATTTATAATTAGAAAAACTAACTATATTGTCAATATATATCATAAGAAGTTATTACTTTATTAAATAACCATACTTAGAGAAATTAAAAAATTTTTTAGCATTTAAGTTTAAAATGTTAATAATCATGTAAACCTGTATCATAGACAATTATCTAAAAAAAATTAAGTTCACTATGATGTTTAGAAAATAATATTAAATGACAATCGAAAAAAGCAAAAAAAAAAAATGTATAATGATATATTAATACAATTTGTGACAGTTTAGACAATCATGTGTCAGTTTTTCAACTTTGCAGAGCATTCAAAATAAAATTGATGAATTTTTCTCTCTTTACATAAAAAAATAATTGTTTGTGATTTATAAAAAATACTTACTATTTGATTTATATTTCAAGATTCTCATTATATTATTTAAGTACAAATGGTCTGTCAAACATTTGTCAACAAAATGGTTAATATTATACACAATATATAATACATTCATATCTACATAATATTTTGTGTTAATTGTTACTTAAAATATTAATCATTATTATTGTTTTGTCTTATAGCATATTCGTATCATAGCTAATTGGATACGGGAATTAATGATGTATTATTATGATAATAAGTATATTGTTTTAAACATAATGTAAATAAAATATAAATTAATTAATAAAAATTGTTCCTCAACATATAATTCTAAGTGAATGATTTAATAGAAGAAAAAATATAAAATAATACACTAATAACAACAATATAATGTATATATAATGCAATTAATTAATTAATATTACATAGAACATAATAAACATATAAACACTAAAAATAATAAAGAAAAATGGTTTAAAATAGCATTTAATTGGTCTCTGGAGTGTAAGAGAATAGTATCAACATCACCCACAAATGAAGGATCACCTGAAAAAGTATACAATTATTATAATATATAAGTATATTTTAATGTTAAAATACAAACAAAAAAAAATTGAATGAAGATTACAGTTAATTATAACTGTAATATAATTTAATATAATAATTACACATGGAGAACCTCATGCATTATTATTTATTATAATACAGACTATGGTTCAAAAGTATACAGTGTTTTTATATGTTATTATGACAACGTTTATAATATTTAAACTCAGTAACCATATTACTACTCGCGAGTGATTACGATGAAATTAACCGATCACTAGATCACTAATCTAACCTGAATTACTAATGGTTCTTTTCAAATGTAATAGTATGAGAGATACCTTGGAAATTATCAATAATTGGATAACTGTTCATCTTTACACTCGTGCTGCTTACTAAAGAACCAACTTAATAATATATAATGAAATTAAGAGAAAAAAAAAATTTAATATAGAACTACATATTAAATTTTGAAAGGGAAAGTGTATTTAAAATACTCCATATTCCAGAATATTTATAATTTCACCAAAATTCTTTAAGAAAAATAATTTTTTGAGCAAAATGAATAATATACTGATTTTTTAACTTGTTTTTAAATATATTTATTTTGTTCATATTAATTTTTATGATTTGAAAATCAATGGCCTACTTATAAATTAGAAATTGGACGCTGATAAAAAGTCTTTTTGAAGTTTTCCATAAAATGCTTTTCTTTGATAAGAATTCAATTTTCTAGAACACAAAAAAATCTATTTTAATTATTTCGTTTTATTAATTCAGAAAATAATCTACATTTTTTCACTGACTGTATTTATTTTAGAAATGTAACACAATTTTATATAATTTATAAATCATTTATTTTGATATAATATCAAATACTTCAAATAACTGTAACATTTCATATATATAAAATTTGCCATCAAATGCTAATAAAAAATATCATATATATTACCTACATTAAACTATATACAATTAACTATAGAAATTTTAATTAAAAATATTGGATTTATATACTCACCACATATACAAATAATATAGTTCTTAATAATGGATATCGTCGTAAATACATTCCCGTTCTTAAACCAAATGAATCTAAACTAGTATAAGCACGCTTTACCCTTCTAGCTACACTTGTGTCAAATGCATTTTCTAACATGAAATGAGGTACTTTGGCTTTAGCTGTATAAAAATTAAAGAGTAAATATTAAGTTACATTGAAAAATGTTTTCTCATTAGTAAGTGTTTACCATCGTCTGTATCGTTCACATTGATTATTACATTTGTTTCTTTCTTCAGTCGAGTCTGAAATTATTTAAACACTTATCATTAAAATACAAAATATTTTGTACAAATATTATGTTTGAATAATTATGTACCTCTAAACTCTTGACTTGTATAGCCATTGAATTTTTTTCTCCTAACACTTGTTCTAGTTCAGCTTGTTTATATGCCACAGCCTTTTGAAGTGATAACATTTGGTCATTCATCATCTGTTGACCACTTATATTTGAGTTATCTTTACAAGTATTTTCCGTAAAAGATTCTGAATCAATATTTGTAAGTCGTTCTTTAAAACCACTAAGATCGTGCAGTGATTTCTGCACATCACAATCAATGGAAAGTAAGTTGCTCTTCATGATATTTAATTTATTCGATATGTCTGAATGTTCAAGTCTTGAAGTGCTTGAAGTTCTACAATAATTATTAATATATATTTTTTAATAATAAAAAAAAAACACTGTTGCAATAATTGCAAATTTTATACCCCCTTTATCGAACATTTTATATCTAAGAAACAATAGATTTTTTGTAAGGTCATTATATTCATGAACAATATCATGACCCAACCACCAAATTATAATCAGTTTTAATGGTTTTTAATAAATTATTGTTATTAAGTATAAGATTTTATTGACTTAGTAATTTTTGTAATCTATTATTGATCTTTAATAAGAAAGAAAAATTGAAAAACAATATTAGACATAAAATCTCCTGAAAAATAAAATACAAATAATATTGTTACCCTTGGTCAATGGTTGCTTGTACATTAACCATTTCTAAATCATTCAAACATTCATTTAATTTTTGAGAAATATTATTTAAATTTGTTTTGGTAACCATTGTCATTGTATCACATTCACTTGATAAATTTAAAAAATGTTCCTTCTTTACGGTGTTTTTATTCTCAAACTGAATATTATTGAGTGTCATTTCCAAATTAATTTTTTCTGTGGCTAAATCATTTTTTCTTAATTCATCAACCTCAATCCTAAAAATAGGTTAATGTTAAAAAAAATGAAGATTATATTGTATATATATATTATTTTGGGAAATAAAAAGTCTTAACTTACTTTTTGAGCAACACAGATATTTCTTTTTTTAACATTTGATTTTCTTGTATTAAATTATTATCCGAAATTAAATTATTTTCTTCAGCTGCTACTGGATCTCTAGATTTAGATTTTTCTTTTAAACGGAACATTACATCTTGAGCATTTCGTAATTGAACTTGAGATTCTTGCAATTCCTTTTCCAGATTAACAGAATGTCTTTTATTTACTTCTAGTTCCATCGATAGCTGACTAATGTCTATAAATAAAATTGTTATAAAACAAACAATATATTTATAATAATTACAATTGAATATTTAACATCAAAACCATTTATTTACCTTTATCTGCAGTTTTCAATTTATACTGCAATAATGAGATCTCATTATTTAACGTTCTTACTTCATTTTTCAGCATATGGTTTTCTTCAGTCAACGGTATAGATATCGAATCAATTGAATTATCAATAGACGTATATTGACCTTCATACTAAATATAATAATATGTACGCAGTCAGTATTAAATAATAATAAATTTTAAAAGTAATTGCGACAAACTTGAGATTGAATAGTCGAGTCATGACTATTTAAATATTGCAATAAATGTTCATCAGAAATACGAGAATCACTTTTGGGTTTCTTGAGTGATTTAGTAGCAGGTGAACTGGGTACAGACATTATTGGTTTACTTTCGACTTCTATTAACACATTTTCTGACACTGACGTTCTTTAAAAAAAAAAAAAAACATATTCAACATAATATTCATGTCATTCATTCGACATATAAATGTATACAAATTATTTACTTGAAAACGTTTTTCAATGGTTTATCCTTCTGGTTTTGTAAAACTACCGCTGTTCCCTGATCGATTTTATCCAAATAATGTTCCGCTTTACCGGCCAGGTCTATAAGCCACGACATGACTTAAAATCTCATAAAAACGTTTACCCGCTGAAAAAACCGTAACACTACAAGACTGTTAATCACTTGAGTATTTAAAAAACTGTATATTATCAATTACATAAAAAAAAAAAAATTTGAAAATCGCACTTTCACTAGTTGGTAGAATCATATAGAATAAAGAGTAATCTGTAATCACACATATCAGGTGTTCAGAACTCAGATTAGGAAAAAATAATAATAATAATAATGACTACAACCGTTACCTCATCATCCGGTTATACCACAGACGTTCTACTTCGGTTTCCTATATACCACTTCTTTGGTAATACGCTCCGTAGAATTTTGTGCACTGCGGGTTTTCGTGAATATTTCACCGCCCGTTTACGTACGTAGACGACGACCCGTGTTGGTAAACAGTGACAAAAGTTGGTCACCGTAACAATGGTGACAGCGATTTAAATGTCACAGTGACTTCTAATGGTGACCGGTTACTATTCGTTTTGCTTCGTAAATATTTGAGTTACTCATGTCACCATCATGGAGTATTATACTAGTTTAACTGTGATGACCGTGGCTTGGTAGTCCGAGTTACTTTTAATGGTGACCATGGGCGTAACCATGGTTAAGTAGTTACGGAACTCAGAATTGGATTGTATTCGGAATACTGTATTCATAATACTTTTTCGAACGTATTTAATAGTAATTTTACAGTTTTAAATGTATTCCGATTGATTTTTAAAGCTCAATCATATTTTAAATAGTACCTACATAAAAATAATAACCTATTACTTGAGTGTAAGAAATAATTATTTTGGAAAAAAATAGAAGCAGGCCTTAGTTATGATATTAAAAAAAAAAAACACCGAACATTTTTTAAAAATATTTATGCTGAAACTAATTTGATTTAAAATAAATAAAAACAATTTTTTTATATTAGCTCTTAGAATCGTTATTTAATAATTCATATTTTTTATTTTTATTTAATTTCTGCGTTAAAGAGGGCTTCTGTCTCTTACAGGCCTTAGACCAACGATAAAACATATAAAATATAAAGTTATTTTTAATTCGCAACGATGTGAATTCGGAAATTTCCCCATATTCTGCGTATTATAATATTCGATTGCATTAGTCACCATTTACTCTTGTGTTGCCATTAATTTTTTCCGTTGTCGCGGCGATGTGACTTTGCTATGATACGCGTGGACTCAAACGAGTTGACACTTGTTCAAGTCTATGGCCAGACTACCAAGTCGCGCTAATAAGACGTTTGACGTACCGGTGTGTCACGAGAATTATAATGCAGCAGAGCAATACGGCGGAGAAGTGGTTTCAAAAATTACAATTGATTTTCGCCAACAACATAATGAATTACATCAAAGTAAACTTTTATGCGATCCGATTTCGTATAACGCACGTTGAGCTCGTTAGGTCAGCAACGACGTTCGGTGACGTTCTGCACTGACGTCTCGGAGTAATACACTGCGCACGGGTTACGTATGTACCGGTCGTCGTTCAGGTAAACGGTTGATCACTTTGTAAGTCATTGAAATTCTAACTACGTCAACCCGAGTCATGGAAACTGTCAACGCCACGGTCGCTGATCAAAACCATAGACATTTTACATAAATGTGTCTACGATCAAAACACAGTACATGCGATTACTGCTGTGATAATAACACAACAGTAGACTAACAAACGAATAGACAGTAAAATTTAGTTTATTATTTCCTTAGCTATTTTAATGCTGTAAAAATTAATAACATGGGTTTTCGTCGGATTGCATTGACTTCGTTCATTGGCTTAACGTGATCACAAATTATTATAATCTGCAGTATGATGATAAAATGTGAAAAATCGTGAACACAAAACGTTCGGTAAAGTGAATTTGATGTTTACCTAAAATAGTGCAGTGGTATGAAATTATTTAATTACTATTAAATAATAGTAAGAAATTATTATTTTATTTTTTTGCATCGATAAATTAGTTAAGTAACTTTCATAGTTATTAGTTACAACTAAAATACTAAAGGCCTGTATAAATTCATAACATACACAGATATTTCTCTGTTACTATAAATTGTACATTTCAACATTTAGGATTCATTACTAACGTTAATGAAAACAAAATGCGTACTTAAATTTATATTCATAAATTTTCATAAGTATATTTTTGTATTTGGATTATTCATTTTTAATTATTAATAAAAATATATTATAAAATGAGAACAAAAACAGTAACAATTGGATTTATTATAATTAGTTAATAATTATATACACACATAATTAGTTTATTCTAGAATTAGTTACATATTTAAATATGTGAAAGAGAATAACCTAACCTTGTTTTAATAAAATAATGAATGATTTGAAAAAAATTAACTGCAAATAGGAATTAAAAACAAATTGTATATGGTTAAATTGCTGATAGTTAACAATTTAAGTAATTTTCTCGGTTAAACTTATTAGTAATTTTGCTACAATTATGTTTTAATAATTTAAACATAATTTAGTTTTAAATATTAAATATTTAATTATTAAATAGGTAGCTATTTCCTTTTACAAGAAAACAAAATAAAATAATTGTTGATCAAATTGTATTATATAATAGTAAGATACTTAGATGTTTTAAATTAATTTAATTTAAATTTGGGTTCAATATTTAAATTGAATAGTTAGGTTGAGTTTGGGTTTGAATAAACAATTGTCAGTTTAGTTTGATTTGGGTTTGTTATAATTTGAATAAATTCGGTTGGGCTTAGATTTCAAAAATCTGGGTTTGTAACATCAGAATTATATACATATATATAAATTAGTCCAAAATATTTGTTGAATGTGGGAACTGAACTTTAGAATGCTCATTGGAATATCAGTCCTAAATGTTGAATATATAATTATATTTAAGACTTAAAAATCATTAATTTTATATAAATATTAATACATAATAAATTGTTAATCACAATATGTAATAAACTAATAAGTTAACACCGAGATAAACTATTATCAATTATTTATCTAAACAAATTTAAATAAAGATGTACTTAAATGTTTAATAATTACTAAATAATTTAATACGTTTTCAATTTGGTAAACAGTGCAATTTGGTTTAATAATAATAAAATTATTTAATAATATAAAAATTGTATTATCTAAAATCGACCATTTCGACCAACAAGTTGTCATCCAATACACAGTGTTCTGCTGCCTAAAATAAATAAATATACATTAACATTAGTATTTTAATAATTAAAATATTGGGTTATAAATATTTTTAATAAAATAGTAGCCCATGTACTTCACTCAATTACAATAACATATAAATACATACGGCATAAATATCACCATCTGTGTTATGGGTGTGGAAACCATTAAAAACTTTGCAATCTGCTATAATTTGTAATCCGTGATAAGGAGTCAAAAAGAAGAAATTAGATCTGAAATAGGTTTAATTAAATACATTAAATGGTAAATATTAAACCTGACAAAATATTATTACTCATTATATTTAGGTGCACAAACAATCGCAATGGCTTCTGGCATCATTAATTGATATGAATAGTGTGTATGTAAGTCCACACTAGACATAAATGACGTTTGTGTAGGATGGGTCTGTTGAAAATAAGTAATTATCTATTATTACAATTATTTACATTTTTTCAAAGAATAATAATAACACTAAATGTTAATTTAATCATTAGAATTTTCATGTAATCTTACATGTATCCACCCTAAAGTTATAAGGTCTTGTTTGTCTTGAAATTCAAAAATTTCCTCTTCATTCATTGTAGTACATGAATCTGACGTACCACTTTGTTTTGGAATCAACAAATGTGTCATAATCAAACAGTTTGAACTCTGTGAAAAAATATATTAATAAAAAAATATAAAAAAAAAAAAATAAAGTAAATTAACAATATTTCTCATAAAAATAGTTACCAATTTTCCTGCTAATACTCCACAAGTCTCTAGGTTATTAAATGTATTACTTTGTGCTCGTTCAAGAAATCTTTTAGTTAAATTGCTGGGAATTATAATTTTCCGAAGGTTATATGGACCTGGAGAATTCTTGGATGACATTGGTTTGGTACTTCTATCAACAATAGGTTTATCTCTAAAACACAATTTAAACACAAGTTAAATATGAATTTCATTGAAATCAAAGAAAATGTTTCTTAAAAATAATTTTTAAAAACGTGACTGAAAAATATATGAAGATAGCATGCATGGAAGACATGAAAAACACATATTGGGCAAAGGTTCTAGATTGTGGTTGCCAAACTCAAATAGTTGGGAGGGAAAGTGTTATTTTTTCAATTTTATTAAGCTATCTTTATTGATGTGTTAAAAGTATGAATTAAAATATTACATGATAACTTACTGGTTGAATTGTATTTGTGAATTTGAATGTGTAGGTATACATAGTGGTAAAGTACGATCATTAGAGTCAATAAGGTTAATTAAATCGTGGTTTTGTGGTCTGAAAAAATTTTCAAGCAAATTAATTTTCATGAACATACCAGTTTTCAATATCATATCATCAATAATCATAGATATAATTGTGTAAAACATTATTTTAATATATCATGACACTGGGCAATGCCAGAACTTGTAACTTAGACCACCAACCAGCTTGTGGCCAGTGGCACACAAACAAATTTAGGAGGAGGTGGGCAAAACAGGTAATATTTTATTATAAATTATGTTTATAGGGAGGTTTTCTAAGATCAACATAATAATGTATTACCTAGTAAATAAAAATATTTAGATGACCATGATACATATGATACACATGGCCATATGATAACATTTTTAAAACTTTTTTTATAACGTCATTATATTTTTATTGAATAGGAAGACCTATATGTGAACATATTTAAAAGGTTTTTTTAAAATTAAAATATCAAATATATTTTTAACAATTTATTAAGCATTTTATTTGAAATGATTTCAATGATATCTCGATAAACTGTCATCATTGTCAAACCATTAAGACAATTCTACATGTAACACAGATAGTACCATAATATATAGATATTAATTTAATACCGTATTATTTTTTTTAAATATATAAACAGATTAGTATTTAATTGTATCTACCATATTTCTTAAATACTTTTTAATTATTCAATGTAATTTAAGCTCCACACATAGAAATTCAAGTCATCTTTAAATTGAATGCAATTAAATAAAAAATTTAAATCATAACTTTAAAATAACTATAAATTATTTTGGGTAAATATTAAATAACAGGTATAAAGAAACTATATATGTATTATATAAAATTAAAATTACAGAGTGGTCTAACCACAGAGCCAAGATATTTTAACACTATTTGTAATTAAGAAACTAATATTACTTAAATTTGATCTAACCTTAAATCAAATGATGCAGAATTATTTTTGAAATAAGCATCGTTTAATTCAGGCATTTTAGTATTGTCTAAATTTTGATTAAATTGTTCTTGAGTAACAATATTAGTAAGTCCAGATGATAAATCACTTTTTTCTTTCACTTCTTTATCATGTATTTCTTTAAATTTATGTAATGCCTGTAAACAAAATAATTTTTAGTTTTTTTTATTATGTATATTTTCAATATACATATATAGTTAGTATAGTAGTTAATTTAAATACATTTTTAATATACATAGGAAATAGCAATAGCAAAATTAATTATATTTAAGGTAATTTAAAATCGTACACGGCTTTTTATTATATCTTATATGTATAACATTATTATTTTAAGAAAAAATCTAGAATTGTGTAGTTATAAACTTATACAATTTATATAGATATTTATAACAAGGAAAATATTTATCTACAATTTTTAAATATCAGAATTACTTTACAATTATAAAATATAATATTTTACATATTAAAATCATCATTCTTTTATTGTTATTATTTATTTATTTTTATTGTTAATTTATTATTGCTTTTACTAACACTCAATTTATTTATAGTGAAAGCTTTTTTTGTTTATTTAAATTTTTAAAAATTTTTTTTATTATAATTAACATTTGAATAGTAATAATAAATATAATATATGTATGTATTAAAAATAATACTCAATATGGTTGGCATAGTTTACTATTTTCTGTCTATCAGGCATTGATTACATATATATATATATAAAATATATATATATATTTATATAATCAATATTTGAGATTAATTAAAATCATATTTGAAAAATCATTTTTACCACAGACAATATAAAATACAATAAATTGTATAACATTTTACAATTTTATATCATTTTTAAATGAAATAATTTTAAAATAAAATTTACTTTTTGTTCCTGATACATCTCATACTCAATATTGTATTGTTTTAATAATTTTGTTTTATATTTTCTGTTTTTGGGAGGACATCACGAAGAACCCGGTAATTTAAATTACGTTCTTCAGTTGGTACATTTTTGTAATCTGGATGTTCAAAAATAGTTTCTAAAAATAATCTAAAAACATAATTGTATATAATACATACAGTGTAACATTGTAAATCAACAATAGTTGTTAAAATAATAATATTAGCAATATTGAAAATACGAAAATATTACGTCATAAATCGCATGTAAAGAATGTATGCCTGTTCCAAATTGTTTTCTTTTAAATATACCTCAGCCATACTGATCATCTCTCGACCCGAACGATAATATCTATAATGAAGTATGGTTATGCGTTATTTTAATAAGTATATGTATTTTAAGGAATACCAAAACTTACTTTCTAGCTGCAATGTTTGTGTTCAACTCGATATTCGAACTTAACAGCCACAATTGTTGAATCCTTTTTTCTGGCGTTTGTATATTTTCCACGTCGGATGGATTGTGACTCATGTTTTTCTGTTTTTTTTATATAACTCAGTCTAATTTAAAATATTTAAATATTATACAACACAATAAATATCAAGTCGTACAATGGAATAATTGACTAGCGAGTGGTTAATGCGAGATTCGAATGCACATACAAAATAAAATATTATATTATAGTAGTTTGTTGTTTTTGTAATCTTGGAGAGACATATTGCCTAGTGATAACTGATAACGTATGATAAGAACTATATTAATTATACGCACAGACTATGAATATGGTCTGCGTCATAAGTACTATACAACTATTTTTTTTAGCTAGAGACCATAGATATGGAAATTCGTAGTGTATACCGCGTTTGACACCATAGCGCTTTTAGTACCATCAAATTATGTTTATTTCAAGTACTTCAATGTCTTGAACTCGATAATTCTTATAATAGTTGGTTAATTTTTATTATACCCTGTGGATAACAGCCAATATGCTATGATATGAAAACTTATTTTACGGTATTCGATATTGCCACTTACTATACCTAACTATAATGTATAAAAACAACTGATTACAAACAATGTTTGGAAATCATAAGATCAATGTTTATCTATAGATCCTATAATATCCTATCCAATAAAAATATTCTGAAATTATTTACGGACGCATAATTGTTAAATTGCCCACTACCTAAATTTTTGGAGAATAAAATATATATGTACATTAAATATCTATATTACTAAAATGTATAGTTTCGTATATAAATTATTGTCTGAGGGATAAAAACGATGAGAATCAAAACCGTTTGGACAATATGCAGCATTGCAGACTGCAACAAACGTCATTTATACTATTTATACGGTGCACTGTCGATCGTCGTGGTATACTGTTTGACATTCCAGAAAAAGAAAACAATTTAATTAATATTGATTAAAACAGGTGCATGAAATAATATGAGAAATGAGAAGGATGTTATGTGAATTTTGAATTTTGACAAAAAAAAGATAAAAATATATATACATGTTTATAGAGTCCGTGGTGGTGGTCACTTACTTATCAATGACACGTCTTTGCCCCGTAAAAGCGACGTGTTGTAAACATAACCTAACACGATTAATGATAAAATTATATCTCGTAATAAATGACTGAGTGTACAAAAATATTCTGCCGGTTATGTGCGTACGAGATAATTCATTTTACATTCTAGTTTCCCAGTATTTACCTACGCGATGGTTTTATTAATTTAGTAAAACAAAGCCGTTAACACATTCGTTTAGTGTGTGTTGCTGTGAGATCTCATTATTAATTTAGTATAACGAAGCCGTTAACACATTCGTTCAGTGTGTGTTGCCGGGAGATCTCAGGATGAAATTTGGTGAAACACGTCGCCATCACATCGTATGCACTTGATATAACGTTGTCATTTTTGTTTTAGTATTTTTGTTCTTCGTTTTGACCGGTTGCTTGTGCCTATCGACTAGCTTGTCTGTTGATACGTATCTGACAGCTAGAGACAAGGAGCAATTAAAAAGAGTGCTGGTTACTGGATTGGTATCTGAAAATTTGCCCGATCTCTTCTACGCTGTCGCAGGTTTAAAACAGCTCGACCAACAAATTCCCGATGTTCAAGTGAGTGTCCCCTATACAGATAAATCACAACATTTTTTTTAATACATAATTTGCCAGAAAAAACTTAACTTACTTAATGCCTTAGTGTGTAAAACTTGTCATGTTATTGACTTAAATTATTAATTATATTAATTTAATAATGTTAAAATAGTTTTCTAATAATTATCATTACATATTTGTTTAAAACTAAAATATTAATCATAATTTACAAGTATAATTATAATAATAAAACTGGTTCGTTATTTAATTTAGTGTAATATCCATTGTTATTATTTTTTTTTTTTTGTAAAATATTATATTGTTTACAAAAATTATCATAATGAAATTAATATTACACAAAAATAACCTCAAGTCTTTTGACTTTTGTAATGAATAATAGATATAGAAGTAATAAAGATCTTTAGTATTTTGTTAAAATTGTAAGCTTCGTGGAATTGTAGGAAGAGGGTGGATCTTCTTAAGTATTTTGATTTAAAAAATAATACTAGTAAGTAGCTAATAATCTTAAAAAATGTAATTAATGGAATGTTATTCATGTGTTTTCAAGTCTAAAATATATTCCAAATAAAATTACTATTTGTCACCCATGGTGATAGCAGAATGCATAGTCAAGTTTTACCAGGCAAACTGTCAATCAGATTGGATAAAAGTTTAGCTTTGTATGATAATGTATCTGGTTATAATAGTAAAATCAAAAATAACTCATAAACTGAATTTGTACAAAGTAAATATCATATAATGAGTAAACATTCACTTTTTAAATTAAAATATACTTTGGTGACCATTTATATTGAATCTTGGTCATTTTAATGATAACTTAAAGGGAAAGTATTAAAATTAGTATTTATAGTATTCTAAAAAATATATTTTTCTAAATTTATATTTTGAATAATTTAATTACTGAATTTATACTTTAGACCGTGTGTAATAAATTGGTAAAATTAGTTGGTCAATCAAAGTCATTGGATTCTGTATATTTTTCAACAAGTACGTGGAAAGCGATTGGAACATGTTCAGGCACATTAGTTGTGGATGAATCAGTCCAGGTTATATATTTAATAATTAAATTAAGTAATTCACTATAATTTGATTTGAATAATTTGATGTATTTCTAGGATATATATTCCATGTTGGAGAAAAAAGATATTAGAGATGTGCACATGTCTGATTTATATTTCGGTGTCAATGTTTTGAGTAACCTGAATCTTAAACCTAAGGATATAACTAAACTTATAAACATCATCAAAAGAAAAATGAAGCCTGATGATACTATTGCCGAGTATGCCTTAGAATAATTATTTTAATGCTAAAATATATTAATTACAAAATATGTTTTACTATAGTTTTGGATATTCAATACATTTGTTGGCCAGTCTTGGCCCTGATGGACGTTTTGCTCTCAATCGTCTTTCTGATGCCATTATGCAAGTTGATCAAGTTGACAATAAGTTCTTGCAATTTGAAGGAGGCTTATCTGTTACTGGTAAGAATATAAATGATTTATTTTGAAGTATGTCTGTACTATATTTGTATTTTAGCCCTTGTATTAACTGGAGTTTATAAGTTTTGTGATGCTGTACAGTGTAATACTTCATTCCCTATTCAAAATGATCAAGCTCTTGATGTTTAGTAATTACTTTTTGTCTCGTAAATCAGTACAAACAACAAAAGGGGCATATTTTTTGATAAATGCTCTTAAAACGTTATCTAATAATAAAGTATGTTATTTACTGATTTTATATAATTACCAAATGACCATTTAATAATAACTTTTTATCATTTTACTGTCACTATAATGAGTTTAAATATGTTTAGTATCATCTACCAATTGCTGCTACACTCGTGAAACCAATGGGTGAATTAGATGATACACAGAAAGTACTTTCTGTGCGTTTCACCAATTTACTTGGTGAACCATTGCCGACATCTCTCTCTGTTGGTGTTGAATCAGCAATGTTGAATAACAAAGTAGTTATGTCTAAAAATAAGTTCAAATCTACTGCCGATAAGTAAGAATTTATATAATATTGATTTGCATTATTTTTAGCTTTATATTTATCAAATTATTTTGGTTTTAAGGACTGTGTATGAATTAGATTTTAATGAACCAGATTTGTCTACGGGAATATATAGCTTAATAATAAGTGCTACACCATTAGAAACAGTCAAAATTCCACTTTTGGGCAATACAGCTATTCCACTCGAGGTTAAAGTATCAGCATCTACAGTGAACATTATTGATTTCAAAGTTGGAACAACTGATAATGATCAACAAACCAGACCGTCACTCCAAACGTATGAATACTATAATTTGTATAAAGGATTAATTTTTTTTTAAAACAAATGGCTTTTACAGATTGAAATACGGTGAAAAATTATCCACTCAATTGAAAGCAGATCACATGCAAAGAATTATAGTACGCTTTGGTATTAATGATCATAATAAACAAAATGTACAAGTACATCAAGCATTCATTAGGTTTACGAATACAAAGACTGGTTCTCAAAGTGTATTTGTTGCTGAATTGGACTCGCAAAATAATTATAAATTGGATATGGTATATTATATTTATAAAAACGGTAAACAGCGTTTTAAAGTTTAAAATATTTCGTTTTAGGATTTGGGTGTTAAATCACCTTCATTTAAACACGCGTCTGGCGTATATTCTATAGATTTAATTGTTGGTGATCCTTTACTAAAAAATCCAATAGTTTGGCAATTTAGTGATATCAAGTTGAAATTTTCTGAAATAGAATCTGCTGATACTGAACCCTTTTCAGATTTTTACAATCCAAAAAAATTAATTTCTGTATGTATTAGTTCTTAATATATATATTCAATTTATATATATATATATATATACATATTGAAGTTAATGTTTTTTTTTTCAGCATACATTCAAAGAACCTGAGCCTAGACCACCTCATGTTGTATCTCTATTGTTCACAGTATTATCTCTATTACCATTGTTGGTTCTTTTTGTTTTGGTCAGTATTAATCGCCCATCGAAATAATTAATGATTATTTATTTTATTTTGTTACTAATCAATTAATTTGTATTTTCCAGTGGACTCGTTTGGGAGTTAATATTAAAAACTTTCCATTCAATTTCAGTGCTATTGGATTCCATTTGGCATTAGCTAGTGAGTTACTGGAATTAAATGTGTTACACTTAATGAATTCAAAATGTTGGTTTGTTACACATCACTTGTTTTCTAGGTATATTTGTATTGTTTGGAATGTTTTGGGTTTGCCTAGACATGTTCATTACATTGAAATATTTGTTTTTCCTGGGAATTTTAACTTTCCTGTTTGGAAACCGATTGTTATCGTACATTGCTAGAAGGAGAACCAAGTAACTCACTAAATGCGTAATTAATTCAGCAGATACGTCGTTTTATTCCTATTTAATGATGATTCTATAACGCGTTGGTTTGGATAGTTTTAATACGAAGATGTTCTATTCCATTGTATGTCAATAATTTCATTTCAATTTTTTTCTCTTTGCTATCATTTTTTCTTTTCACGTTACTGTCATTTTTTCTATATTGTATTCTAAATCAGGTAAATATAATGAATTCTTCTGTATTTTAGATTATAAATATAATTATATATGTATATTAATATAGTAATATATTAATCACACACACACACTTGTGCCGTGTGTAATATATACTTACTTAATTTTAAGGTATATGCATATTATTTTCTGAACAAAGCATTTTTATAAAAACATACTTAATTTTGTGGGTTGAGTAATTTTAATGAAACTAAACATGTTTAGTTGATAAATGTATTGATTTTTTTTTTTTGGTATTTGTTTCTTGATAAATATGAGTAAGAATATTTAATACAAATTTTTTTGTTCTATCACTTTGTCAAATTGTTGGAATTAAAAAAATTAATAAGAATTTCATTAGAAATGTATTTCAGCAATTTTTTAAATAGTTGTAAAGAAAAAAATGTTTATGTATTTTTTTTATTAGTGATCCAATATGCTATTTATATGTACACTGGCATTATCTACCGTATATATATATTTGTTTTATGATTCAATAAATGACATAACTAAAACTTATTGCTATACTTTATATACATATATCATACTGTTTTATTATGATTTTATTAAATTTGCACTTAATAATTTTAAATTTATGATAACACTAATGATAATTAATTGAACTACTTTTTCGAAGAATGATTGGCTTTTAGTGAATCGTTGCACAAATCAGTTTGGAGTATTTTTTCTTTCTTTATATTCTAATAATTATTATTTTATATGTACAAAATAATTTTAATACTTCTATTATGTGTAATTTAAAATATTTTGTCAGGTTAGGATTAGAATAAAAAAATTAAAAGCGATACTATGATTTACAGACAATTTTATTTCGATTGGTTATTTTGAGTCATTTATATCAATTGAAAATTGACTCGATTATGGAAATCGTTCGATTATGCCCATCGCTACTTCACACTTCAACACGGTCAGACGAAAAATGAGAAGACTGACTTGTCCGTACAATCAGTTATTAAAACGCGGCTTGGGCTTCAACCTGAAATAAGCATATACGCGGCAAGACAATTTCCAGAACCGTTTGTACGTGCACATGCGTCAGGACCGTAGATAAGAAATATATTGTCCACGGTCAGGACTTATGCGTATTATGAAAAATATTTTATATTTCAGTTTTCTATTAGTTTTATGTGAATCGATATAAATACAATAGAATAAATATTTACATTTTATGTTTAATAGGCAGTGGTTGAAGTGTTGGGTGGAGAAGAAAGGGGACGGCGTTCTCCTTCTTTGCTTAGCTTAAGTTTGGCGTCCCATTTAGTTTGAGACTGAATTTGCAAGATCTGTATTATAATAAAAAACTATTTCGGTAAAAACCAAAAATGTATTATGCATAATAACCTTACGTAGTATTTTTAATGACTGATTTATTTTCAATGTTCTTATTTAAGAGATTCTTGGTGTCCAAAAAATTTTAAAGCAAAATTAACCCCTAAATAGGTTTAACAGTTTTTTTGTTTTTTTGCATTGGCTTTAGTCCCCTATGCAATTATTTTCCACTTTGACCGCAGTTCATAGGGTACTATTATTAGAGATTATTAGATAAGCATAGGTTGTTTTCTATAACTGCGAATCTTGAGTTAAGTTAACCAAAAATAAATTTAACTGGTTACTGTAAAAGTTAACGACGAAAAATAGAATGTAATAGTAGTTACTAAACTACTATTGGTATGGACCGAGAGCGACAGAGAAGATATATACCGTGCCGCAGCTACACGTTTTTAACAGTGGGTGGCAAGCTATATTAATATTAAAATATTAAAGTGTGTCCATAATTTTGCCGCCCGGGACAAGAGACACCCCCTGCACCCCCCTATCGACGGTCCTGGATATATAACAATAACTAAACAACGTAACGACCGAGAACAGTTGCAGTTTGTAAAGTAAATTAAATTTCTTCAATGCCATCAACCGACCGCTAATAAGTACTAACTAGCGATAAGACTAGATAAAACTAATAAGACTAAGTACTAATAAGATTACGAGTACTTATTCTGTCCGTGAAGTCTATGCATACATGTATATAGACTCAAGTCAACAACAATTGCTGTTGACAATTCTACATGGGATAGTGTACGAGGATTCCTCCTTGGTCCGTGGATTCCCGGTGCTACTTGGAATGTAATACTTGTATTTTATATCATTTTTTTTTTTTGAATTCGAGTTAAACTCCACGTCATCAACGTAAACGTGAACTCTCCGTGTTCGCGAACAATCTCGCAAGCCTTCGGAGAGCACCCCTCGCCAATTTTTCACCCCATTTCCACCCCACTGGCCGATAACTGCCGGGCCAAAACTGTTGATGGCCGTTTATTCGACTTTCGGTGATTTATTTACGTCCGAACAAACGGTTTCGAAAGGCCGTTAACGTTGGGGCGTTGTCTATTTTTGATCGGTGTACAGTTTTCGACTCGCTGTGCTATTCGAGACGACCGTTTGAAATTCGATTGAAATCACGATCGACAGCATTTGATCGTTACGACGACACGCGGTGTCCTCATGGACCGTCGAACCACAGAACTTATTTACGTGGGGGGGGGGAGGCCATCTTAATCAAAACAACTTTAATCCTCATTTCGTCGCATCGAATAATAAAATATTTTCCAAAACGTTTTATTGGAAATCGTTTGCGATACACCGAAAAATCCCGTAGCTACAATTTAATTTTAAATCGTCTTTCTACGGTATCATAGATAAGGGTTAGAATTATAAAACGATACTAATAAAAAAAATTTCACAAGGCCCACCCTCCCTCTTGGATCCGCGCCCGACTCGGTTCGTATCCGACGGTCGGTTTCTTCGTGTTATTTCGTGATATTATTTCGTTTTCGGTTTTTTGTGCGTGTTTATTTTTTTTCTCCTTTTCACGTTGACTGGTCGTGTTCGTACACGTGTCGAATGGAATGTCTACCCTTAATAAAAACGTCCTAAAGAAAAAAAAAGAGAAAGAGAAAAAAACGTACACGATTATTAAAACTCATTCCTCCGTCGATTCGCCCGGGGGGCCGTATTTTTCACGACCTTGACGAAACCCGTTTCGTGGACAGCGGTCCGGTGTTTTCGAGGCCCGGTTCCGATACGCGTCTGGGGGAACGTTATTAGAAACGTACGTTTTCTTCCGTCGCTCGCACGCTACGGGTCTGCGGAAGTCGTTTCTTTTCTGTCGAAGCGGACAAACGGACAAAAAAACCGCGTACGTCGTAGTCACCCGACGGAACGTTTATTATTATATTTTTGTTTTTTTATTTTTTCGTACTCGAATACGTTTTTTCTATCTTCTCGCGGTAGTATAAACGCTTGCTTGAAAGCGGCGTACACGCGTTTTCGTCTAGAAACGTATAAATAATACGAATAATAATTGACAGGTTAGGCGCGTGCACACAAAATCAGATGTGTATCGATTATACGTGAAACGTGCGCGCCGCTCCTTTTATTTTCAGTCGATTTAAAACGTAAAACTACGCGCTACTCATAAAACGGTCGCAATCATTTACCTCGCTCGTACCCGTTATTCTGTACCGGTTGCATTATTTACCGCGTTGGACCGACGATCTATATGAAATTTTTTCGATAAAGATAAAATTGTTGAAACGGCCGTTGTAACAAATGTCACGAAAAAAATTGAACACGCACCATTCGATTCTGTCATTAGCCGGCGAGTCAAGGGGGAGGACGAGAGGGGACCGTGCGACCCACCAACCGCTATTTGAGTCGATGTCTGCGTAGGGCGTATTTTGATGAGTGTTTTTAATTATTCACGCAAGTCCTTAATGATAATGGCGTGAGATTTTGAATATCGTTACGTTATCCGTTATCACGACGTGTCGGCCGCCACCGGAAAATAATTATTCTTGACAAAACGCGTGTCAAAAACATTGTGAACGTGTCATAAAAGCAGTGGTATTTTCAATTGTAGCTGCTTCGTAATTACAAACGAAATCGTTTGATAATAGCTTTGTTCAAACAAAAAGTAAAAACGACATTTCATCGTTTCATTATTAATAATATTATACCGTGATAGGTCCTGGTACATTTTATGAGATTTATTTGTTCGTTTCTTTATTTCCAGTGTTCTCACGACCAATATTAAAACATAATATAAATACAGTAGATAATAATAATTTAGTTTGTGATAAGTGCATATCATACACAATAAACAAATTTAAAACACTTAATGTGTACGTTATTTCTTACGATTTATATAAATATATACGTACCGATCAAAATGTAAATTGCATTTACGTACGTAATAAAGTAGTACTATTGTTGAACAAATTTGTTTTTATCAAAAAGTACACTTAATATCCTATTTTTTTTTTCACATAACGCAAAACGAGTTTTTACACTTTTCATTTCTCTGTACGAGTTTAGAAATGCTTAGTTGGAAAAATTCACGTGCAGATTGTGAATCTGCTGGGAAAGTGATGCTGACGGTTTTTTTTTTTTTTTTGATTAACAAGACGTTGATTATTTAGAATTTATGATCAATTAGAATTGTTGATCAATTAATCCTAAAAACTCGAAAAAGGCGATTAAAGATCGACGATCAGGGAAACTGATTACCTTTGTGATGTTCGCTGAATGAATTCGTGTTGTCATAGAAAAGCACGATTTCTTTTGTCAGTTTCCTTGGTCGTCGATCTTTAATCGCCTTTCTCGAGTTTGTTAGGGTTTCAAAGTTGGAAGCTGATTTGATTGTTGAACTTCTTGGCATAAATTCCGAATAAACAATGCCTTGAATATCAAAAAAAAAAAGCGTCAGCATAATTTTCCCAGCAGATTCACAAATTGGACGAGAATTTTCTCAACTAGGCATTTCCAAACTCGTATAGAGATATGAAAATTGTAGGAGATCGTTTAACGATTATGTGGAAAAATAGACTGTTACGTGTAATTTTTTATAAAAAAAAAAATTCGATAATTGTAGTACTTTTTGTCTTATGACCCAATGCAACTTACTTTTTGATTGACCCTCGTATATATAACTTATAAGTATTGTGTCCTCCCCCTGATTGATATTTCTGTTGACGTCTTGACTATGTCTGCTGCACAGTATCATTTGAATATCACTCGTGCGTTTTGTTTTCGACGAGAAAATCCAAATGCGAATCGACCGGTCGTTTTTTTTAATTTTTTTTTGCGTCTTTACGAAACGTAACGTTACTAACATATTTACCGTATAGGATTTTGATTATTTTTTGTTGTTGTTTTAAAAAATAATTTTACGTGCACGGTGGTTTTGTACCATCGTCTACTGACGAGTTCAAACGCGTGTATATCGTTTTTTCTCCCTCTAAGAATCGTCCGACCACGTTCGATACGTTTCTTTACAAAATTAGTTTTTTGTTTTTTTGTTTTTTGTACACCGACACGACTCGTGGACGCGCTGACGACGGCATTGTTAAAATCGTCGTAAACGTACATGTTCGTTTTTGGGTATTTTTTTTGTTTTTTCCTCGACGATTTTAGCACGACACAGCAGCGCGTAAGTGCACGCGTCGTTTATGACCTGGTCCGGTGTTATTCGGGTTTCCGGATACGAGTCGTGCGAACAATGCCACTAATCCAGAAAATGTCCGGCGCCAATCTCGTGATTTCACGATTTCGGGGCCGAAACAAAACTACAGACAACCAGAAAATAAATAGTATTTACCGCGGCGTTTTGTTTGTACGGTGTACAAGACCGTAATTTATACTCGTGTGATTTCGGTTCTAAAACGAAAAACGGACCCCGTGGGATGTATATGTGTGTGTATATAATCGGTCGGTAAACGCATTACCATAACTGGTATACTAACACACACACATATATATATATGGACGGATACCTACAATGGTAGTTCACGTGTTTATTTATTTTAATTCCGAAAGACACACCGTGCCGTGAATGTTACGTAAGCGTTTTATTTATTTATTCGTTTGTGTTTTGTTTTTTTCGAAACGAACGCGATCATAACCAGTGGCGGCAGCTCGTGGTCGCCGACGGACGGAGTGCGAATTTTCATTACGGGACAGTTCTCTCGTTGAAAAAAGGAAACGAAAACCGAAATGGCTAATCGTTTTCGGCAACAATCGCCCGATGTTCTTATTGCACGGCCGCAAATAACGCGTACGTACGAATCGTACAGGCCGAGGGGGGGGGGAGGGGAATTTGACGTCAACAGGTCGACGACTGCCACGTGTACATTTTGATGTCCGTCAAGATAGCACCCGCACATTATCCGATTCACTCCAAAGTAGTACCAAAATTTTGCTCCGAATTTGCTACATTTTGCTACGCTATTTTTAGAATTTGCTACGGTCCGGTTTTTCCTGAAATCAAAAAATTCGAAAATAGCTCAGCACCGGCACATTATCCGATTCACTTCAAAGTAGTACTAAATGTTGCTACGAATTTGCTACATTTTGCTACGCTGTTTTTAGAATTTGCTACGGCCTAGTTTTTGCTCAAAATCGGAAATAAATATGCCGGTTCTATCTTGGGTTTATCGGCATTCTGTTTCTAGATATATCGGTTGTAGCACTTTCATTGACGTATTAATTTTGATTCTTTTGCAGTAAATTACCTAATGACTCTCTGATAATAGATTATTTTACTTGTTGTACTTGATAGTTACTACTTGTAATACTAGCAACTATTTCAATTTTCTAACGTTTTAAGTATGAGGTATATAAAAATTATTATTATTTGTAATGTTATATTATAATATGAAACACACTAACTACTAACCAGCAACGTTTAATTTTATCATAACGTTGTAAAATAGTTGTATAGTTGCAAATTGTTTTGGTGATATAAAATAAAACATTTAACAAGAACACTTCGCTAATTTGTAATAAATTATTTTTAAATCTTAAAGGTATGTAATATCTATAGCACAAAACTAAATTAGCAAATTTACAAAATTCTGAAAATCAATTTGCAAGTATTAACAAAAAATTTGCAAATAATAGAAAATGGTTTAGAGTCCATCGGATAATGTGCCGGTGCTGCGTCAAGATAGCACCGGCATATTTGTTTCCGATTTTGAGCAAAAACTAGGCCGTAGCAAATTCTAAAAATAGCGTAGCAAAATGTAGCAAATTCGTAGCAACATTTTGGTACTACTTTGGAGTGAATCGGATAATGTGTGGGTGCTATCTTGACGGACATTACATTTTGTTTCTTGTACGTTTACAACTAATAACTGGCGAAGACTTCTGTTCGCGACACTGGTTCGGTGGGATATCGCGTGTACGACGGAACGTACGAAACTTGAAAATCCAAAAGTTTTAAAATTGTTCACAGGCTGTGACCCCACTGCCCGTAGTTACGGTATCGAACCGAGTTCCACGTTTAGCACATACACTTGGCACCTCCGAATACGACAGTTGTGCTTCGGCCCGTGATGGCCAAGGAGTGCCGTCAGAACTTCAGAATGTTTGATAACAAATGAAATCGGCACATATTCAGGCAAAAATATCGATAAAGACCGTTCGTTTTCTGCAAAAATACCAGAGGCGACGCGTACGATCGATAAAACTCGGAGAAGCGTAATGCCGCAGACTGTATGCAATGTCTGTATCCATATGTTTTAGCGAGTCTCTCTTCTTGATTCTGTTCTTGATTTTTACAAATATTTATACAAAAAATACATGCTCGATATGTGATTTTTCAAGTACAATTCGTTTGATTTTAGTAGTAGTAGTAATTTAAACTACAAGTCGGATAATAAAAACACAACGGCGTTCGCACGAAGCTTAACCGATCGGTTAATGAGTATATTTATTCACACCAGCAACGCACTCAAGATTTTTTCAAGAGGGGGGGGGGTCATAGAATAATTTGAAAATCCGATTTATACAGTGAAAATAATTTTTATTATTAAAATTAAAGTGTACAGTTAAAAAAAAATGTATACTATTTTGATATTGAAAACGATGAAGCAAAAGAAACCAGAAAATTGATATTGAAAATCTAATCGACGTTTATGTGTTGCCGATAATTAAAAAAATACCTTACACGATTTTCCACTTTGGAAATACTTAATGGGGAGGGGGAGGGTGGTGTTGGACCTTAGGACGCCCTCCCCCACCACCTCCTTGGTCGTGCCACTGATTCGCACGTCATCAATGGTTATGCGGACGTATGGGCGGAAAGACGATGTGCGAACGAACGAAACGTGTACCGCGAACACGT
Organism: Schlechtendalia chinensis; assembly: GCA_019022885.1. NCBI lineage: Eukaryota > Metazoa > Arthropoda > Insecta > Hemiptera > Aphididae > Schlechtendalia > Schlechtendalia chinensis. Next base: position 29,449,964 of record CM032339.1, read on the forward strand.
CGAACCGCGGCTTGTTGGAGTTCCGTTTTCGTCGTCAAAGTGTTTCTTGACAAACACACTATCATTTTAGTGCGAACTCGTGTCCCGGGAGAACGGCGGTCAGGAGGCGTCCAAATAAGAACGTAACCGTCGCCGACGCGTACCTAAAACCAAGCCTTGCGCTTACACAACGTGAAGATCCGTGTCGTCGCCGTGTTCGGCGCTGGAAGACATTCCGGAAACTACGGGTACGCGTTTTTATTTCGTGTTAGACATAAGGAATTCGGGGCGTGTGAGCGTAGGAATCTCGTGATAAAGTCGATGAACAGACCAGACCCGTAACGGATTAAAAAAAAAAAAAAAATCGCAATACTTGACTGACACAAGGTTTTTAACTTTTTTTATTATACTGTAAAATATCAATTGATATAACCCGTTGTTTGTAGACTAAAAATATTTTCTACACACACACACATACACACACACCCTTATACTACCATTTATATATTATACATACCAATGGCGAACCCGAGGGGGGGGACTTAGGGTCTCTACTCGCGTGTAAAGATATCAAATTTATCGGAGTACATCGAAATTCCAATGAAGAATTGGTATTTTGGTGACCACCACTGAATCGTGTATAACAATTTCAATTTTGTACTGTAAATTAATTCATATATTGCGATAAAAGAGGTTTTCTAGTTCTTTTTAAATTTTTTGGACCGCTCTCCTTGAACGAATTGTGGTTGTGCCACCGATACATCATACTAAATATGTTTAAAATTGGTTTGGTAGTACTAGAAGACTTTTCTTCTATCTATACTTGTATTTATGAATTTGTTTACTCATATTTATTGATATGAGTGTTTTTAAAGTCTTCTTCGTGGATATTACGATCGACGTAGGCTCTAAGAATGTCGTCATGTTGACTAATCTATAATTGAATCAAAGGACGTGTTTAAAAAAAATATATATAAATTTTATTTTTGTATTACCAAAATTGAAATAGGAAGTCATTTTGATATTTAACAGAATTTTAAATATTAAAAAATCGTTTGCGTACAGAATACGTATGTTGGCCATTCGTTTCGTTCCGTTCACCTCTAGTGCAAGTCAGTTATTCTAAATTTTTTTTTAAATATTTCAAAACATTGATAAGCTTTAATAAGCAAATAATAAACTTTCATTTAATACAAATTTCGAAGTTTTAGGGCAACATGGTTGGACCAACTTCACGGTCAAAAAATGGGTTTGTTTGGTCGAGGAATGATTTGCAAATTTCGAGACAAAACTTGCAAATGTTCGAAAATGAAAACGCACATTTTGGTATAATTTGAAATTCTAGGACAAAGTGGGTAGGCCACGTGAAGTTAGCCTATCCTTCGGTTTTTTTGTTTTTTACTCGGTAATGACTGACTCGCAAATAACTCGCAAAATATTAGTGAAGATTTTGAGTTCTCACTTAGAAGTGTGCGGGCAAACTTCACACACGTGGGTATTTTGATGTTTGCGAGAAGTTCATCATACTTTAATCATCGAGAAATTTCGTTGGGCCAGTTAAGCGCCTGATAGTGTTTATATTGTTACATTTATAATATAATAAATAATAAATTAGTTCAATTTAAGTAAATAATTTTTTTCCAATTTGTCGTCCGCACAATTATTGGTTTCCGTAATTTAATAAGAAAAACGGTTTCTTGATGATATTTGATTGATTATATGATGTATCGTTAAATCGCTCGATTTTCAGTTTATTGTAAACCGCAAGATTTTTTCTACCCCGAAAAGAACCTTTTTTTGATAGATCACACGATTTTCGGGTGTATTCCATACTTAAGCTGTTCAAAAACAAAAATCTTAGTGGGTCGTTTTTGTATCTAAGTACTCAGGTAAATTAGTATAAAATGAATACATTTTACTATGGAATCGTGTAAGTTTCCGCACTACCTTAGATATTATTGAACGACAAATATAGTTCTAGTGATAAAACAATTTGTCAAAATAACGTCATCGAGGTATTACACATAGCGCGTTTTTTTTATTTTTATAGTGGTGTCCCCAGTAGGCCTAATCCACTCTTTTTTATTTACGCATAAAAACTGTACACGCAAAACTTACAACTAATACACGTAAGAGACGAAAACGGCGACAAACGGGCAGGCCAATAGTCAGGACGCAACGTCTCGTGGCACGGTTCGCGTCTACCCGACGGTATGGTCGGATGCCGCGTTGGTTCTCGCGGCCATACCTCCGTGGGATTTTCCGGTCATTGAGCGCGCTAGAAGAAGAACACCGGAGGTCGACTGGACCACATCCAGCGGTTGGAACGACCAACAGGCGAGAGCCGAGACCGCAAAAGCTGGGCGAATCAGGCGGGACGTGAACGTGGCATGGACAAGTAGGCTGATTCCGAACCTAGAGAGACGGACTGCGCAGAGGACACGTTCTTTGAGTGTGTTCACTTGGCGCAGCACCAACTGCCAGACAGCGCCTTCGTGGGACCATCTGCGACCATCGTCCCGAGGACTTCATGGACGACCTCTTGTGCGAATCATTGGACGTTTTAAGTGATGTATGTGTGCAGCAACTCGCGGTGGTAGCTTAGGTTCGACTTTATTCAAAATGATCGAGACCGTTTTCGGTCGGGAAGAGGTCGACGAATGAACTGTTGAAGAGAAGATCCGAAGATCTGGTCAATGACAGGGGATCGCATTAGTCGAAAAGAATAGGAGCGGAGAACACCGAATGGCGACATTCTCGACTCAGACGACTTGGCCTCACAGCTACAAAATGACAAAACATAAAAGATCAATTGAATAAAGTCAAATAAAATAAATATTAATAACAATAAACGAAGAAAAACTTTGTGAAAATCATTGTTTAACACTGAACGACTGAAACGGCGTTTCGAAATAAACAAATTCTTTACGTTGCACTAAATGTTAAATGTTAAACACGTATGATTGTGTCTAGCCAATTAATACACTATTACAATATTAGTAATATAATAAAAACACAAATACAATGTGTGTTAGCAACAGATGAAAAACGTTTTTCTCTATCAATATAATATAAAATATATCGTTTTAATAAGCTTAACGAGAAACAACATATTGTTTTTTTTCGTAATCGTTTCATTGTATTCGTGAAAAAGTTAAATAGTATAACTCGCAGATAGTACTTTTGACACATTAAATACAATAGGTTTTTATTTTGAAAATTATTATGAAACAAATTTGTTGATACGTTTTACAACGATCAGTTGTTTTTGAGAATACGATAGTTTATTATATTGCTGTCTCATGCATATACGTATATTATAAAGGTAGCTGATTAAAAAAAAAAAATTAGAATGCACAACAACAGCAAAATAGCCCAATGGTTTTCAATTACATTATATTGTCGTACAAAATCGATTTTAATGAAAAAATAAAACTTTATAAAAACTATAAATAAACGCGAAGCGTTTAAAATGAAAAAAAAATTGGTCGTTTAAATTGTGCTATCATAGGTTTTAGCGAACGATTTTGAGTATCGTCAACTCCAGACTTATCCTCATCAGAAATCTCTCGTTTAACGTAACGACGACAGAATTCGGTCGGATTTCGTTTCACTCTGGTAGTTATCTACGTGATAAGACGAGTTACGTATGATATTAAAAAAAAAGTTTTAAAAATACGGGAGCAAAAAACCCGCAGTGATTTCACCGTAGTGATTTCACCGCGGGCTGGAATATTGTCGGATCCAATTAATTTCGATATGCTATGAACCGGTCGTCGTGTACAATTTTTTTTTCCCGAGATAATCGAACGCTGCCTTACCAGTAACGAAGGTACGACACGCCACCGTTTAACGTGCTCTAAGTACTTAAAATTTAATATTTTTTAATGAAAATCGCGAGTTGAACAATTTTATTTTATAACAATAATATCAAAGTTACAAATCGTCTTTGACAATACGGAACGTTATTATAATCAACTGTCGACGCATTGACGTAACGTGTATAGTAGTCGCAAACGTTACAAATTTATCATAATAATACTTACAACGTCTATGCTGACAACGTAATACGGGAAGTGGAATTTATTAATAAATTACGTAAATTAATTTTCAACATAAAATAGTTTTATTAAGTACAGTACAATGCATGGCATAGTTCCTCCGTTACCCAAGTAGTTGGCCTACGTGAAGTTAGCCCACCCGTCAGTATTTATTTCTTTTTTCGGCAATGACTGACTCGCAAATTCTCGCGAATAATAAGCTTTCATTTGGTACAAATTTCGAAGTTCTAAGACAACGTGGGTGGGCCAACTAATGGTTTTGCTGGGTGAAGGGGCGACTCGCAAATTTCGAGACAAAGTGGAAAGGCTACGTGAAGTTAACCCACCCGTCAGTATTTATTTCTTTTTTCGGCAATGACTGACTCGCAAATTCTGAAACTTGACTCGCAAATAACTCGCAAAATATTAGTGTAGATTTTGAGTTCACGCATTGAAGTGGATGGGTCAACTTCACACACGTTAGGCCTACTTAGCCTGGTAGGTGGTGTGTCGGGAGATTGTCCCGTCATACACTCTACTGTATAAAAATTGTTTTTACGTAAATAAACGATGGGTGTAGTGGGTGTATTGCCGATTGATATGGGTGGGGAGGGGATAAAGGGCCTACTTAGCCTAACGTTTAATACGCCACTGATTAGATTATTTTAAGGCCCATCACTAGTCGGCGTGGTGGCCAAGATAGTGGGAGGGGGGGGCGCAAGCTCCGCGTTGATCCACCGACGTCAACTTAAAACCTAGTCGGTACCGCGGGAGCGGAGGAGCCCCATTGTCACGCCGGACCGGCTTGCCGCTCCGGACGCAGTGCCCCCGCGAGGTTGAGGTGCGTATCTCGGCTGAAACGTGGTGGTGGTTGCGTGATAAGCACTAGACAGTAACCAAACCACTGGACCTAGTGGGGAGCGATACCAACGAGGCACTTAACTGAGTCGCGCGGCGTTCCTCCGAAAAGGTACGGGCTGACACCCGGTGCTGGTGGTCCACGGAGACGACTCGGAATCTGGCCTTAACTGGTCGGGTCCCACCCCTACCGTTTCCCTCGAGTAGCTCCCCCGAGCTAAAATAAGATATTCGGTCAGTAGGCTCGCGGCCGTAAAACCCGGTACACTCGATTAGATTATATTGAAGCTCATATATGTATATATATATATACACATACACTGTAAAGTGTATACCAGGGGTGGCCAATTTTAATGAACTTGAGACAGAATTCTGAGTTTTTTTTTAGATTGTCACGATTGACATCCAATACCCAGCCAATACGGACTGGGTCAATAACGAAAATGAGTTTTTCATGGGTATTTATTGTGGAACAAAAATATAATGAATATTACTTATTTGTATGTTAATCTAATAAATTTAATAGTGTAATTGTTTTTAATTTTTATTATTCGAGGATTAATCGGAAAAAAAACTTTATAAAAACTATTTTTTTTATGTTTTCGTAAAAAAATAAAATAAAGAAAAGACGAAAGTGAGTCACGACCGACCTGTTGGTCACCCCTGGTGTATACGATACGTCGTAATTATTGTCTGAATATCTTTGACCATTACCTAATCTAAAAATTACCAAACAGCCAAAAATAACAATAAAATTGAATGTCTGTCGATGCGTTACATAAATCGAAGATAGAATTATTATCGCAGCAAATAATTCCCAAAATTTACTGAACTCGGTGAAATTAAATAAAATTAAAATATTTATAATAGATAATAATTATTTATTTATTTTTAATATTTCCACAGAGTCATAGAGTCCACATTTATTATTGCACGCTCGACGCTGGCTGCGAATTCGCCCAACCGGCAATTTCTTGCCCAAACCATTCAGATTTATTTCATTCGTCCAAATGCATCACACGTCCCTACACGCATCTCGAAACAATGAAATGTTACGACATTTTTTACGACATTAACAACAACAACAGTTATTTTTCTTTCCCGACAAATGTATAGATGATTAAAAACCAAAAATTAAATTAATTATAAATGGCAAATTCAATGTTGTGACATTGACGGAAAAAATACCGACATTTTTGACACGGAACACGTTGATTAACCAATACGAGTTTAAAAATTACAACTGCAGCATTGTCGTACATGTGCTGCCGATACTCGATCGGTGAATAGCCATGTTCAATTTTCGAACGTTTGAGTTTAATGCGCCGCGTACAACTCGACTGATTATTTTAAGACGCTAGGTGTACGCCGTATCTATCTTATACGCTAGAAAAACGTGAAGCGGACGATCAACTATCTGTGTAAATCGCGCAGAGACGTATTTTACAATTATATGCGGATTCGATTATCGTGACGTAAAAACTACTTGAGTTTCGACGCACAAAGAACAACAACGTAGATAAGTTATTTTCTATTTTTATAACACTTAATTCAACACCGTGTGATTTTCTAGTACGCTATTTATTGGAATGGAAATAATCGTGATTCATTAGTTCATCATGGACAGTGGTGTGTTCGGCGAATAAACTCAAGGGCATACGCACATTTTTAACATTTAATTATCAACGAAATGTTCTCGCTACGTTCGAAAAACGAATAAAGCTAATTGGCACAAATGGTACAATATTTTTCATTTTTCATACTCACGATCTGCAATCCTATACAGAACCAACATTATGAAGCTATATATCATATAATTCATGCGTTCATCGAGATCTCGTTTTTAATTGTTGTTAATTTGTTGTGATCATTGGCGGTCAATCAGTTTTGAGTCAACGCAATGATTATATTTAATCATGTTTGTATCGTCGTCCTATAAACTGATTTAGTTTTTTCATAATATCAACATGAAAATTATAAATTGATTAGTAAAAAAAAAAATGATAATAAATAATAAAAGTAAATATATATATATATATACTTTCATCCGATTAATTTGTAATCAATAATGTCCTTTTCCAGTAACAGATTTACAATAATGGGGTATTTTTAGAAAGGAGTTACAGCCTTTAAAACCCGCGTTTGCGTCTTTGATTACTGCAAAATAAGAAATCTTTGATTTGGAAATAAATTATAAGCACAATTAAATTATCCGTTTATCTTTTAATCGTTATTGAATGATAAACATACCAAAAATACATTATTATTTGTTCGGTCCTCAGGGTTTTAGCAGCAACTCGCAAGGTTCGACTGATTCGGGCGCGATGACGGCCGGCCGGGTCCCAGTCCACCACCATACCCGGCCCCTGCCGTACGATGGTTCCGTCCGATTTCGTATTCGGCCGTCTTCTACCAGATACCAGACCGGGAATTCTGGTCCCGGCCAGAAGCGTAGTCGTCGTCGCCCGTTCACGTGTGCGGTGGTGTCGGCGACAGACGAGGGCGCGCGTGCATTTTACAGCATAACGTCATTTATATCATCACGTTTTTGATGGTAGTTAATTACCGAACGATTACGGCGGTTCAACGGTTCTCTAACGATTGACAGTGCGCGTCACAAGATTGATCGCCTCATTCGCGTAGTCCGTGCTGTGTTCACATAACCATTTCGGTTATACAACGTACTCATGTATTTTTATTTCTTGTTTTCACTGTCGTAAAACCCATTCTTCCGAGAAGCACTCCGAGTCTGATTAGTTAAATTCAAAATGAGTAATTTGTCTTTGGCACCTGCTTGTACGTTCACGAGACAGGAGATTCATATCGGTAACAGCGCCCACGTAGATTTTTCTTACGCACTGGGTGCACTGCCTACGCGGGAAACGATCACGAGACGTTTAGATCCAATTATAATTTGTATCGATTTATACTATTTAGATTTAAAGTTTGTAGGTTCGACAATTTAAGACGATATGTTTAGAAGAAGTGACACGCATTAAATGAACTTTTGAAGAAGGGAAATAATTTTATAAAACTATATATCCCATCATAATCCGTACTGCAACTAATTTTTTAAACCACCGTTTTCAAATACTGATAGTTCCGAATCGAGTGAAAATTGTTTTATGGTGAATGTGAAACACCAAGGTAATAAGCACGAGTGAATTTAAACGTGGTTGCCGGTATTTTTATGATTTTGTGAAGTCATGACTATTGTTGTCTAGACAATAGAAAGTACATACACAATCATTATGAATTTACGTCCAAAGTCAATGGGCATATTTTTAAAGACGAACATGTTTTTTAAACTGTACCGAAATAATACAATAAAGATTTATTGATAACTAATCGTGTTTATACTATTGTTTACGAAAAAAAGAAAAGAAATCATAACAGTTGAATTCCTCGCATTAAATTTGAGCATAATTTGTTTAAATTATTTTTCGGTATATCGTTATAATGATTGTGGTGATTCTCTTTGTTTATTAATTGCCGTCGTTCGTATGCAAAATTCGTACATGTCTGATAAATGTTTGATAAAGTACGATATTAGCAAGCAATAGGTATTAGATAATAACAATATCTATTGTGATTTTTAAAAAGTCGATTGAAATAGGAAGTAAAAATATTATTTAACGTTTTCGTTTGGTAATATTTGTTTTTATTCGCTTGACAATGTAATTGTCGGTAAACTTCAACATAAAGCACGTTTTTAAATTGCACATTTATTTATTTAAAAGAGAACCAAGTCAATCATTAATCAATGACCGTCGTTATGATTTTGTCCGTAAATTTAAATACGCTGTAGGATTACACGAGAAACTGTATTTACATTCACTTCAGTCGAATAACGTATCTTACAACGATATTTTATATTTCGCACTATAAATCGTGACGTACACAATGGGTCTTAATGCACGTGCGTGGTAATCTACGCGTATTAGGCCGTATGAATTTATCGAATTTTTTTCTCATGTGCATCGATGTCGTACGTATTCGAATTGTTCTCCCAATCGTCTGTCCAAACACACGGAAATCCGAATCGTCCGCGTGTCACGTTTTATACTCTACTTAAAACACGATTAGTTCCGATGCACGAAATCGGCGAACTGCGAATTTAAAGCCGTACTATATACATCATCACTATGGCTTACGGCGATCGATATACTTATTACGGCCGTCAGAGCCGAACCGCACGCGCGCGTCAGACGTAAACGACGACTTATGTTTACTCGTTCACGTCGACATTTTACCGTGTGCATAACGATTATTATTATTATTTTTTATCGTGATCCAACAATTTTTATGTGAACCGCGCACATCGCTAAGACCCGATCGTCGTGCGTGTACTCGTGTGTGTGCGTATTTGTACGACTTATGCATTCGTGTAGCACGCACGGCATTGTTTCATTTACGGCGTACACAAACATCAAATGCACGATAAACGTTGATGATGAAAATAACAATTAATAATTAATAATCAACAGTTTTACACAGGGGCGGACTGACAGGGCGAGTAGGTGGCCACTCCCGCCCGGGCACTCTAGACATTTTGTACTTGGGCTTTAAGCTATATTTTTTATTATGACCTTATTGGCCTACGCAAAATAATATAACACCTAATGTTTTAAATGAGAGCTATGTAATATTATCGTATAAATTGAATCAAACCGTTACAACTAAAAACTTTCAAAAAAAAAAGAAAAAAAAAATCGAAAAAAATCCACTAAAAAGTACGAAATAATTCATAAAAATCTTGTCAAAGTTGGCGTTATTTGTAAGTATTAAGTTACTTTTTACGTAATGCGTAATTGAAAATTAGATATAAAGTATCTTTATGATATTTGGTATGGGAGTGATACAAGCAACATACTATGTGTCAATTTGGAATCCGGCACCGGATTTCGACACGATTTTTGTGAATTATTTCACACTTTTTAGTGCATTTTTTTCGAAGTCGGTTTTATTTTTTTCCAAAATTTTTTTTTATGTTATACATTATCAAGTTATTTATTTTATTTAAAATTGAAAATCGCTTAATTGGAAATTTAAAAATAGCGTTCCAAATGAAATATTCTATATCACAAAATTGTGAGGGGCATTAAAAAAATGTTTTTATACAATTTTTAATAGAATAGTATTCAACAACATTTTATATAAATAAACAACTAATAAACCCATTTAATTTTAAGCAAGAATAATACTATGTAAAAATCAATTATATGATAATATGCTATCATAACTTATAAAAAAAATTATAATGTATCCACGCTATACAGGGATACGTCGGCACATGATGATCACTAATAAAACAGAATTTTCAAAACAATTCACCAATTAACAACGACGTTGTTTATCGACAATTTGTGCTGCCACAGACATACTGTTTTATAGTATATCTGTGGGTAAATCTAAAAATAATTGTCAAATAATACATGAATAATATTCTGTGATAAGTGATGTACAAGATAATAAATTGCCATTATCAAGTAGGTACTTTATATATAGCAATAAGGTATTAATAATATCAAATATACAATTTTTTCATGATTTTTCATCTTTGGTCCCCAGGTATACCGGTTATAAGCGCTTCCCCGCGTTCGTTTGAAAATTGTAATAAAGGGACGCTAATTATTTTCAAATGTAATAGAGAAGCTCCGTCCCCTTGCGTCGGGTCTTCGACTCCCTAATATGTGCAAGGTGCAATCTCTAAGCGTATTAGTGTTCGGGAAATAAGGGGATGTAAAACTGTTGATGATGATGACGTGATGATGATCTTCTCTTCGTACCGCGAATATCCAACGGACCCGGCAGCTTTAATTCATCGTATACAATCGCCTACGAGTGATTAATTTATATATCGTCGGGTATTGTTGAGTAATTACGTTATCTTCAATAATTCAAAGAATATCGTTGGGTTATAAACATCGATATGTATATATGTATATAGTATGTACATCAGCTAGATTCTTATAGAATGCTATCTAGTTATAAATAAATATTGCGATATAGTTCGTTTGCGTTTAACAGTTAGGTTAGGTTTAAAATTTAATATTCAAGAAAGTTATAATATACTTTGTTATAAAAATGTTTGAAATTGTAATAATACGTTTTTCCCGTACAAATAAATCCGTCGAATATTTAAGAAAAAAAAAAAAGACAACTGCATTGAAGTGGCATCCATACCGATCCGATGACCAACATGAGCCTATCTATATCAACCATACTCGTATCTTATAGCGTGAAAGGTGGCACGGATGTCGTCAAAAGGTTGAGAACCTGTGGACCGTACGAGCGACGACGCCGAAACGTTCCCGCGCTTACGGTGGCCAAGGGACAAGAAGGGTGGTTTTATTGTGTTCGGTACTTTTCTTCACCCCTTACCCCCTCGCAACCCGTCAAACGATGTTTGGTCCGTCGCGTGTTTCCTCGGACATCCGACCGCCGTATCGTCGTCCAGGCTGCGTACCTGCGCGGTATATATCGTTGTCGGATCGTGTTTATGATTTTGTTTCCTCCCTCCCCGGAGAACGTGATCACATTTTTAACCTCACTCCGTCGCCCGAACACCCATACGGCTGTGCCCGTCTTAACCTGAATATTTTACCTGTAGAACGACGACGACGGCGGCGGCGACGACCACGACGGCGGTGGCGGCGGCGGCGGCGGCGGCCGAACACGCTCCGCACGTTATTCATTACGATACGCTTAGTCGGTGGCCGCATTCCGTGTCGAGTAGTCGTCGTCGGTCGTTTCGTCGTCGGTTCGTTTCTAGATTATTTTCGTTCATCCGGATTTCGCGGGTGTTTTCTTTGTTTTGTTTTGCCGGATTTCGTTGTTCCTTTCAATTTCTATTCGCTTTCATCCGAAAATCCACTGAAAACACAGCGAATTTCATCGTCGTGTTCAGAACGTCCCACGCTGCGCAGCCGATGACGAGTAAGCACACCGTTTTTGTTTCTCGAAAATCCCAGGGACATCCATTTTTTTCCGCACAATACAACCGTTCGGCGCTGTTACGCGTCTCGTCCGTCCGTCTCTATACCGTACTATACCGCGGTACGAACGCGCCGCACCGAGCGTACCGACCGCGGTATACGACGACACGGGTTTCTGTAATGATCTCAACGTACCTACGCGCGTGCGTTTCATACGCGTTTGTTTGCAACGCCCGTCTCGCGATCAATCGGTCGACAGCGCACGCGTTTAGCAACAAACCGCGTTTGATCGGTCCAACTCGTTGGTATTAAATAATAATTACCCATGAAATTGCCGTGCACTGCACTGAACGTAACTCGATATGCGTACGCGCGTTCAAGTCGAACGGACGTTGACGTTCGGTGTACCATTTCCAATAATCGCGTCGTGCGATGTATACAGACCGTTTGGTCGCGAACGCGAAAAGAGACCAAATTGATGGTAATGGTTTATTTGTGTGTCGTCGACGTTTTCAAATCGCGTCGTCAACAGTTATCACTTCGCCGTGAACTGTAATCGTCCGGCCCAGTCGTTATCGGTAAAAAGCCAGTAATGTAAGCGTGCGTCAATGTTGTGAGGTCAAAACTGTTTAACCGGATTCAGGTACTTTCAACCTCCGGGCAAATATTGGATGCGTTCTAAGTGACTACGGTGTTTTTTGTTTTTTTTTTTTTAGTCAAGGATAGATAATTAATTTCTGAAGTGAAAAGTTAATTGCGTGTTTTTTGCGTTTGAAATTTAAAATAAAAATATTATAAAAAGTACGCTTGTACTGTTACGAAATTGAATTTCGTTTTGTTTGATGAGCCGAACTGTGAAAATATAAAAGAAACATTTGCAATTTATCGGTAGATATTATTTTCCACTTGCCGTCAAATCCGTTATGATAACTGAAGTATGTACAAGTAAATGAAGTATGGACATTTTATACACTTCCAGAATTAAGCATTTAACCGTGACGGGTAGTTCGGTCGACTATAGTGACACGACGTAATGAGCATAATATAAATATTTGACGGTTATAAGCTTAAATACATATTACGTATCAGTAATTCAATATACCCAGTCGAGTATTGTAATCATAAATGCATTCACTTGTTTTTACTGATTCGTAAACCGAAGCCAGTAATCTTTACGCGCTTGAGGCACACATTTGAACGCGAACGTTTATAATAGGTATGCTTGTGAACGTGGTATACTGTTTGTTTTGAGGCTCATTGTACGATATTTTTCCTGCTTCGGATTGCTTTGGTGTTCTACCCGTACAATATGCGGTACGGCAGGTTAACAACAGATAATGTTCTCAAATTCAACATACGCAACTTTTTACACACGCCGAGTACGTGCTTACCCGTGAAACGGTATAAAATGAATACACAACCACACTGATGTCGCAGACATAATACGTTTTTCGTGATGTTCGCCGTCTTATTGGGAAACGATTGCACACGAGTTCGGTTATCCGGAGCTACGGTATATGCTTAAACGGCACATTTTGGAGGAAATGAGTTCGATGTAATATCTATCGTCGTACATACTCGTATTAACGCTGGTTATTACCGCGTGTGGTCTGTGTATGACGATTTATTAAACGTATATTGTTGTGTGTTTTAGTTTCAAAAAGATATATATATATATATATTGTTTACCACAGGATTTTAAAAGTATCAATGATATTCGTTCGACATGAGTTAGATCAGTTACGCGATTTGTCGGTAGATTGTTACGCGCTAGCGATGAGATACTTAAATGATCCACATAATTGGATTTTTAAACCGATTGTATGTGTTGTGCACGATTCGATATTTTGCTGATCTGAATTCTAGCCAGTAACCGGTGATATTATTATTATTATTATTATTATTATATTATTATCATCATCAACATTGCCAATATATATATAAATTTATATATGTATAATATAAACGTATAATGTATGTGTACGTATAAGAGTGGAATTCACCTTGTAACCTGTTGGCCGACCTCAAAGTTGTACATATGCAAACCGTTAAAATCTCGACCCCTCCTTCGTAAATACCACCTACCTATGCGCGGCTATACTCTCGTCAGTGATCGTTCTCTCTGTCTCTCTCTCTCTCTCTCTTTCATTCTCTTTCTTTCTCTCTCTTTTTCCGATTTCAGCGTCTTATCCGTTGAACAGTAACTCGGCGGAATCGTATACGATTAATTATCTAGAACTAGTCAATGGAGTCGAGAGATGATGCGTTTGATCCGCAATGCACACATGTATTTATTTATTTCGTACACGTTCAACTGGGTCAAGGGTTTATAAAATCATTAATGACTTGTTGTTGTTGTAATATACTTTTACCATAATTGTATTTATTATATTGTATTGAAAAAATGTTATACATCCTCAAAAAAAAAAAATCGAATCCCTATTGTCGAATTGTATTGAGTTATAATTTTTTTTTTCTCGATTGTAACGTTTACATGACTATTGTTTATTTAATAAAGTCTTCTTAATTGTCTACACGTTTTAATTTAAAGCCACGTAAATATATTAATATTTTTTGATTTTAATAAGTCTCAAGTTATATTATTATGGAAACATTTATTCTTAACAATCACTTTCAACACCATGTGTGCAACTTCTGAATGCAAAAGGCATAACGATACGAAATAATAAAAAATATATGATATTGCTGTAGTTCGTTAACCGTTATGAAACTCGCATTAATATGTTGTGCAATAAATTATTATTTATAAAAATTGCATATAGCCATTAATAATGTATATACGCTTGTATTGATGAAATTGCGTTTATATTTCAATATTTAATTAATATAAACATACAATACATTTATATAACTAACTAATACGTAGTTGTAATGTGTTTCTTTTTTACTATTTTTACTATACTTGTTTTAATTATTACTAATGAATTGTTATTAAAATTGAATTTTGCCAACTGTTTCCTAAATATATATATATATATATGGAGATTTCGTTATAACATTATATACCTCTGCGTATAAAGAGTGAACAAAAACAATAGTTATGTTATAGATGTGAGTTCAACTGCACGGAACGTGGTACGGTAATTAGATGATGGATGGAAATAAAAATATTCCCTTGTTATTATCCATAATATTGCGATTTATTTTATTATCAAAATTTGTCGTGTGGAACTGCAGATTTCACCTTCTCCGAAGGACTTATAAAAAATAATATATATATAATAGTGTAAACGTTTTTATTTCCGTTTAGAAAAATCGAAATTAGTATTTTTATCTATCAGGAAACGTTTAATTGATGTTTTCTCCTAATCTTCGCACTAAGGAAATAAGCAATCAATTTCATGTTAATAAACTGTTTGTTCACGCATTAGTTATAGTTCTGATCATGTTTTTCAAAATTAATTTGAATCGGAAACAAACTTCTAAAGGTTAACGGTTTTGAGTTGACGAAGCATAAATGTCTCTTTTGATCTGTTTAATTGGTTACCTCAAATTGATTATTACGCATAAAACATCTGAAGGACAAAGGACGCTTACTCTGTTTGATTGTTTAATTATGTAGTTTATGTTATTGTTATATAATCTTTCAGTGAACCGACGTGGCTTTGTTGACAAATTCTCGTCCACATTAAATAATTTTATTTCAAGGACTTGTCTAATTATCACTTAAAGTGAGACTGTTTACTTTAAATTAGAAATTCGAATATTTATAGCTTAACGTAGGTTCATGATTAAACAAAATATCTCCATTTGTTCAATGTCTTAACGTGAAGTCGTAATGATTTATGTAAGTTGGCTTATGTATGTATGTAATGTAAAAAGAAAATATTTGGTTTGAAAATTCAGATTTTTTTTGTGTTTTTTTGCCTTTTTTGTGTTAAACTGATTTAATTTAATCGTTGGTATTATTTGAATAAATTCCTTATTTATAATATTACCATTCGTTCACTTTCGATGATGCATATATGATATTAATTTTCAAACAACTTACGAACATTATTTGAATATAATTTGGAATTCAGTAACAGCTAGACACATTGTGGTTTTTGAAGGAAAATTTTACTACCGTAGTAATATTCATATTTGGCGTATCTTGATTCTTGAGTGATATTATGACGTAACAGAACCTAACTAGATATGATTGTTGATGGAAAGTCATAACGCATATTTACGAGTATATAGTATCTACATACTTCCGTAACTATAATCTAATCTGACATAAAAATAGGTACTCAAGTATATTTTCATATCGTTTTAAATAATTACGCCTTATTACATCATATTTCTTCATATAAATGTATTCAATGAAAATTATAATTGTGTGTATGACTTTATGTTGATGTGCCTAATTGCCAACGATGGACTATTGTGTGTAATATCAATTTAATTAAATGGATGCAGTCGAATTGAATTATTCACCGAGTGTCAAACAATTTGACGTTTTCCTGATTCTTTTTGTTGTTATCTAATGCGATTCGTGCGCCGCTTGTATTTTCCATATCCGATCAAACCTAATCTTCTCACGAGCGAAAGTGTCTAACCGCATCTTCAACAGCAGATTCATTTTCATCATTGTACACCATAACGGCATAACAATGATGTAACGACACTACTGCCGACTTGTACCGTACAGATTATGTGATGAAATAAAACGTGCAATTTTTGAACGTCGACACGTTTTGTCGTTTTGAACAAACACTAACGCTTGTTGTATTACCTGCGCTCCCCGCACATCTTTTCGTCGTGGTTTAGGAAAAACGTATTTTTTTAACCCTGCGCTAACTCATGACAAGTATGAACAATTGATTTACGTCTATTTATAGTTAAATCTGTAGGATCTATTAAAATCATAAAATCATATCGATTCATTTTAATTTTGCGTTTCCTAAACATTTTCAAATATATTCTAAATTCATTTTATGAATTGTTCAAATTTTCTCATTCGTTTAAATACCGTAAAATTATTTGAAATCCAGTCGTAAGTAATTTCCATTCGTACTTCCACTCCAATACTGTCAATTCTGATTTTACTATACTAATATTTTAATATAGTCATTTGTATTACGTAGATCTTTTATTCTTCACTAAGTCAATAATAGACAGTCGCTCTATTCACTGTTTCAGTTTTTGGCCACGAAGTCTTGGTCCGAATACGCCAAGAGCTTAATCTTGGATGTAATCATTATAGTAAATTAAAGCAATAGATAATTTCAAGGGCAGACAGATCATAACATCTCGAACAAAGGAATCTCTCAAGTTCATTTATATTGTGAGATTTACCACATTTCGATTAAATTATCTTTATTGTTATCCTGTTTTCAATAAATCTCTAATGTTTTTCCTTCATATTTAGGTAAACACACATAACATTTTTTCCCGTTCGTATGAAATATAATTACATCAATTTATATTAAAAATTCACCAAAGATAAGCTTAATTATTACATTTCTAACGTTTTATATTCATAATGCGTTTTCACCTTGTGGAAAAATATATATGTGTGTGTGTGTGTATGTGGATCAAAACTTAATATTAATTGTTATCTCATATCACCTATTGTCACGGTGTTTTTGTGTATGGTATAGAAGACGAATGCATTTGCAACACAGAACACGGATTCGCAGACAATACACGCCGCGCGTTCTTTAACTTCTAATAATAAAATTGTGTCACACGCACATTTTCAGCCGAAAGAATAATCTATCATTTTCATAATGGCTCGTGTGCGGGTGAAGGGTTCACGTATTGTTCTTTAGGCATTTCCTTGGACGCGATTCGAATTGTGAATACTACAGACCAAGTTTAGATATGATTATTTAAAAATACATAACGTTATGTTATTTATAGAATACTAATGTTTATTTGATTATTAATTAATATTTTTCGATTTCTAATGAAATTAATACAATTTATATTGTGTTTTCAATTCAAATATGAAATAAAAAGCATTAAACATTTTTCTGTTAGACTCTCCGAAACAGTATTTAGTCAACTGTCGTCATACGTAATGTACGCATAACATGAATCATGACGGTTGAAGGACGGTCAACAATGTGTTTTCTCATACTTTATCGAATTACGCACTTCGAACAAGAGCACTTTGACATCCCATTAAACATTAAAACGGCTGTCTGATTGAGTAGTCGCCGATGACTAATCGATAAGACTTTATAATCGATAGCAAATATCGAAGCTTCCAACAAGGATAACGCGTACTGCTTGACATGTTACGCTCAGCCAGTATATAATAAGCGTAATTGAACGTGATATATTGCAGTGTAGAGTGTGACCGTCGGATTTCATTTTTGTAACGAATTCACCCGGGGAAAAGCATATTTACAGTGAAGACATATTTTGAATTTTTCGCGTGTGAAAATGACAAAAGAAAAACCGGATGATCCAATTATATGATTTCTCGACGACTTGTGATTGATGACGTCGTAACTGGTTAAATCCGACTCGCAATGGTGTCGGAGAGCAGCAGCACGACAAATGAAACAAAACGATTGTGGTCACAGCGGGAACGTACGGTTTTAACCGCAATATGTAGACGTTTGTTTCGTTGCAGTACGGACCAGGAGATATCTTGCGATTTCTAAATCGATTACGCCGTTGCACAACGCTTTGCCGAAAACGGACAGATACCTAAGGTCTATAATTGAAATTATAAAGAGAAATTCGGTAAAACATTTGTTTACGAAACCAACATAATTCCAAGTGTCGCCGTCTGAAAGAAGTACGAGGAAACCGTATACTCGATACCACAACAGCAACATTAATAAAGACCGTCGCCGGCGGCCAATTATTTAACTCATTATAAGTAATTCGTCGTTTTTCGTCCGTATTTTTACATCACAAAAATGGACTAGTTGTCGTGACAGCGGTCAGAGTGGGATTATGTTTTGAAAATGATTACAATAAAACTGTTTGTCTGTTGTCTGTAATTTGCTCGCACATTATTCATAACCAGTGCCGCGACTACCGCCGGTGCATCGTACCGTCAAGCGGGCCTCGTAATTGTATCGGAGTGCCTCATATTCATTGACTAAACCGGACATTTAATAAGATATACATGGGATTTAATTTTTTTTTATTGTCTATTTGTAAAATAATTTACAATAAAATAATATAACACTATAAAATATATATTATTTTTGACATATAAATTATAATTATTTTATTTTATATTGTATATAGTAGTAATCGTATTTAATGTTGTGGTTTTCTAAATTTAAATATTTATTAAATTTAAAAAGAATATATAAATGCAAAAAATGTTTTATCAATTTTTCATTAATTTTCCGACTGTATATAGTGATTGTCCTTAATTGCCGACGTAATTTTACAATGTCAATGTTTGTGAGAAAGGCAGGGGGCGTCAAACCTCTAAAATCATCGCTGGTCCCGGTAAGGAGCCTTCAAAATCAGTTCGCACCGGGGCCTCTAAAACTATAATTGCGGCACTGTTCATAGCAGTTTGGTGTTCTGAAATGGGATCTGTTGCGCGATCGAAGTAGGTCGAAGATGTTAACGTGTCAACGGCCGATCATTACGTGTTTCGCGATTGTTAAACGTATCCGAATAAAAAAAAACGCGCTACATACATATGATTACTCCGAAATTTTCCGCGTCGAATTAAAACGTATCACAAATACCGTTCACGCGCTTGTCATCGTTGCCATGCAGGTAACACTCGAACACGTCGATCCTGTTACTGTCGTCGTCACTTTCACGTCTTATCGAAATCGAAGGATTCGTTCTTTATCGTGCAGCGATGCCACGCGTGTATGCACGCCCGTTTAGACGTTTTGTTCGGAAACGAGACCGTTCAATTGTCGGCACGGTAACGAAATAAATGATTCCCGCGGTTCTTGACTTATCGGGTCTATTTTACATATCGAAAACCCCATCGTTTCCACGAACATGTTTGACGACTGTTCCGATGCGGTCTTGACCCCAACCCGGCGGTATTTATTATACTGAAATATTGGTACGTTTCCAGAATTTTTATAATGTTCGTCACGGATTCACTGTATTTTCAGTTTCTCGTTATTAAGTTTACGTCCGACCACGGACACAGATAAACCAACATTAACATAATATTTTGTATTTATTCGATGGGATATAAATTATGAAATATTTTTTTTCTCGTCGGATTAATATATCATTTAGCAGTCATGTCGTATATTTTATTCGAGTGTAGAGGTATTACGTGTTGTCGCTGAACGATTTCTACTTATTAGTATACAAATCGAAAAAAACAAAAATCATGAAAACTTTTTCGAACATTTTCACTACAAATAGGTTAGACGTACAAGTATGTGACTTTACGCGATAAACTAAATCTAATGTTACGGTTTTTCTGATTTTGATACGTGTTACGTATTTCGAGACGTTTACAATTGTTACTGTAATAATTTACATGTTATTTGTTAACCAAGTCTAATTCTACACACACACACACACACACACACACACACACACACGATCGTTGCGAATAACGCGATTCGGTCGAAAACCGTCGGTCGCATTTGTGCTCTAGTCATCTATTGTATTGAAACCTATAGTCAAGGCCAGATTTTTTTTGGGGGAGGGAGAAGCAGGGGACCCGGGGCTTTACAAAACGGAGACCTCCGCATAATACGATTTTTTTTTACATCTCAATTTAAACCATATCAGTGCCTAACATTTTTGTGCTTTGCTACTGCACACACAATATTTTCTTTATTATATCCCCTTCAAAAAATTACTATAAATATTGAGTTAAACACGAGCATGAATTACGAGCGTGGACCCATGTCAATAAAAGTTCCCCGGGTGTCACGGTAATTTTTTTTACGGACGTCACAAAATTCAACTGTGAAATCATAAAATATAAATAAATATTAGATATTTAAAATAATGAAAATAATTGGCTAAAAATGTACTGCACACTTGTCCATTTGCTGTTGCACTTTCAGTATTTGGCAATACACACAATTTTAGACCCTGAACCACATTAGAACAAAAATTTTCACTTTCTTTTGAATACGGATTAAAATCACAAAATTCGAATCAAAACATCGCCAGTATGTAGTTAAAAAATGTATGGTGACGAAATCTAGAAGTGTACCGCTGTAATTATAATGATTTATACTATCCAAGTACAGTATGTGTTCATTGTAATTTTGAAATACACTAAATATTATTTAATATAATCGGAGCATAACTAATTATGTTTTTAGTTTATTATTCGACATAATTAAATTTTTTCGTCACCTCCACATTTCTAAGTCCAGGGCTGCCCGTGTAGTCGTCGCGATCGGTTTGCATCGGCCGTCCTCCGGTAAACGGTCGAACCACCTAAGCCGCTGGCGGTAAAAATCATCAGACGGCGGGTCCTTAAGCCATCATTCTTGCGCCGCTAGTAGGTTATGTTAGGTTAGTCCAACGATCTACGACGACGACTTCGCGAGAGGGTGTGAGCGGGCCGAAGAAATCGGTTCATTCGGCCGCCGTGCTGGCGATAACTTCGACGAGAAAACCAATCGTGCCGACACGGGGTGTACAGGTGATCGTTATACTTGTAAACTTCACGTGTGTTGTATATATATGGCCCATGTCGCGATAACTTCGAAGAACTTGACGGTCTCGTCGACTCGAATATAACATCGTGATAAATAGCTCAGTCGAAGTGTATTGTATCTGGTTATTTCTGTAAACGCATTACGTTTTATGACCATTATCGCGACTCGACCGGATAATAAAGATTACGTACGATTAGATAGGAACTGATTGGTATGTGTACCTCTTACCTAGGTGTCGGATGTCTGTCGCGCGTATTTTTTTTATGTTTCTTAACATATTTCAAAAACTAATAAAAAAAAATAATAATAATAATAATAAAAATGATGATTTTACGGCGAATCAAGCAACGTCATCATTACGAACTGTTGAGGCAATTTGTTGAATCTACCGAAGGCGTGGATACTTTTATATTCGAAGCAGTAAACAAATTAGAAGATTTTGTCAATAAACAGCCTGCACGTCAACAATTAATAACCAAATACTGTGTACAACACCGTTGTGTCTTTTTTTGATTTGTTTATATATTCGTCATAACGTTTTTTATCGTTATTATTTTTTTTTTTTTTGAACGCAATTTTATTTCGTATTCTAGTAAAATGTTTACAATTCTATTTCATTATATCACTGGAAGTTTTGACTTAATTTAGACGGATTCGAGTTAAGCAATACACGTGTCGAAGCGATTTTTCATCCGCTTTCAGCTTCGAGTTACCGCAGGTCCGCTGTATATAGCCAATGTCAACGTTCAATGCTTTGAAAATAACGTGTAAAATAACGTTGTACACGACGTTCATACATACGACTCCGTTGAAGTCCGTTCGAACGCGTGAGCATATCGCTTGTTCTTTGTCGGGAACGGTCGTCGTTTTTACGTGACTACGTTTTCGGAGTCATAACGTATTCACATAATCAATGCGCGGTGGTCCGCCGTCCTATAATTTGAGCATGTACCGTGTAGGCGCGTGTACGCGGGAAGGGTTTCAACAGGATTCCGACGTGCTAGGCTGGTTTTTCACATTCCGACGGCGCCGACGAAGTTGTTTTTTTTTTCTCGTGCGGTATTATTACAAGTATATATATATATATATATTTATGTTAAGAATTAATGTATATATACGTATGATAATACGATGACCCTCGTGAACACGAGAAACGTTAGGGTGAAGTGGTCTGTCCGACCAATACGTTGCGACGAGTAATATTATACGATTTTGTATATATATATATATATATATACGTAAAAATACCTCGCGTGTTACATTCAGTCGAAAAATAATAACGTTTTCCAGTGATTACTGATTAGGACCGGATTTTTTTTTTTTTTTTTTATATATACACGTCAACCACACCGAATCACATTATTTAATAGCAGTATAATCGCGTCGCACGTGAAAGACTCACGTAAGACCGTTTTGTATACCGTTCATTTGTTGTTGTTTTCGTCGTTCGTAGCGAAAACACTCAAACCAATCGGACCACGTTGTGTACGTTTTTGTTCACCATGGGACCGTTTTCGAAAATCCACAATCACCTCGCTTCGCCCACTCGTATGATGTTTCGGATCAATAACAATTCCCATCGCGTTGTTTTCACGGGCCCGACGCTCGTAAACCGCATAATCGATCGGCATAACCTGAAAATGAAACGCGCCGTCCAAATACGACTCCGGGGCCACGTCGCGTACGGGCGTGCCGGTGTAACAGGCGATTTTTACCCCCCTAAATATTTTACTCCCCCGGTAAAAATAACCTAGGATATATTTACCCCCGGTAAATATATCCTAGGATATTTTTACTCCCATAGGGACCTCGCGCACAACGTGCATATATTTCCGTCCGTACGACACGTTCGAACCGGCCGCTGTCTTGTTTTATCGCCGTGACGTTGCGCGTTTGGTTGGGCGACACTATGCGATACTATGCGATTGCGCGTGTCTCCATCACCGGCGGTCCGCATTTCCATTCGCAGCGTGCCGATCGGCGTGTTCGATTTACGCGAAATGCCTGATTTATGCGGCTCGTCCGGCGTTATCCGTAATCCCACAACGTTGAGCGTTCCGCAGGTGTGTGGCAACGGAAGACATTCTCGGCCGGACGGTCACAGCACGTGACGCCGACCCGACGTGATATCGTTTTGTCGCGTCGTGACCGATTGCGGCGCTGTTACGCCCTGACGCGATTTGATCGAAAATGTAAAAATTAGTCGTCGTTACCCGTTCGTTCACGTTCCCGATAATTTCGCGTATAACGATCCGATATCGTGTGCGATTACGCTGCGCCGAGCGACTGTACGGGTTTCGGGAACGTCAACTAATCTGACGGGACGCGACGTAGCGAAATCACCGAGACCAAACGTTCTCGGGCACGTGGCAAACGCGTCGCGCCGATCATTTCGATCACGCGTGTCATTTCGATTTCATTTTGAGAAAATCAAAAAAAAAAAAAATACTTCCTAAGTCTTTAGGAGTCTTCCAAGTTTTTTTTTCTGAGCGTTCACGTTCAATGTGTGTATCAAAAACGCAATTGCTTTTGATTCTAGATTTTACAGTTCGAGCAATATATAATAACAGATGCATTTGGAATAACGTCCCCTTTTGCACGAATGTACAGAGGTAGAATAAAAAAGGCACATAACCTTGTCAAAACGATGTAAATTACACGAGAAACGTAATTAACGAACTCATTCTATATTTTCATCTTCTTCGTCAGCAATCGGAATCGGCCAGTTGACGAGAGACATAAAAATGGCATACACTTTTCCGGAATGTAGGGTTGTAGCTTAACGACGTCATCTGTCGTGCTTTTCAGTAGAGGGACTTTCCCAGTGGGTAGGCTTTTTGAATTGGAAATTCCAGCACAGTATTCTTTGTCATGCTGAATGTATGAAAAATTAATCCATCGATAAAAGGGTGTAGGCCTTTAACAGTCCAGGAGACGTACTGGTGTAGCTGAAGTGGTGACAAGATCGCCTTTACTGTTTGCATAAGGCAAGCCATTTTTCCTAAGCTTGCTTGGTAACATTACGTTTCCACCGAGATGGATCATTTTTCAGTATTATTGATTTTTTTTTGATTTTTCGGCATATCGTTCGTACGATAATTTTAACGACGTCAATGCGGCGGCGAGGGCGTGCACGCGGACGCAAGTTAACGAATGTTTTTACACTCAATCCGAACTCGTAACTGATCACTGTTTTTTTTTAAAATTTTTTTCCATTTTCCGTCCTCAAAAACCCGCCCGGGTTCACTTTCGCCCGAGTATTCCGACCGTCACGACGGTTTATCACTTCCAGATATAAATCAATTCGAGCAGACGTTTCCTAAACAGATTGCGCTTTTTTTTTTCTCCTAATGTACACGACACGTCCACGTTCTTCGACGATAAACCAATCGTATTGTGTGATCTTTTTTCAATTTCAAAAAACATATCGGTCATTTATTTGTGTAGTAGTACTCGACACATTACGGTAAAAAAAAAAAAAACAACACTATAACAGTTTCATTGCAACATCAAATAAATCTAGTAACTACGTTTTTTTTCTTCTTTTGACACGTTCAGTTACATGGTGCGTAGTTGGTTTAGAACGTTTATCGTAGGTCTACAGATGTTTAATTGATGTTTATCAAAATACAAATCGATACTAAACATGACTGAAAATTCATCAAAACTGCATAATACCTGTCTATACGACATTATTATACTGTACATATTAAATGCGTAAATAACTCGTTTATCGGGTACAAGTGAAAATGTTTTGTATGACAAAATACAGTACTCGAGCGTATGGTCCGATTTGTTATCGTTCATGTAAAATCGTTTTGTTTCGTTTCAATCCATTGATTCATAACACGTGGGCACGTACGATTTTCGCGTTCCGAACAAGTACTTGATCGACAAGAACGTGACGCGATCGGCAAACGACCAAACGAACGATGATGTGCCGGCACAGAGATCAGTAAGTGCTCGCGGCCACGAAACCGTTTTCTATTATAGTATTTCGTTTGCGAAACGTTTTTCTTCCGCGTACCGCCGAAACCGACATTGAAAATCCTCGAACTGTATTCCGATCTGTACGGCCGAAGCCGCAAGTGGGTTATGAAAAACGAATTTTCTCACGTCACCGCGTGGAGCGCACATAACCGATACGAAAAAAAAGAAGAAAAAAAAAAACACGAGACCTAGATACTCCACGGACCGAGGCCGAAAATTCACGTTCGTTGTTCATATTGGACGGGAAAGAAGAAAAAAGAAAAATAAAAAAAAAAAAAAAAATCGAAGAATCAGTAATCACCTACAACACGCGACGATCACGTCGACTGACCAGAACGATATAATAAGCAGGCGAACGCTATATACCGTGGCACGTATGCAATTTGTGCGCACCACACCGGACGACATAACTAGCCTACTTCGGCGCGTGTGCGACGGTATAACGGACGGACGAATAATGTTAAGATACACGTGAGATTCGGCCAGTGTTCAGATTCCGAATGCTAGACGCGTTTCCGACTTCCGGGGCGAGCTATACGCGAAACAGTGCGGCCGTTCAAAGCGAGACGGCGAGTTGTCCGAATGTCATTCAATACCTTTTGAAGTGCACAACAGGCGTCGGACACGAACGTTCGATTGCGATTAGCGGTTTGCATTGACGGCAGCCGTATCGTTGTCGCTATGCTCTCCGTACAAGAACTTGGCCCACCCATCTAACTTTTTTTAAGTAAAATTATTGCCAAAAGTTAGCAAATAGTTAGCAAATTTATTCCCAAAGTTAACAAATCATTATTATATTTTTTACGATTATTTTTCATTTGGGTGACCCAAGTTCAGGCATAAACTATAGTCATTTTAACTTCAATTTATTTAACTGTGTACTATTGCTTAATTATATTTTTCCGTATATACATCTATACCTATAACATCACTCACCTATCTACTCGTTATAAAAATAATAATATGACAAAAAAACTAAAAATTGCCATTTGTCTATACTGTATGCATAGAGTATTTGACTTATAAAAAGGAGAAACAATAAATTGTTTAGGTATAAGTAATAAAAATTTAATTATATAAAATAAAATCTCTGTTCAAAAAATATGTAAATTAATCTACATTTTTACTTTAGTAAAAATAAATAAATACTCAATCATATTAAAATAATATTTATGAATTATAACTTGATTTCATATATAACTGAATATATATATATTCAGTTTAAAATATTTAAAAAAATTTAAAGGTTTTCAATAAGATATTTCATTTGTAACCACACAAATTGTTATTAAAAATAAATTGTTGGTCAATATCAATCCAGGTCATGTAATTAACTTAATATAATAATATTATAGCAAAATATAATAATGATTTGCTAACTTTTGGCAATAATTTTACTTAAAAAAAGTTAGATGGGTGGGCCAAGTTCAGGGACGTCTGTACGAGTACCGCGAGAGACGCTGTACGTTTTCGGCCATATATTTTTTTTCCTCCGCTTGAAGAAATCGATAATTGTAAATAATCGCAGTTTTTTTTTTATCGATGCGGCTGTGTGAAAATGAACGCAATATTATTTTTATTGGTGCCATTATTATTACTGTGTAAACCGCAGATTGATGCACAGTATAATTTATACGTCTACTTTGATCGTATTACGGTTGCAATGACGTTTGATGTCAAAACCATTTAATTATTAGCTTTCGTGTATAATCAGACAAATGTTTCGTTTGGAAATCAGGCTTAACCCTAAAAAAAAAAAAAAAAACCGGGCCCGTGGGTCAAACGGCGTTCGTTCCAACACGGAGCCAGTACGTGATGTGTGTGCACGTATTATAGTCGATTCGTGTAATGGAAATCGCGTTTCCCGAAAAAAATGTTAATAACTAGGGTTCGGATTTTGTGGCAAATGCCTTTTTTTTTTGGGAAGTGATAGAAAGACAGTTCTTATATAAAAATGTGTTTCATTTAATTTCTATGCTAATAGATAAACATTATTTTTGCCTTTTTTTGCTTTTTTCCCCTATAAATGCCTTTTTTTGCCTTTCTTATATTTTTTGTTAAATTATCAATTTATTACAATTATTATTTTAATAATTATTAATAATTCTATGGTACAAATTGATAAGAGCTTATCCGATAATAGCTATAAAGTTCCCACATGACATTTCACACATGTCATTGTTTTCAATATACAAAAATATTTTAAGTCCGAAACGTCAAAAATTTACGGAAGACAGTTTATCAAAATATATGGTTGTCAATTATTTTATTAACACATAATAATTTTTTTATACATTATATATTTAATAATCGATATTTTTTAAATGCCTTATTTTATTTTTAATACTTACATGGTTGTTGATTTTTTTTTAATAAGTTTTTAATTTTTAAACAATACATCTTTTTTTTAAATGCCTTTTTTTACTTTTTACAACTTTTAAATGCCTTTTTTCACATTTTAAGTGCTTTTTTCATCATTTATATTGCCTCAAAATCCGAACCCTATTAATAACTATCGCCGTCACAGTCGCGCGACTGGGTGTCGGGGTCGGGAAATCTCGGGCGCGTGTGTCCACACGGACGCAAAACGACGTGCTGGTTTTTATCGGTCTCGCGGGCCCGTCCGAAGCGCGTACGATACGGTCTTAACCACTCCCGTCGTCCGGCAAAACCGTTCGTGTTTGTAAATCCGTGCCGCCGCGGCGTTCCGCAACGGTCGCCGACGGATCCGCGAGACCGGAACTGGCACATGGACCGGAGGTCGTCGTCGATCGCGGGCCACGCGACGTATCTCCGATCGGCGTTTCGTCGACGCCGTCATTGCGATCAAGATTATTTCCACGCGCCCGTCGCGTTCGTCCGAAGGAAACGTGTCCCCCCCCCAATTGTTCTCTCTTCCTTCTCATTCCGCAACCGCCGTCCGACATGCGCCCGTACGGCCCACACGTGCCGCATAATAAATGATTCCGATCGCGTGTGCGCCGCGGCCGGTCGGACGACGCCGTGCCGTCACACCTCGAGGCACGAAGAAGAACCACACCATTCGCCCATCCGGCCGCCGAGGACCGTGTGTTATTAACACGGTCCGATTTCGCAACGCGTTATCTTCGTGGGCTTTCGTCGCTGTCGCGGTGTCGGCATGGAATCGGTCTGACGGTTCTTCAATTTTCACCAGGCCAGACAAAAAAAAAAAAAAGACACGTTTTTAAATTCTGCTATATTTTGCGCGCGGACACGAGTACTTGGATGTACCGTAAAATCGATGTCGTCAATCGCAACAAAACGATATATACATTATTATTATTTTTTTTTTTTTATTAATATTATTCCGACGTTATGTTTTGGTTTTACGTTCGTTCGGAAATTATGTTTGAAAGCATTTGTCGAACGGAATATAATGTAATATTTACGGTTCACGTGAATGTTTATTGATTATTAATGTGTTTTTTTTAACCGAGCCTGGTGGTATTGTGAAATTGAGTTGTTAACGAGTCAATAACATATATTGCGAACGAAGTAAAATACCTATCCGTGACGGTATCAATAAAGCCAGCAACTACTTGACGATCGAACCTACAATTTCAGAATATTTATCATGTGATTGTACTGTACGTTACGTTGTAATCATAGATGGTTCTTGGTTCACCACAACTCACAAGTTCGATTTCACCCGGTGAATGGTATTTGAATACGCAACAGTGATTCGGAATGCATATTTTTTCGAAAACAAAAGAAATAAAAACTTCTCGTGAAATAAATCTTTTTTATCGGTTTTGCCCACATTACAAGGCGCGCGCGCACGCGCGCGTGTATGTTATACTATACAGCGCGATTCGTTTCAAACGTAAAACGTTCGTGTTCATGAACAGTACACATGTCAAAAGAAGAAAAAAAAAACCCTTTTTTATCTGAAAATGTGTTGATTCGAACGATAATTTCGATAACGAGCGTGGAGGGAAATGGGAATAGTTTGTCGTTCCGCTCTGTAAAAACGTTACTCACGATTTGAACGTCGAGCACGCGTATTTCCGTAAACTCGAAAAACGAATCGAGATACCGAGTGTTGTTAAACGCATCACTCCGTGCGACACGACATGTAAAGTTTATAAGCATAGGCAGTACGGTAAATTAGTAACGGCTATTGTATGGAAAACGAATGGACGTCTGGTTTCGTTTATCGTAGAATCGTCGTCGTCGTCGTCACTAAGCCGCACCTAAACGTTTCGAAATGACATGAACGCCACTGCACGTGTCGATAATAATTTATTCGTTGTTATGGTGGACGATGGCGAACACGAGTAAACACGGTTGTTGTTTACATTTTACACGCGTCCGCGTCAACGTTATAGCGGAAAACCGGACAACACACACGGTGAAATCGATACACATCGGGTGCTCCGATGTCCAGTACCAGTGCCGTAGCCAAGGCCTCCCTCCCAGAAATTGTATATTTATATATTTTATGTATATAGGTATACACTCCGTGATCATAAAACCGTGCAATATCAATTCTAGAGCAACTAAAATCCAGTGCCCCCCGTACCCCACCGAAAAAAAATTCCTGGCCACGGCGCTGCTGTCCAGTACTGTAATTATCATTTAGGTTCTGAAAAACTATCGGTTCGGAGAGACAGACAGTTTCCACTTTCCTTCGACGAGTAAGTACACTCGATTCCACGTCGACGCGACACGCGTTGATTTCGTACATCACGTCCGTTTGATCACATCGACCGCCGTAGAAAGTCGATGTGTTTATATAGGTGTTTTTTTTTTTCAAAATTTTTCTTTTGCATCACGTTCGATGATCGTTACCGTTACCACCGGACGCAACGGTCAAAGCGTATGACTTCGAAACGCGTCCGATCGTTAGTGGATTATTATCAGCCCGGTGACTTGGATTTGTCCGATTTCTCGGAGAGCAGGTGCGTTTTCTAATTCCGCGCGTTAATTGAACGCACACGAGTATATATATGTTTATTTGCCACTCGTTACCGTACGGACGACCGTGATTTCGTATAATATTACAAAACGATTGTGATACGTTTGCGATTTCCAGACGATCATTTTACCCGTTCGTATTGCGATAGCTGTTAGTTATCACGAGCTATATTTATTGTGACAGCGCTGTCCACGGCCCCCAAAAAGGAGGAGGGGGGGTGTGGGTCTACGGTCCCGGGGGAACAAAACATAATACATACATGTCATTAATTTAAAGTAGAAAAATAAAACGAGTCGTGCCACCCCAGTGACGACCGTATCTTTATACGATATTGGAATGTAAATAATTTGATTACACGCCGCATAATTTTGTGCAACAGTCTATGTGTATAGTATTTTTTATTTCGTAAGATCGGGCCACTCGGCGTCGGTAGAGCGGAAGTTTGAAAATAATAGTGATATTTATTTATATTATTATTATTCATGAATACTTTTTAATAAATAATGTTGATTTTTGTATTAAACTACACTGAATTGGTGTACTCGTGTTTCGAACTTATTTTAGGGTAATTGAAATGAGTGTTATTTGTAGATAAAAAATATTAAAAGGTTAGGATTTGTATTAAAAATTATTGCAAATACCAATATGCGACGAGGGACCGGATTTGTTTACAGCCGTCGTAATTGAAAAATCCATGTGTTGTGCCGCTGGATCGAGGGTTTATGGGGTTTTAACGCGATAAGCGGTAGATGAGATTGCTAGACGGGATACGAAACGCGCAACTGCCGACAACACCGGGACAAAGCCGGTGGACAACGATCTGGTACGGTTCAGAGAAAAACGGGTCACGGGAAAGACGAAAGTAGGTCGGACATACATCGTTTTGTCGTTTGTTGGAAGGCCGGGGGAGTCGTGTTGAACCGGCGAACGAAAACCGCAATCCGCCCGTTTCCCAATGTACGTTTTTATTTTTCCAACGAAATCGGTCGCGTCGTATTCGTTACACAAATATGTTTGTGATTCGATTTCGTCTGAAAAGAGATCGGCCGTTCGTCGTGCAGCCGGGAGAGTTGAAACGGCGACGACACAATAGACGAAATTAATTATGGATTGTGTTTTTTTCTCTCTCCGTGCGACGTTTTATTGTTCGTCGTCGTCGTCGTGAAGCGTACAAATGCAAATCTCTCGGCGTCTCGCGCGTATGGGCCAATAATCATGATAACGCCATCCAACGCGGTTTCCACGTTTGGTTTTCTCGGTCGTCCGTTGTGTTGTCGGTAATCGGGTCGCGCGTTTACCGGCGGCCTTCGAGTGTCATACATGCGTGTCGTTTTCACGGGATTCTTTCGACGTCCACGCCGTGTCGGGGAAGGTAGGACCGTGATATCGGGGGCAGCCGAGTTCGGCAGGGAGCGTTTAACATTTTTGGCAAATTTTTGAGAAAACCGTAAGGCGATTGATTTCGCCGTCGAAATCTGTAAGCCGGTCGGTCGTCCAGCGATTAAACACAAAATAACGATTCCCGAATATCCGACGAACGCACAAAAAACACACAGTGGAAAATAATTGACCTTACACGCCGGTTTTAATGTTTTGTAGTACGTTCGGGTTATGAAAACGCTGGGGGGAAAAAAAAAGACTATATTAGTGATTTAATTAATACGATTTGTTAAACGACTGTTATCGTCGCGCGACGTATTTTCTACAAATTAATAAATAAATGTAAATATTCAAGGTTCATTCGGTAGGTTTCAAGGTCTTCGCACACTAATATAACCGATTACTTTACTAACAATTTAGCCTATATATATGTGTGTGTGTGTGTAATTAAAAAATACGTGTCATATCGAGACAACGCGTGTACGCATTATGTTTATGGTAGCGACAAATATGTACGGTTATGAGTAGGGATAAATTATCCTTAAAATATGCATGTCTTAAGAAGAAGAAAAAAATCACTAAATATGCATAAGTCGACCGAAACATTTAACATGTACTTATTGCATAAAACAAAAAAAAAATAGTAGTAATAATTATGACTAAAGGACTAGGTCAATAAATACATAATACGACGAAAAAATCATGAGTTCGAGTGTATTAAAAAATGAGGCAACAGGATTTTTTTGGCGTCGGCACATTGAATTCGAGAAGCTGTTTTTTTCGTCCCGACTTATCAATGCGGTTAACTCAGCGTGTACGATTTCCATACGGTTTTGATCGGAAAACATGCTACGGCTCGAGTTGTCATCGGTGGCACGCGAGTTGTCGGCTTTTCCTCGGAGTCCGTGAACGCACAGAAACGTGTCCGCAACCTGTGAATGTTTCCCGGGCTCCGGTTCCGTGTGCCGAACACGACGCGCGCGTGTTTCACGTGTAAAATGTTGATTTTCCTTTTCTGTTTTTTTTGTATTGTATTAAACCGCAGTAAATTAGTGTACTCGTGTTCGAAACTTATTTCAGGGTAACTGAAATTAGTGAGATTTTATAAAGGTGTATATAACAGCAAAATAAGCCGTGCGTCCAATATTTTAGGTACCTTTTGTAAAAACAAAAAAATCGAAAAGTTAGAATTTATATTAGAATTGTTATAAATGCTAATATACAACGAGGGCCCGGATTTATTTACAGTAGTGAAAAATCAATGCGGTTGTCCGTACACGAAACGGTTGTTTCTTTTTCTTTTTATAATTTCGTCGTAATATTTTATCGGTCACTTCCTACGACTCGATAAGGCCCCCCCCCCCCCGTTTGATAAATCCGTCTTCTGTCGACGTTATCCTGGTTTATACCTGGATACATGTATACAGTCGATAATTCAAACGTTCGACGGTCCGAAACGCTCGCGGTGATTCGTAATGGAATTTTATGGCGAACTAGCCGCCAACACGCGACAATTCCAAGTTGCGTCCGCCTCGACTCTCGGCAGTTCGAAGCGTATTCGCCAAACGTCACTGTCGAATCGCCGTACACTCTGGAAAACGGTGTTGAACAAGCGAACCGAGTTCTCGACGCAGTGGAAAATTCCTTACAGATTTTCTCGAAAAAAACGACAACGATAATCGTAATTTAAACTGCGCACACATTTGATATTTTTTCACCCGCCGACTTCGAGTTGTCCGGAGTTGACTCTGTATGTCAACCACACGTCAACCCGTAATCCGTGTCGAACGCACTCGACAGTACGCCGTTCTATCTATTCGGATGGCCGACGTCGTGTCGATGATGATCGTCGTTCAAACCGTCAAACGGATACGTGGTGTGCGCGTGTACTCGGGTTACAAATCACAGCCGTCGCGGTATAAACCGCGATCCGTCCGCACAACCGAACGCGGCGATGACGCGTTTAGAACTCATTACAAACGGATGATTCGCTCGGCGTTCGCGCGTTATTTTTTACGCGTTACGTTTGTGTTTCGTTTTTTTTTTTTTTTTTAAGTGGGCGTTCGCCGCCGTATAAAGAAGCGTGAATGGTAAGAAAAAAAAAATTTTTAAAAAAAAAACGTCACCGCTGTAAAACGATGCGATCGTACAACGTTATAACACGAGTTGCTGTTGTGTGTTCTGCGATTTACTATTCCATACGATTCATACTTTACGCGAGCGGACGTCGACAGTAGGACGTTTTGCTGAACATCGGACCAAATCGATTTGGTGAGACACCGGTGTTCGACGGCATTAAACGTTTAACAAATTGTTCGATTCGATTCGATTCATCGCTTTCCTATTCTTATTTGAATATTTGAAAACACCGGAAATACTGAACCGAAATTTTCACGGATGTTTTGCTCATGATCTTGCGATTACGCCATTGCGTTACCATTAGGTAGGGAAAATCTAAAAATAGTGGTTTTGCCACCGTGTGTCTGGGCCGTTATCATTGACAACTAATTGTACCGACAAATGATCCCAGGCATAAATCAGACATCTTTCAGATTAATAGTTGTTAGTATTTATAGTTTGCACGTTTTACTTGCGGAAGAATGAAAATATTTTAAATTTGCTTAACGAAAAATTGTGATGAAGACATTCTGTAATGTTATAACGTTTGATAGAAATTATAAAAAACAAAACAAGAGATGGTTACAGAAATCTTGAAAACTATAAACAACTTAAAATTCGGACGTCTGAAGAGTGTAGTGCAGAACAAGCACCTGCGTCTTCCGGAAACCCGTACTTCAAAAGCTTCCAGAAGACGCCTTTGTGTCGCACACGCTTCCACAACAAACACACGCCAGTTTTTTCTGAAAGTCTATTCGACGATTACAAAAAATTACATCAAATCACAAGGCCAACGTTTCAAATGCGCAGGAATAGATTTGAGTTTCAGATTGTTTTTCGCATGAACTATAAAAAAAAATATATGTGTGTGTGTATTACACGTAGGCCTATGGAAACGCCAAAAAAATTGCGCAACGAAAAATATGCGCTTGTCCAGATGTACTTTACCATTTGAAGGATGACTGAATCGAGTTAAACGTGTTTCGTGAATATACTTCGCTGCGTGAAAAACGTCGAGAACCGTGTTAACGGTGTTGTTGTTGTTATTATGTACGTCATTTGTTACGACAATACATATTAAACGTGGAAACGTCCGGACGCGGAGATGACGTCTACACATCGGTGATGACATCCAACCCGGCTAGTAACATCACAGAAACCGAAACAAGCGGTTTGCGCTCGTGGGCGAGAAAAATGGCGAGATCGAGGAACGTGTTCGCGTTGACGGCGGTGACGCAGAGCCGTGCCGGTGCCTCGTGTGCACGAGTAACACGTGACGCGTGCAAACGACGCCGCGGTATTAACCGCGTTCGCGTGAGTACGTGACGCGCGAAGTACGACGGGCAGCATATTAGCACACCGTACATCGATCAGAGAACCATATACGTATATAATCCTGAGCGCTCATTGGCTACGATTCGTTTGAGACGACGCCAGTACAATCATTATCTATAAACCTTGCGGCACAGCCACAGAACAACGGTCACCTGATAACGCGTTTTGAAAATTGAACAATTTTGGAAAATGATTTTTTATACGCTTATATTTTATTTTTATTGATTAAATTTGACGTTTGAACTGTATGAGAACTCCCTTCATTGTCAATGGGTCGAACTGCCGAGAACAACATATTATTTAATTGGTTTTTAATTCATATTTCAATAAGCTGGATTAATAACGTTGGTCATTGACTTTTTTTTTTTTTTTTTCATTGAGTTACTCAAAAGTGAGAATCTACAATCCGAAAAAAAAAACAAAACCTTGATTGCAAGGTTTGTAGATAATATTCGTTTATGAACAGCCTGACATATAGTTACAAGCATTATGACCCAAGTAGAACCGCCGGACAAGAAATGCT
Source organism: Schlechtendalia chinensis (assembly GCA_019022885.1). NCBI lineage: Eukaryota > Metazoa > Arthropoda > Insecta > Hemiptera > Aphididae > Schlechtendalia > Schlechtendalia chinensis. The sequence goes on from CM032339.1 coordinate 29,485,651, forward strand.
CAGTTACGTACGACGGCCACAACGAAACGGTAGCGAGTAGTCTGTCAACTAACACGCGCGTTTATTCTTTCTTAAATGAAATCGTAACAATGAAATATCAACGAATATTATTATTCTTCCGTCGAGCAAATCGATCGGTCTCCCTGTGACTGTGGCCCGAAGAGCGAACGGACACGGGACCGACGATACACGTTTTTGCCGATAAAAAACAATCGCAACGTCGTGTCTGGAAGTCGCGCTATGAGAATACGAATTGGCGAGAAACTGGTGCGAGTGGCGCGTACACGCGTACGTAACAGTTGAAATCAAACGCGTACCTACCTAACCTACCGGCACGTTTGGAAAAATCGAGTTCTCTTAAAATATCATCAGCCGAACACCCCACATTCTCGCCAGTCGGTCGAGCCTGTCTTAGCCCGCACAAGCGCGCAAACTATATTTTATACGTGTTTTTAATTAGAAAATGATCTGTCACCCCGTTATCAGTTAATAATTTTTTATACGTTAAATGTTCCTGACCAAACCGGATTTCATTTTAAAAAGCTTTAGAAAACTCTTTAAACTGAATAAGTCCGTTTGCCATCTTGGTAAATCTTAACAAGTTTAATTGCTTCGTTTTCAATTTCTTGATTACTTAATTGCTCTAATTTTCGAAAAAAGCCAAATCGTTGGTTTGTGCCAATTCGTAGGCAGACAATCGTTTATATTAGTTACAAATGAACGTGTCTATAACTGGTAGACAGTCTGGTGTTTCATTAAAATCCTATTTGGTTGATAAGAAAATGTAATTCTAAATTAAGTCGGCTTATCCCCGTATGTCTAGGTTTCAACCTCGACGATTATGAGAATCGGCGCAAACGTTGTCAAACGATCCAAAACGTTGACGAAAGTCTCGACTATCGGTATTCAGTTGATAACTGAAAAGAATAAAGTGTGTAAGCATATAGCTGTGTAGTGTATTATAAACAAAACAAACAAAAAACAAACATTTTACATTTTAAACGTAATACGGAATTATTAAAATTGGAAAATTGTTCGATAATAGTTTGGAATAGAACAACGATGATAATTCAATAAAAATTAAAAATGAACCATTTTAATTAAATATATTAAAACAAGTTAATTGTTTCAAATATACATTATACGTATTTTTTAAAAAATCATAATGACCGTCCTTGAATATAGTTACGAAATATTGTATGAATGGAATCGATAATGTCGTATATAGAAAATCATGATTTTCATACACGTCAAACTATTAAATATAACGTGCAATACGTATAAGTAACATAATTAATTCTGAACCATTTCAAAATGTTTTGCTGTGTATGCTTATTGTTATTATTATTATTATTTTATCGTAACAACGGCATCGGTTTATATTCAACCGACTTAGCCACAGAGTTTTCTACGAGTGATTGCAACACGTTTAGCCGAATGGACAATGACACCTAAAAGTTATTTGACGAGTTTTCGATGTTCGTTTTTCATAAAACGACTGCCAATTTCCAACATTGATATAATCCTTTCTTATAAATGACTGTTGAACGATTTGTTCAACCGAGTTCACCCACAAAATCGATCAATTATTACGATACTTGTTTGAGCGAAACAGATAATAACGATTAATGGTTTACAATGATTTATTTGTTAGTAATATAGGTATATATATATATATATATTTTTTTTTTTAACGAAATTAGATTCCTATACGGCACGTATTATCGTTACAATCATTTTTCTTGTTTGTTTCAAAAACAAATAAACGATAAATATTTGCATTCGTAGTAGTATATGGCACGTGTTAAACTCAATAAAACAAGTTTTCATTTGATTATTTTTTTAAAAATAGCCTCTGGCTTCGAAACGACTTGATTATTAACATACAGTTTAATAGCTGCTTAATACTGGTGATCGTTAAAAATATTAATTAATTTTTTAACGTCGTTTTTTAATCACGCGAATTGGGTTTTCACAAATAAAATTAATTTAGTTATCTTTATTTTTTTTCTTCTTTTAACCATTATGGAAAACTATAAGTGTTGTTGTTTATTATTTTTTACAAATGATATTATTTTAATATGCAAAAATTAAACGACGCAAAAAGAAATTGCATTTTCGGTTTTTAATTTTTACACTCTAATAAATGTTAATTTTCAAGTTTAAACGTTTAATTACAAGGTCGGGTGATATTTCATATTATATTTCATTAATTATATACCCGTACATAGTCAAATATAACTAACGAATTATTTTTGAAACAATGCACGTACTATTATAAACGTACAGAGCATACAATTCGTTTTTTTATTCCATAACTACGATTTTAGTAATTATTATAAAAAACATTATCGGGAAGAGCTTCGTTTTGTCTTTTACGATTTTTGAATTGAAAATTGTTCTGTGCATAAGGCATGATCGTTATAAATACAATGTCCAACGCAAATATTATTTCGATGGACGTATAGTGTACACGACAGACAATACACCTGCTGTTGATGACTTCAAATATAAATATGCGCGATTCGTCCGAACGGAACAGAAATAACGGATGACTATTATTATGTCGATGCACTTACCGTAAATTAATAATTGCAATTGAATAGGTTGATGATTAACAGCGTGTTACAATGGCGACGAACTCGTCGTTAGTAGACGATTTGATCGGTTATGTAAGCGAACTGTTATCTGTCGTTGATCAAATTATCTAACCAAATGAATTAATGGAAATTTTCGAAACATTTGAAATCAAAAGCAAGTGTTTAAAGTTCGCGTTCGTTAAAACGGTATGACGTTGAAAGCCTACGCAGAATTTTATTTATTCACGACATATAGCTCAAAATCGTCGTTGATATTATTATATCACGTGCGCGTCACTATTACTTATCACGCACGCATGGATCACGTCGTGTTCGTCTCAAGTCTGTTTATTCGAATCGATCACGAGAGCCAAACGCGACGTCCGAAAATACGTTGCCGTTCCGCGGTAAACAGAATAATATTTTGTGACGATTTCGAAAAGGATTTGTATAAGACCAGGTCCGGCTCGAGCGTCTAAACACACAATCTTAAAAATCACAAAAAACTTAAATCAAGATTTGACTTCCCCCCTCACACGTTTATGAATACAATATTTTCTCTTAGGCGTAAATGAGGGGGGCTTCCTTCCCCCCCAAAAAACTGCTGCAGTCTCTCTCCCGATTTGTTCGACATTTTGTATGGCAATATAATTATTCTAAAATTAAACCTTAATTATATATATATACATATATATTTTGGGGCAAATTATCAGCCCCCTTGGCTACGGATGGATTTGTGGAACGGAAATTTTGTTTAAATAAACAAAACTAAAATTATATAGTCCATTCATTAAAGCTTATTTCAGTTACGTGGACGATACGCGTTCGTTTTATTCAGAGGTACAAATATAGACAAACAGAAATCGTGGTTGATGGTTTAAATACAATTTAAATTAACACATTGAATTTACCTCAGACACGCGATTAAACGATAAAATAAATTTCCAGGATCTTACGGTCAGCTTGGTCTGGAATCGCGGCAACTATTCATAAAATGTACAATATTTATGCACTAGTAATTTATTATTGGAATATAAAATCAAAGAGCGTGTTGAGCGAGTTCAACGTGTCATTTGACATGGATATCATGGCACAATAATGATTCGTATTTATTGTTATAACGTGTAATAACGTTTATGAAAATCACGTACAATAACCGAATCTTGAAATGCCGGCCCCAGGCGTGTGCCTGTGTCGCCTACCCATTGAGCCGCGACGGCGAGCGGAGTCGATTTTCGAGCACACGCGCCATCGGAATACCCGCGTCTGCATCATAATATCGTATACGCGCGCGCGGCACAGTGGCGGCGGGACCATAAACTTAAGGTGGGCCAAACTTATTTCGAGACCACCCACCCAACCCCTGAAATTACGTCGATCGATCGATTAACCTATTCGATTAATCGATTTTAGCTGAATAATCGGTTTTGTGTTTATTCAGTTATTTAAATAATTGGTTGTTTGGTTGTAAACGATCGTGCGCTTTTCATAGATTGTTCGATTACAATCGTTTTTTTCTTTTCAAATAATCTAACGACGTCTAGCAATTTAGAACAGGCGATACGAATTTATGTTATCATATAAGTAATAAAGGACAATTTTTTTTTTCGTTCTTTTTAGAACTCACCAAACCTAATGTCCACGAAATTCCAGCGATAATTGTTCAATGTTTGGTAAAAAGAACGGCCACGCGACAGTGAATAGCAATCGACAACGGACATCATCGCGTCGTGCATGTTCCTTAAATTCGTTGTACGTGTTGTCGTAATTCTTACGGCCGTTCGTCGAGTTCAAAAGTATGTTTTTTTTCGTCAATAAACACACGCGCGCGCGCGCAAACGTATCGGACGGGTGTTTTATTTTCCAACGTGCAATATTCGCCCCCACACCTTAATACCGGTGGTGATAATAGATCGGGCGTTACGGGAGTGTCTCCAGTCAGTGCCGTAACTAGCTTTATGTACGCCCTTGGCAACCAATGTTATAAATTTATAATGAATTATTTATTATACATATATATATATATACAATTTTATGCTTGGAAGGGAGGATTATAAATAATACTTAAATACAGTTATATTTTAATTTAAAAATTATGTTATTTGTATTAATATTACATACATAATATATTATTGAAAAATTTATATTACATACCTAAGTATTATTATTTATTTTACATTATAAAAAAAAAAACCGAATAATTAAAAATTTACTTTGCGAGATTTAATAGACGCAAACTCTTCTATGACGTCATCATAATTTAAATGATTAGCTGTTTCTGATTCAATTGAGATTATTGCCATATTAGACAAACGGTCTTGGCCAACGGACAATCGTAAATAATTTTTTATTATTTTCAATTTGCTGAAACTACGTTCACACGAAGCAACGGAGACGGGAAGTGTTAGAAAAATTCGCAAAGCTATTTCTATGTTTGGGCAGGCATCGTTAAGAGTATAAGTATGAATTAAGTTTAAAAGCTCGAGTGGTGACTGTTCACATAAATCAGATGTTAATGATGCAGATTGGAACTTAAAACATTCTATCTCAGAACATAATTCACAGCTGCATCTAAATCTTTAGAGTATTTTAACGCGAGGTCAACAGAACATTTTTTTAAATATTCAGTGGACCATGATTGTAGATTTTTGCCTATTAAGAATGAAAAATCCGAAACAACATTATTTAGTTTTTCAAAACGTTTTTCTAAAATCATGTTTTCGCTTTATTAAATACTTAATGACTATATCCGTAAAATCATACCTTTTAATAATTTTAATATTAATATTATTTAAAATATTATAACTTTTAGTATTTATATAATAAAAAAATTGCGCCCCCAGCGCGATAATTTTAAACCCTTGGCCACCGCCCACCTTGCCAATGCCTAGATACGGCACTGTCTCCAGTTTTCGGTCGTCGTGTCGTCCCGCGACTTTCGCTTTTCACTACCACCGCGCCCGCGCGTTCACGTCGTTACCACCCGTCGTCCGTGTTTAATCGTTTTATTACCGCCGTCGAAACGCGTTGTCGTCGGGGTTTTCCTTCAAACGCAGTCGGCTTTCCCGGCCTAGGCAACACCCCCCCAGAGTTTTGGGAATCGTTCGACGATCGAGTCGCTGTGCGTTTCTCGTAGAAATGACCGAATGAGACCGGCGTGCACCAAGTTAGGCGTTCAGGTTAGGTTAGTCTACCAGCGTTTTTCGTACGGACGTTGGAACGGATCGGACTGATCGTGCCGGCCGTAGTTCTAACAGGACGACCGAAAAACGAATCGAAAACGGATGTTCACGGATACGGCAACCACCACTGACCGTGGCGCGTGTTACGAGCGCAGCCGTCACGATAACGGTGAAAACGCTGTTGCCGGTCAGCGAAAAGAAACGGACCGCGTGGGCGTGGACGAGTTTTAACGTCCAACGTTACTCCGCTCCGTCAATATCATACGCACAACTTTGTCCGAAATGAAAATAATGACGATGACCGTTGATCACCACGAGTGCAGTTCGCTTCCATACGTTTACGCGGAACCGCGTGACAGAACAAATCGTAAACGAATGCCGTTCTCGTCCGTTTCTGCATTTTTACATACAATGTCTCCGTACTGTTATGGTTCAACACGAACGTAAGATATTTAGAACGCTTTTACAACACGATGACTTATGCAACCGCCCGATCTCGTGTAATTACGTATATCCGATCATCTATCCCGGCGTATAGCCTGCAGTGATACACTACACATGGTACACAACGTTGTTCTGATTTTTAACAAATCGCTTATGAATTGTAATCTTGTAGATGTGATTCGTTTCTTTATTTTAAAGTTAACGTAATCGATTCGGATGAATCGATATTCTCAAACCCGATTTCACCGTACCTGACCAACATTTTTGAATTAAAAAATATATATATATATATATGTACGTATGATTTCATATTTTTTTCTTATTTTATCGTACCAGGTCAATGGTTTATATCCTACGCATCTAATTTACTATGGTTTTTAAGTGTAATTTTTTTTTCTAAGGGATACGAGGTTATTATTTATTGACAAACGAACACTCTTCCTCCTCTCCTCTTAAAAAAAAAAAAAAACCAAAAAACATATTACATATTTCAATATTACGAAGTGCATGCATTTAAATAACGAAAATATCGTACTTATACTAGAATATCGAATAATAAGTGTCCTCGTCGTTTCGCGGCAATTATTATTTAAGTATAGTTATCAATTACAATCTGGTTATATTTACACACACACACACACAAGAATCAATATTTAGTGAAATAATTATATGCAATCCGAATGCGATGGCAAACGATCGTTTAATTATATTCGATGAACATTGAATACACATTATGATCTGTCAACGATTAAAAATTAGTGTGAAAAAAACCCCGTTTCATCGTGTACACCATAGAACACGGTGATTATCATTCGGATACTCGTAAAACGGAATATTGATGCATGACATTACATTGATTCGTTTAGGTGGTGGCAATGCGGAGATACCGTCCGTACTCAATCTATCACGTTTAGATCGTTTCCGGAGCCATGAAATGCTTTGATTGTCGTCCAGTAGCTGGTCCGTGTTATTGAAGTTCGACTTCGACATTCTGAATTGAAACCGTTGAAGGTAAGACGCACTTATTTGTTTACGTTGAAATATGTTACATTCCAAGTGCTTGAAAACGAATTGTTGAAACGTTGAACATCCTCAAATCAGCATTTGTATATGACATAATACGTTTTGTATGTATAATTTTTTAAGATGCTTACACGATATCGTCAATTGATTCGTTGCAATGCCTTCGGGAATAATGTCGACGAATGTTAAAAACGCCAAACCTCTACATTAATTTTTGGATATTGTCTGGACGCTGTTCGATTCACGAGTATTTATTTTCTTTTAATATTTTACAGCGCTAACGCGCACATTATGTATAGTGCATTGCGTGTTATAACTTACGACGATGGCTATGAGTTTCGCGAATTTGCGTGTCGATCAATTTTGTTTTGAAAATATATAGTTAGTTAAGTACAAATATGATTCAAGTAAAAATCATTTTAAAATATAAATTCGTGTTTGTTGTATATTTTTGAATATTTTAGATAATGTTTATTATTACGTATTTTTTTTTTATATATATAATTATATGCGTTTTAGTATTTATGCAACATAAACACGCGTATAATATTATATGTATTTTATTTGGTTTTCAATGGAAAACTATAATCATGTTATTCTCTAAATATTATACATTTTTTTTTTATACATTCTTACTAAAAAACGACGAAATATGCCTTTCAAATGTAATTTTTAAAATTACGGTTTGTTTGTATGCTACTAAATGTTAGTCGAACAATTTTCCGATGTACGATTTGCTCTCTTCGGTTCGCGTTTTTTGCATTATTTCATTTATAAATCCTCAAAAATACCTAGCGAAAATCGAAAAAAAAAATGCCCTAAACAGACGGCGACGTCTTCCCAAAATAAACTGTTTTGCTTGGCTCAAATATATATATATATACATCGTCGTGAAAAACGTTCTGAACGTCAATAGATAACACGTGATAACGACGAAATTCGAATTGGAAACTACCATGCGTCGTACGCGTATCGTGTTGCAAGCACTATTACAGACCGTTTTGATTAAATTAAATGCGAAAAAAAATTTTTGACAAACCAATACGCGAAACGTTCATCGGCCCGGCGGGTTAGGTGGCCGTTTTTGTTGTCGAAATAGTCCACAGACTATTGCGCGCGTGCCGGACGGATCGTAAACATCGCACTTGTCGATGACTGTGTGGGTGCCGGTAAACCGGACCGACGGTAACGATTTCAAGCGCGATTTCGGGGCGACGATCCGTTCGACTTCACCCGAGACGACAAGCGTCGCGACAACGTTTCCTCAACACGGTTTTCAGACGGAAAAATCAGTAAAATATCGCCGTTATCGGCACGCGTTATGCACACGCGCGCACCAGTTTTATCGCGTGCGTGCGTACATATCGGAATACTGCGCGCGCCGTTTCAAGGTGAACGTGTTCCCGGGCCGTGTGTCCAAACACTGAATATCGTTCCTTTCCCGTCCGCGCCGTCCACCGGTTTCGTTCGTAAGAGAACGCCGCACCCTATTTTTTTGTCGGAGCTACGCCGCGACGGAAATACTTTACGTTATCATCACGAGACGGCTGGACAATGTGAACGCGACGATGCCGGTAAGCATCGGGTAAAATCTTCGTTCCGCGCAGAGCGGATCATATCCCGGTATCCTCTGTTCCGCGACGAATTGCGAAATCGAAAATAGTGAACGTGAACGTCGGTGAACGACTAACCGGTCGTCACGATACGATCGGATTATCAACCAGTTCGGACTCGCCCTAAACGAATGGGAAACATTACGCCGTTTTCAACGAGTCTACCGCGGCGCGTTCGTATCACAAAAAAAACACACTTCTCGTCGACCGTTATCACCGTTCGGTGTCCAATATTGGATCGTCCTCGATCGTCCCCGTTATCGGTTTGCCACCGCCTACGACCGAAAGATCGTTCAGCACGTTAAGCACGCTGAAAACATGGCCCGACTACGGCCGACAAAAGACCGTTTTCGTTCAGGACGTCATTCGCCGAGTTTGGAAAAAAAAAGCATAAGAACAAACGTTTTCATTATATATATATACATACAAATTATTTTTCTTTTCTTTTTTTAACATAAACGATTAACACTTTATGATTGGAATTATAATACACGATTTATTTTACTTTTCGCATCGCGTGTATCTGCGTGAAAACCACAACGGATCGATCGACTTTTCGAGTAATGTATGTTTGCCCCTGCCTAGATCGTTTTTACGCCCGTTTTTTTGTTTTGTTCGAGACGTAAGTGTATATCAGATCGAACAATCGGTACTATACGATATCCTATATAGTCCTACCAGTGCCGTAGCCAGAAATTTATTTCGGGAGGGGGGCATTGGGTTTTGTATCACTATTTTAGTTGTTATAAAATTAATTTTGCACGGTTTTATAACCATGGAGTATCTATAAACGTAGTGGTTATAAATTTTACAAATTTGGTCGATGATAACATGGATTAGCTAGTGGCTTAAACTTATATAAGTATATATATATAACTTTGGGGGAGGCACGTATCCCTGGTGCCCCCCCCCTGGCTACGACACTGAGTTCTACCGCAGTGTGTACTCTTCGAATGCCTATAGGCGGATGAGAACACGTGTTTGGAGGCGTTCGGTAAAAATGTCCAATTAACATCCGGGACAACAAAAATGTGTAAAAATAATATGTTAGCACGACGTTGTGGCGTGCCCGTTCGACTTAAAAACGCGTACGTGTTTCTAGTAAGATAAAAAAAAAGAAATGTTTACCTCTTCGATTCGTTTGCATACAATTCATTATTGTTATGCAGTTTAAAAAAAATGTTTAAAAAAAAAAAAATCGAAACAAGAAGTCTACGAATTGTAGAATTAATTTTCTTTCTTTAGCGTATTATTCGTGCCGACGCATTTTAATAATGTTATAGTAATCGCTGCATTCGCAATATTTACGGGCCCTACAATGAATTTTGATTCCAGACACGCATCTGTAATAAATAAATGTATGTTTATGTACGAATTTCATTTCATCATGACAAGTGTTTATTATTATGTATTTCAGTCTTGTAAATTATAAAACAAACATATATATTTATATACGAAATAATTTGATTTGTTGGCTTTGCATGTTTTCCTCGTATATTACTTGGTATCGTTTATACGAAATTGATGTTTACAATAATTTTACAAATCCTAATACTGAATGTTAAAAAGTAACATTCTCGTTTGATTAAATTATTTAATATATTTTAAACTTCGAGAAATCGATAAAAAATAAAAGATTTGAAATATTTTGTCGCTACAAAAAAAAAAATAACAGAAATACGAACATTGTATAAATATTACGTAAGCTCGGCAATGAAAAGATGATTTGAAAAAAAAATCGTTTTCGTAAAGTTTGAGTTTTCCCTAACTACAATAAGTTTTCGAGTCCATCAATCGTGTTCGTGACACTTTTATAATAAAACGAATTCTATTCGTTAGAGAATTCGTGTTTGCATTTCATAGAAGTACTACGCTAAATGAAAAATAATCGTGTCGTTAACGCGTTACGAGGATTTTTAACGAATTCGTTAAATTAACTGTCCGCGTCGAATACCAAACCATAATAATATTTAATAACATTCCTACGCGGTTGATGTTATTGTAGTTTCCTGTCGTTTATTTATATGCACTGTTGGCAGATTTGAGTTAATTAAAACAAAATTTAAAAAAAAAATAAAGTAAAACGTTTTGCTTACAAGGTGTTATCAGATATTTTTCAGTATACTTGATATAGCGTGTGAGTTATATATGTGAGTTTTGACGTTAAGTTGAATTATTCTTTCGATTGTTTTCGCCATTTTTAAGGGGAGATTTATTCAGCTACATAATACAATCAGGGGGGGGAGGTGGACACATTGTTCATTGTTATAATTATTTTTGAAAATAATTTTTCAATCGTCCATTAATCAAAGATCAAGTGTATCTAATCACGCCGTTTAACGCTTTACAATAATTGTAATGTTGTTTTCAATTTCTCATTTGTTAACCCAGTAAAACACTTACGGTTATGTACAAGTTAAACTGATGCGATTCGAATTAAGACTTTTGGTGATCAATTGAGTTTTTCTCTAGTTCTTTTCAGTTGTCTGTGTGATATTTTTTTAACTCTTTTATCGACTTTTATTTCAATTTAGTTAAACGCCTCCCGCACGGAATCATCGAAATAATAATAATAACAACAACAACATGATTTTCTTTTTCTTATACTAATTGTGTTCTTATGTTTACAAACAGAGCATGAAAACGTCAAACAGAATAAAATATATTATGTAAATTATGACGCACGTATTGTATTAACGTGTGCTTTACGACGTCAACGAACAAAATATAGGTTAAAAAATAATTTTCTATCACCGTGATTTTAAACTGTTGTTAAATTTTAGATCTGCATACATGCTGAGTCGACGCAATTAAAAATATTTGGGCTTGACCAATGTCTATGCTAAAACGTACACTGTAATTATCTCATTATTTACACGCTATATCACGAAGGAATTAAGTCAATTTCTATAATGGCTTGGTTGTGTGTATCAATTAAACTACAAAAACGTGTTTTTTTTTGTTAACATCATTTTCTATTTTTTACGTAAAATCGTTACGGATTCAAACGATTTGTATTGGTTGATGTTAGAATAGTCTGTCACTTGTGTTGTTAAAAATATTTTTGTAATTGTTAACGTAATCGAATTGTTAGATTTTTTTTTTTTTTTGAAACTTAATAGAAAAGTTAATTTATTTTAATTAAATCGTTTTGGTTGTACTCTTGGCGACATACGAGCAAACAGAAAACGATATCTTTTTTCAATCATGTTGACCAAAACGATTTGTACCTTCGAACAAAAATGGATTTATTTTTTTTATAAACTGCTGTCTTAATTACTACAAATCTGACGGAACGGTGTCAAGTTCTTGTGCTCGCTTACTCGTCTGCGCCAAGCCGAGTGATATGTCCATTGTTTTCAGTAAATTCAATTCGCAACTTGATTTCTAGAATGTCGTGAAAATACATATTAAAATGCGCGAAGTATATGTATTTAAAACAAGACGACTGTTTTTGGCGAAAGTCTCATCGAACCCATTATGTGTTCAGATCCGCACTGATGCAACGCCCCAACGGACGATTTCGAATGGGTTCAGGTACACCCACAGGGCATTTCGGGTTACCGGAAGAAAGTATAGGACCACATTAACGACACGCCCGGAGTCTTGAATACTCATTGTGAATATAATAAACTCACTGTTCGTTTTAAAATCGGATATTCGACATTTGCTTCCTAACGCTACTCGAATGGGGTTTCCGTTGCGATCGTTTTCCCATCACGGGGATACGTATGATAAATTATTCGTTTTTGTTGTCTCGATCGCATTTTATTTTTGTGGTAGATCTGTTTTTTTTTGTTCACATCGACAAAACTGTTAGACAATATTCGTTGTAGTTGGTGTTTTTCGAACTTGAATACGTATCTGAAGAAAACAACTCTCGTTATCAAATTCACGTAGACACTTATTCACTGCCTATTACGTAAGTGTATTTTTGACAAAAAAAAAAACCTATATATTTTGTATTTGTTTGGATACATTTATCATTATTATTAATTAAACTTGAATTGATATACAGGCTACAATAAGAAACGGTTGTAGTGAGTCTCTACCTACATTACGTTTTTTCCCCGGACAACGCGTGAGTCGAACGTATTTTGGGCAACTAACACACAACATTTCAGGGTCTTGGATATATATATATTACATTTGGTGGATATTTAATAATTATATCTTTCCAAATCACTCTCAGCGAACAAAAAAAAAAAAAATGTTTTTCAATGCACGGAACAAATATCTTCAGGGTATAAACTAAAAATAATAAAGGCGGTTTGACTGTCAGGTTTATAAAAATGATTAGTAAATTATTTCTATATATATATATATATATAATAAGTATAATGAAACCCCATGTGTTCGCTTTTGGCTAAATCAGGTCATATTATCCCCCACATGCTGTGAGCTAGTGGAATAAAAAATATTTTTTAATGATCCAATTTATTGGTCTATGGAGTACGGACTAAGGGTGAAGACAGGAAAATGTAATTATAGCTCTGAACTGACATGAAACCACATTTTTATATGTTTTCTCTAACAACGATTTATTTGATAAATTCGGTTGATTCATGTTTTTTTTAAAAATAATAATAATAATAATAACGACAATTATTGAACGAATACTATACTAGTATATATTTTTATTATTATTTTTTTTAATCGTTATCTTACGTAGCTGAAATTTAAAGCAAATTAGACATGTATTTGAATACTATTTAGTATTTATGTTATTTATTCAGTTTTCACTAAATGTTTTAGAATTATAAAATCTATTATCTTCATAATACTATGCACAATCGAATATTTTACGGTGGCCGATTTTTCACAGTGTCATTTATGTGGGATAACTGTTCATTTAATCACACACCCATGCGTGTATATTACGTGACGTACAAAACATATCGGCGAATGTGTTTAAATCGTTTTTAAACACTCGCGTGCTTTACGATTCTTACGTCACGAATAAACTAGGAGGAATAATAACTCTCAGTCGTGTACGCGACATAATCCAGCGTCCCGTGACTTTGATTTGCAGGACGTGTCCGAATCACGGATTTTCCGAAACGAAAACGCCCGTAACACGCGTCTTAAACTTAAGCTCGTCAAGCACGCCTCGGCCGTGCCCTCGGGTGGGGGGGAGGGGGAGGGAATCCGATCGGAATTCGATTTTTGCACAGTGGGCGCCCCGGCTCGTTGGCGCGACGTTAATCAAAGAATACCGGAGATCAAAAAACTCCCGGTTGCGTCGCTCGCGTGCGCGTAATAATAATAATAACAACGACGATCGTTATTTTATTATTCGTCTCGTATCCTTCAGCTTACAACGTAACCTCCCGCCGCGGTTGTACGTCTGGCCACGTATATCTTTCATTCCCTCGGGTCAGTCAAACACGCTGCTCGACGGCACATAATGACGGCGGCGTCATATCAATACATAACGTTGATACAACGGCAGAGTGTTACGCGGCGCGCGTGATTAGTTCCGACTGTTTGTGGGACCGCATAAAGGGTTTCCTCGGAACGGAATACAAATCTAATTAGACGTGCCGCGGCATTGGAATCGCACACACACGCGCACACGCATATATATATTATATTTGCCGACATGGGAGACCGCGGTCGAATCGCTGTTTCCCCCGGAACGTCCTCCGCTCGTCGACGTATATGCCACAGATGTGTGTATAACGCGGTTTCGTTTTCTTTTCCGACACATTCAAAACGAAATCGGTGTTGGTTGGGTGGTACCGCGTGATCGATATATACATGTCTCAGTGCCAACGTTTATCGTGTCTTAACGCAGACAATCCGATTGACAACGGTATGTGTGCGGTTTAAACGGTTGTCGGTCGTCCAGACAGTTTCGTTTCACGAAACCCATTGGACCTCGTCCTGGAAATTGGTTTCGCACAATCGTCCGGTTCCATCTCGCCGTGAAACGATCGCGTGTCCTGGTCGTTATCGGTTCCGAGATAATACACCACCGATTGTGAAAATGCTGATGTTGCGGATTGATATTTCTCCTTGGTGGCCTGCAGGTAAAAATGCAATAACTGCTATCCGCGGGAAATTGGTCAACGCGATTTATTTTTATACGCGTCCGGTAACTCGGCAGGAATATAGGTTATACTGATGAACTTGAAGTCATTTGTACCACGTCAGAACACGTTTAGCTACTTTCTTAGCCACATCGTTTGCCATGTGATTATGTAAATTGACGTTAATTTTCAAAGACAAAATTGTCTACGAATTTAGTAACCGTTCTCGGGTCTTCTGATTTTGCAATCACACCATACATTGTAAAATAATATCACGCCGAACGGCTGATAGCATTCGATAAAAATTAGTCCGACAAATAACCGACTTGTCGAGAAATGAAAACGTAATAGGTGTTAATACAACATTAAATCATTTTACGAGTATACTGTATCCGCTATTTTATTGCACGGTTTTAAGAACGCGAAACCGTATTGCGAGGTTTAATGGAGTCGTATAGTCACGGTTTATCTAAACGTTGGATAAACGGTTATTCGATGAGGACGTACAATATTGTTTTAATTTGCTACGTATTTAATTCGACTTGCTGGCGTTTTTAATAGGATGTCATATTAACTCCTGTACCATAATGTCAAGGGCAATTAAATAATAATAGACTAGATTTCAATATACCGGGTGATGCATTAAGAATGGTCGGTTCGTTTGCGCATAACAAGTCAATAGAAAGTCTTTTAGACGCACAAAATATCAGACACGCTTAGTAAATCACACTGTATAGAGATTCGTAAAGAAAGTTAGACGCGCCTCACGTTGATTAAATGAGCACAAGCCGCCACAAATCGTACATAAATATTTTGAATAGTGTCGTCATTGTATAAAATACGCGATGTCCGTCTCTGAATGTATTGCCGTGGCGAATCCCGCGACACGTTTCAAGCAAAATCGTTTTATGTTCCGTAGGCTATGGAGACAGACGTGAGTCAAGACTTCGAAGACTATTGGAACGAGTATAAGATCATTCAGGAAACAAGGCAGCTGGATAGTTACCTGGACGAGGAATGTCCGCCGGAACAGGAGTTCGCGGTCACTCATTTGCCGGAAGGCGCGGTGGAAGCCGATTGGCTGTCGTCCGCCGGTCTGTCGTTCTTGACCGAAGGATTCGACAATGGTCGCGAAGTCCCAGACTCTGAGCTCGAAACAGCGGTCAGACATCTCTCTACCAGACAAGCGGACGCCGTCAGGCTGAGAGTGCACTCGCTCAATCATACGGTCCGACAAAGGGGCAGACAGCTGAAGGCCAGGCACAAAAAACCTGATATCAGAGACGTTTTCCGCGACTTCGAAGTAAGCATGAGCGTTTCCGATAAGTCTGGGGAATTCGTTCGACATCAGACGAGTCGTTCGTATTTTACGACGTACGAGTTACGTCTACAAACGTTTACCCTTTATCGATGCGGACGTTGTCCGAAATAGTTGAATTTTAAACTGTACTCATAATAACGCATTAGTCTTACACCGTTCGTGACTCGTGAGACATTTCTTAGGAGATTATATTTACATTTAACAAATACATACATATAAATATCAATATCAGTATTTTTTCGTTATGGGGTAGTTGGAATTTATTATAAATTACGTTTCGATTGAAACTTTCCGGCGTCACAGCACTAAACACTAATTTATGTTTTCTTATACAACGGCATCGGATAAACCTTTATTACTACTTTCCTGTTTGATCCGTACATTATTTGATAACATATACTATCACCTAAAATGATTTTGTGTTCGCAGTCTAATATTATTGTCGAGCGAAGGATTAAAGAAATTAGATTATCCATTGTAAGATAGATAAGTAGAGGATAAAATCCATAATGATGATATATATATATATATAGTTAAATTACATAAAATACATTGTTTCTTACTTTATGTCCGTTATTTATGTTTCCGAATTATTCATTCAACGTTGCATGTTTTGTATTCACCATTACTAAAAATTGATCTAACAAGAAAGCGACACGTTACAATTTCGGATAAGCCGCGTGTTGGATCATTTCTAAATACAATTTATGTAGGTAACCAGTTGGAAGTTGAAACTACAGAACAACATATTATATTTCAAAATAAGTCGGATTAATAAAATAATGCAAATGCAATCCTTCAAAATTAATAATGATTTATAGTCTCATTCAAATAAATTACATATATATATCTTTACAGTAACATTTTGTAATTTATATTAAAATATACATCAAACACGTGCACGTTACATTCATTATATAAATATATTTATGTTTCTGTTGATGTTTGTCGCCGTTATACATGCAAGGTTTATGTTTTACGTTTAATATTCGTCGAACATCGAACGACGTACGTCATAATGTTGCATACATCGTACAAGTGTTCAAAAATGTGATTGTGTTTCGACGTCGAATCTATATTAGACCGTCGTGGTAATACATTGAAATGTTACAAATCTTTGTAAACGATTAAATAATAGTTGTACAAAATGTGTATCGCGTGTAAAAAAAAAAAAAAAAAACCTGTAATCGACACTAAAATTTTATTTGATAAAATAAACTATACCTTAATTTATATCGTAGAAAATTCCGGTCAACGCGTGATATGAAAAGTGTTTTCGGTCAATCGATAGAGCCCATAGAGACGGTAAAAATATCAAGTTGCAGTTAAATAAATTGCGTATCGGTAGATCTCGCGTTATGTCAAAGCGATTCCTTAGTCTTAATTTTACAACTCGGATCAGTGTACGTATCTGACATGTGTTGTCCATTGTTTCAGAGTTTGAGTTCTAGCTCCAGGTCGAGAAGCGCGACGCCGGATTCGGACTCGAACAGTCCGCCCATGTCATGGTCTCAAACGGAAACCGTATTAGTAGCCGCACCATTATCAAAGTGAGTAGTCATTTTTTTTTTTTTTTTTTAGTTCAATAGGTTGCTGACCTCTCGCGAGTTCTGCGAGAAATCGCACAAACCGTACAAATGAGTAACAAACAATAAATGTAGTAATCGACTATTAAACACGGGTAACATAATAATAATAATAAACGTACTTGTCGTGTGATAAACGCGTATACGTATGCAAAACAAGTACCGTATGCAATGCAAATATCAAAAAACACAAGTCATTAACGCAAAATTAATGATATTTCTTATCTCCTAGCACACGTACAGTTTCATTAATCGATTACGCGCATTGCGTATACGAACGCGCGCGGTTTCAATACGATTTGCAAACGTTTATTTCATTTTTGTATTCGCGAGTCGTTAATCAAACGCAATAATAAAAAATGAAAACAAAAATAATAGGTATTAATACGCGCCCAAAGAAATTAATTCGATATGTAAATGGCGGTGCTCTATGTATTATTATATTCTTACTGCGTCGTGCAATTGAATATTATCGTGTTTATTTCAACGTCCTACTTGATATGCTACAGGACGGTTTACGAGCACTTCATTTTTTAATTAAAATTCGTGTTTCACGAGCACCATAGAATATTATATAACCATACAATATTTTATTGAGCATTGATATATATATATATTTTTTTTTATTTCATCGTACGTTTCGAACATAAACTGATCTGCGCAATCGAATACGAGTCTTATGAACAGTACGTTGATTTGTTCCAACAATGATTGACGAATTTCAAGATTCCGAAAACCTATGGGTCGACGTGTATGCGGTATATGAGCGGGTGGGTAAAAACGATTCTTACGACGAAACGATGTACTAAACCGGTGGTTCCCGAAGCGGGCGATATTACAGTCCAAGGGGGCGCTGCTAGTTAGTATGATTCAAGTGGGCAATCGTTCTGTGAGCGCAGTTTGGCGGCTTTTAATAAAAAAAAATGAAAGAATGTTCCTCACACAAATAGAGCCGAACGTTAATAAACTAATGAAAAACTATATGCGTCCTTCTCATTAAAACGTATATTTATTTTTATTTTTATTATAAATAAGTTGTTAAAATATGCGTTCAAAAATAATTAAATACGTTGTTGCATTTTTTTTTATATACTTATATTAATTGATTAAGGTAAAATTCAAGGCGTAGGGGGCGGTGAGATTTGGTTTTTTTTTTTTTGTAAGTGGGCGGTTAGGGAAATAAGTTTGGGAACCCCTGTAATAAACGAATGCATATCGACCGTTTTTCCGTAATTCCATCCAATTGCTTAATACATATATATATTTTGTTCGTTTAAATATTTAATCACTAACCTGTATTTCATGGTGTATACTTTTAGTAATTTATTGGATACGAGTTGATTACATATTCAGCCCGAGGCTTAAACGATACTCGCTAGACATTATGTCTATTACGTATTAGAATTCGTTATGCTAAATAATATATTAATCACCATAAATCATATTGCCTGTTTTCAAAAGAATGTCAACCCTCAGCAACGCAGATATTTTGAGCCTTGAATTGATTTCAATATTATTCTAATTCAATGAATTCAAACAAATTCATATATATGTATAAAATAACACATTTTTTTTTTTTTTTAAATATTTGAAATTTAATAATCTAATTTTGATTATCGTCAGTGGAAAAATATACCCTGCTTGTGAATGGTTTTAAAATCCGAGCAAATGCACAACGCTATGAATTAAACGACGATACGTCATTTCGTTTTTAAAATACATATTTTGGTCGGTAAACGCGGTTGAAAAGTAATACGTCTTAAACAATCGTCTTTAAAAATAAAAATGTCGATTATTTCGTAACGCGAAAACGGTAAATACGTTTCACGTTTACCACGACGAATCATTGATACGCACAGCGCACGAGTTACGGGAGAAGACGTACGAAAATATGCACGACCTTTTTTTTACCCCGTATATATATATAACCTAACCTTGCATTCCGGATTACGGCCGTAACGACGCCGGAGAACATTATTATGTCGTCGGGGGGGGTTTTTTTTTTTTTTTTTGTTGTCGTTTGGAAATCGATTTTTGATGTCGTTGCCGGTGTAACAGGATAATCTTACCTCCCGTATAATCTTACCGGGGGGGTAAGATTTTCCTAGGATAATTGTACCCCCGGTATGATTTTCCTAGGATTATCTTACCCCCCTAGGGGGGTAAGATTTTCCTAGTATAATTGTACCCCCGGTATGATTTTCCTAGGAAAATCTTACCCCCGGTAACATTTTCCTAGGATTATCTTACTCCCACAGAGGGGTAAAATTTTCCTAAGATAACTAACTTACTTAAGATTACTATTCCTTTGCTAAATTTTACTAGGTTAATTTTAAAACCAGTTTATCAAGTTTTTTATTGATTTGTATAGTTGTATATTTATTATACACGTTCCTTTCTGCTCTTAAATCTTACTCACCTAATATTTTAAGTTGCATTCTTATAACTTACGTTCAGTGATGTTTTCATCAATATTTTTGATGGTATACTAACTCGTTGAAAAACAGAGTCTTTAAACTGCTTTCATCGTTTTTTTTTTTTTTTATTATAGGAAAAAAGCACGGCAAAGTTGTTACAATATCAGTTATCATTAATAAATAATAATATTATTAAATAATGCAAATAAAAAACCAAACCGTTTCTACTATATATAATATTCATTAAATTCACAAAGTACACAAATAAAAATGTATTCGAAGTTTTTTGATATTCTGGAATTTTTTTCCAAAACAAAGGATTTTATAAAGTGAGATTAAAAAAGATGGAGAAATTAAAAATTTTAATCTAACTACGAAATTATTTTTACGGTGGTGTAAATATAAAATATATTTTCCAAATTTTTATTTTTATTTTTTTTTTAGTGAATCAAAAAGCAAGAGTTTAATCCTATACTTTATACAATTATTTTGAAGATTTTAATACCATATATAAAATTTTTATAATAGTATAATTTTTTTGCTCAAGGATGTACAAATTATATCGATGATTTCTAAACATAATTTTGAGTATATATATTATATACATAGTATTCTCTATGGAAACACTACTGCTTACCTTTTACAGTTCACACATAATTGCATAACATCTATTTTTTTAACAATTGTTACCTATCACGATAATTTATACAGTAATTCAGAAAAATAAACAAAAAATAATTATAAACAGAACTTCTATTATATGTTTATTAATAATATTAAAAACCAAATTAAATGCCTCATGTCTTTGGGCCAAATAAAAAAAAAATAATAATAATAATAAAATAAAAACTAATAAAATAATATTTTATTTTATTACCTCCCCCTCCCCCCGGTAATAATGTACGGAAGGTATAAATTTCCAGTGACACCTGGTGTGAAAATATTCTTAGACTTTATTTTTACTACAAGGTGTATGATAATCCTAAAAAAACATTACCGTTTAGGTAATATATTATGTATAATACACTAGGATAATCTTACCTCCCGTAAATGTATTAAACAAGGGGGGTAAGATTATCCTAGGACTATTTTACCGGGGGAGGTAAAATTATCCTAGGATAATCTTACCCCCCCCCGGTAAAATATTCCTAAGATACATCCGATAAATGTATTAAACAGTGGAGTGATGTTATATTAATATAATGTTAAACATAATTTATAATAAACAATTTTGGATTTATAGTGAAACACAAATTTTCCCTGTGAACAAATTTTTTATTAAAATTCATAGCATATTTTCAATTTGAAAATTTCATAAGAGTTTTAGAAAAAAAAAGAAATTATTCAAATGTCACTAACTTGTTCTACCTAGCATAATTATATTATATATATAATTTGTATTTAAAACACATAACTAAATAAATTTTAATTCGCAGATATTTTAAGTAATAATAGGAAATTAATATCATTATAATATAAATATTGTTTGCTTTTTAAGTTAAATTAATTACTTAATGTTTTAATTTGTATGTAATATAACAAAACGCTTCAAGAAAAATGAAAATATATAAAAATAAAATGTAACTTATATAGTTAAACATTAATTTGAACAAAAGTAATGCGTTAAGTAACTTAATTTTAACTTTAAACTCATTAATGCCCAGCTTTGACAATAATCACACCTAAATAGTTTATATTTTAAAAAGTTTTTAAATTAACTATTGATAAATTAGGTACATTTTTAATAAATTAACTGTAGTAAATTTGAGAATTCACTCCAATATATATATTTTTAAATTCATTAAAAAATCAATTGTATATGTACACAGATACACACAAAACAACTTAAAATATTATATAATAGGTAAATTTAAATGATACAAGCAAATAGATTTAAATTTTGTCAAAATATAATTATTGTTTTATTATAGGTAAGATTATCCGGGGGTATGATTTTACTGGAACACCGGCGCGCAGTCCCACGTCAAATCAATCGTACACGCACTTGACGAGATATTGATTATCCGGAACCGCGGCACGTGGGCAGTCCGCGGATGGCCAGGTCCGCGGGGTTAACCGGAGTGTAATTAAGTAACGGCAACAACGAATAATCGCCGACGGGAACGCGCGCGCGTGCACGAAACGAAACGTAACGCGGCCGTCGTTCGTTGCGTCGTTTCCCGAAAACCATACTAAAACTAAACGAAGTCAATATTACACACGCGCGCGCACACAAAACACAGGGACGTACGAGCCACAGTAACATTTTACGGCTATCGGATAGTGAATTCCGTCGATAACGTAATCGGATGTGGGCCGGACGACATAGTAAAGCGGTCTCAAATTGGAATTATCTACGGTCCGTCGTACGTTTCTTCGGGAAAAGTTCGCGGGCCAAATTGTTTAATGTCGGTTTTTTATTTTTTTTTTTTTTTTACTCGTATACTAAAGACTAAAGGCACGTATAAATACAAGATCCATTTCTCTTAACGTATTATTGCATCGTTGCTGTTATTATATTTACCACCAATAACATTGCTTACGAAAATATTAACAAATCAGTCGTTTGTTTTACTTTACCGCTCGAGACAATTGTGACGAACATTGACTTTAACTAAAATTTAAAAACCGTGTCTAAAAGAATCGAGATTAATTATTTCGTTTTTGTTCTCGAGCTGCACTCGACACTTGGCAACTCTTCTTTTGTGCCGGGCCGTCTATATTTGCACAAGAATTTCCGGACGCCAAATGTAGTACGGATTACAATCTTACGTTTGTTGTTTGATTGCGACTTTTAGATTGATTTAACTTCGCGGGAGAGAAAAGCCTTTACGTTTTTGTACGAAATACAAAAACAGAAATGGACCGCCGGTGTATAGACAGTCGAGTTCTCGTCAAACGCGCCGAGTTAAAAATCCTTATAACTCGGGCTTGTCTCGCGACGAATCGATTTTCATTAAACGACACGAATTGTCGGTTTCCGGACCAACGCCGTTCACGTCGGAACGTTTTCAACCGTTTTGGGTTTGATTGTTTGCGGAACAATCTAGACCGTTTTTCCGCCAACGTCGAAATGCAGAAGGCAAACGTCCACAGTCGAAACGGTTTAACGGCGACGTGTATTCCGGCTGGTCGCGCGGTCCGTAATAAAAACGCGTATAAAAAGTTCGCGGCTCCGCGTCGAGAGTGTAGTAGCGACGATGTCTACGAATTTAACTGCGCCCACGACGTACGTTTATGCAATATGCATGTTCGACTGGAACATACGAAGTTCAGACTCCCGAGAGCTTTCGACGCGATTTGCCGCCGATCGACGCCGAGAGCGATACCGCGTGCAGACTTTAAACGCGCCCGGTGGTTGATAAGCCATTGACTGTCCACGTCAAGTCCTTACAGTCCTAAGGTCGGAAGACGTGAGTGAGTGCGCGTTGCTCGGAACGTACGGGAAGGCACGAGCGTCGTTCCTCGCCGAACACGGTCACCGGTCATCGCCCAATTTGCAGAACACCGAATGAAAAACCTTTACACTGCACGCGTCCAAAGTTAAATTTCCTTAACGCGACTTTAAAAACGATGACGATGACGATGATAATAACAATATAATATGTATTTGAGGTCTTTAAGTGTCTGATAACTAGAAAATAACTAGGCAGTTGTTGTAGTCGACCAGCATTCACTGTATTATGTCGTCGCGATACAAATTGTATGTACAAAATGAAAGTATCCATTGTTACTCACGCGATTCCGTGTATAATAAAAACTTTTATTTTCATCCACATTACATTATGTAAACGAATAGTAAGTGTATCAATTATTTCCTAACTCTCTTTGAGTACACAACTTATGAAACATACGAACAACAAAATGAACATTTTATGTATTATTATTTTGAGTAGTAACGTGTTACGGACTTATAATACTTAAAGTAAGTTATTTTTTTAACATTAAATTTTCTTTCTGGCTTTTACGGAAGCAAAGTTATTCGTTATTCATAGCGGGCGCGGGTTAGGTTAGGCACGTGTCCCGCTCGCCCAGCTCTTGCGCCGACCCGGAGTGGCGTAGCCAGGATTTCGAAATAGGTTGTAGGGCCAAAGCCAAAAATTTTTAAAAAATACTCAACAATTAACAATAATAATTTTTATTTTTATTTTTATAGCAATTGTTTAGACTTAAATATTTTAATTTAATAACATTCATTTTGACAAGTTACTATCAAACAAATTGATAAGAATTAAAAGCAATAATCCGTAGCACATCTTCCAAACGTATAAAATAAACTATATAAACACGTAAATACGTTGATATGGCCAATGGGGGGGCATGGTCCACTGGTCCCCTACCCCATGACTACGTTACTGCGTCCGACCTCTCGAGGGGGACCGGCACTATCGTTGCCTAAGGTTTGCTACGAGGTACACCGTTTTTTTCTCTTTTTTGTTAAAGAACATCGTTTATTGAATCAATCAAAACTACATAATTTTTCCGTTATATTAATAAACAATGCATTTAGCTTCCACCCTCAGGCGTCTTATATACGAGTACATATCACTCACGCGTGGCGGGATTTTCAATTCGTTTGTCCATTTCAAACATTCGCCGACTGGTCTCGAAACGGTTTTATAATTTTCCCAACGAGTCGACGGGATAATCGCCAATGACCGTAATTACGATAACATCGCCGGTGCGATAAAAATAGAAAACGGAACTTTCCGGACGTAGCTCGTACTTCGGGGCAGCCCGGCCGCTGTACGTCCGTCACTGTGAATCGGAGCTCAATTGGAAATTTAAAAATTGCGTTCCAAAATGAAATATCCTATAGCACAATATCGTGAGGGGCACGTTAAAAAAAAAAAAAAAAGTCTCTATACATTTTTTAATAGAATAGTATTCCACAACATTTTATATAAATAAACAACTAATAGACCAATTTAGATTTAAGCAAGAATAATGATATGTAAAAATCAATTGTATGATAATATGGTATCTCACAACGTATAAAAAAAAAATTATAATGTATTCACGCTATACAAGGATACGTCGGCACATGATGATCGCTAAAAACATAGAATTTTCAAAACGGTTCGCCAATTAACAACGACGTTGTTTATCGACAATTTGTGCTGCCACAGATATACAGTTTTATAACTCTGACAGAATAATAATATTCTGCGATAAGTGATACACAAGATAATAAAATTGACATTATCAATTATGTGGTTTATATAGCAATAAGATATGAATAATAATAATAACATAAAATGTACAATTTTTTCATGATTTTTTATCTATGTTCCCCCCCAGGTATAGCTGTTTTTTAGCGCTCCCTCGCGTTCCTTTGAAAATTGTAGTAAAGGGACGCTAGTCTTTTTTTAAACATAGTAGAGGAACTCCGTCCTCCCCAGCCCCCGATTCGAGTACTGGTGCACATAGGCGCAGAAACGAAACGTCAGCTCGGATATCCGCTCGTGCACGCGTTTGTTTTAAAGCCCAGTTATTACATTTGATTAATAACGGTGAATTTTACTGAACAACACGGTCATAATTATTTTATTGGACACGTTTTCTTTCTGAATTATTATTACACGGTCGTGACACTCGTGTATCAAAGAGCGGACAATAACTGTTATCGGAAACTACGTATTTATATATCTGTCGAAATCACTTGAAATTATCAGCCACTTACTTTTTAACGAACACGTAATACAAATTAACCGTTTCCTCTCGTTCGCGTTTTTCCGTATGGACGTCACGGCGTACTCAAATGAAACGCACTATATTCGTTTGGATTTATTAAAGATTTGAATTCGATCAACACATGTTACTGTTGTGTACTGTTGTAATCGGTGTTCCGTTATCATGGCAATATTGTAAGTCGTGCTCTACACAAATCTATCACGAGAAGAGACTGACGTCTGTAGTTTGCAATTTGTCTAGCCGGACGAATTCGGGGAGACTCAAGCGTGTCGCCGAGTGTAAGTTTTACGTCGACAAATAATATCGACTTAATATATATATATATATACGTATGATAACCATTACGCCAAGCACTTATAGACGAATAATCGAGTGTTTCGTTGACGTTGTTGCGAGCAAGGAAGGAGGATCCAATCTAAACGGGTACTGTGAATTTCAAGTTGAGTGTCGCGCGTATTCGTCGATTACTATCTCGCCAGACACCAGACTCGACGGGCTCGTAAACGGACTTATATATATATATAAACGTTAGGCAATTGGTTGTTGACTAAATACGTTATGAGGAGAACTCGGTTCACGTGACCGTTAATCTGCACGTACACGTACGCAACGGACGTATGCGGAATTTCGTTGCCCTGGGCTCTCCCCGTCCCCCGTGGCCTCTACACCTCATGTGAAAAAAAGCGATTTTATCAGTACCAGTATCTCGTGTAAAAGCAACAAACAAATAAGTTACACGAATCAACACGACGTCGATGGCTATGAAAACAATAACATATACAAATGCATCGTATCGGTTGATGTCCGACGACATTAATTTCCCAAACCGCGCAATGGAACGTCCAAACGAGACCCTCGAGAATTAGCCGCCCGCCGCGTGCACGTCGTTTCGCGTGATGAAAACACACGTGGACGAAACCGGATGTCGGAAAACGTCCGACGCGAAACAATCGTGTCGATCGTCTACGATTCCGCGTCACGACCCGACCAGCGCGGCCATCTTAATCGAAACGACTTCAATCCTCATTCTGTCGCATCGAGTAATGAAATATTTTCCAAAACGTTTACTTGCAAATCGTTCGCGCGATACACCGAAATGAACACAATAAAGTCTGTCTTCGTATCTTTATCGAATGTCGAATCGCGTGGCGGTCCCCGGCCGCTATCGGAACGATTCATTGTCCTCTACGGAGATGTTCGAGATATTTAAGAGCCGTACAGTGTAGGTGTATTATATTATGTGTAACCCATCGATTTTTAAGGTTCGCGTATCGTTCAATAATTAAACTGCAATACACGTAACGAAAACAATTATATACGTACTTTGATAAAAAGAGGTCCCGAAAAATCCCATAGCTACAATTTCATTTTAAATCGTCTTTCTACAGTATCGTGGATAAGAGTTAGAATTATAAAACGATACTAATAAAAAAAATTTAACAAGAGTCTCCGAAACGACGCTGCGCTCTGTTCGAGATGAAACGTTTTTTTGTTTTTTTGTTTTTGTTTACTCTCAACACGAACGTACACGTCTCGGGGACCACGTAAGTTTCCCGGTCGTCATTTAACGCTCCCCCCCCCTCCCCCTTGTTTTTATACGCGGCGGCACGTGACGACTTATCACTCGGTCAACACTTAATTTCGACCGTCCCCCCCGCCCGGTTGTCGGCAAACGGTAAGCACAATTTCCAAGGCCCTGTTGTGATCACACACGGTCGCGCAGTCCGCGCGCGTATTTAAGTACGTTTCTATTATTTTCTGTACTCTCCGCGTAAAATTTTCCCACCGGTCAAGGTTGTCGTTAATAAGCCGCGGACACGACAAAACAATGGACTACGAATTAAACACCGCGAAACGAAAGCGAGTCACGTTTTATGCCGTTTGTTTTGGCAAACCCATTTTTTTTACAATAGCTTTTGTTCCCTCTCCCCCCCCCACCCCGTACGTCTAACACGTTATTTATTGTATCCGCGAAAACCAAACACGACACGACACGTCTGGAAGTACGTGTTTTTTCGTACAAAGTTCGCACGCGCAAAAGTGAAATCGTTCATTTCGGCCGTTGAACGAACACGAGTCGCTGATCAATTAATTAAGCATATGACGCGCGCGCCGGGCGAACTCGGCCGACTGCGACGGTTAGGTCGGGGAATCGATTTTCAACGTCGTAATGTGCGGAAGAGGACACGCTGTCATTATCATTCCGACCCGCGGCAGTAGCGGATTTTCAAAAATTTTCTGGGGGGAAGGGTCCAAAAAAAAAAAATAAAACAGTACATCAAATTAATATAAAAAAAAATAATTGTAGTATTTTTTTGGGTACTGGAATATGGATCGCTACGGAGTGCCCGGGCGGGGGGAGGGGAGGAGGTCCAATATCCTAAGACCCCCCCCACCCTCCCGTAAATCCGCCACCGGACCCGCGGTCGACGTGAATCGTATTTCGCACGCCGTGGTGATTCCACTCGCGGTCGGTCAGCGGTATCGGCGAACCCGCCGAGAACCGTCTACGTCGGAACGCGTGATTTCACGCGTTACCCGTCGATTGCACCGTTTTTTTCCACGGCGTTTTCCAGGTACACTGGTCCCAACCACGATCCGAGGGTTTATTCGAAGAAAGACGTCCGCCGAATGCCCAGTGCGCCGGTACTACCGTCCAAAGACATATTCCGCAGGAGCAATCGGAGTAACAGCGGCATCGTGGCCTCTGAAAGCGGTAAGCCCATCGACGTGACCTGTCCCCGTTGTTACCGGCAATCGTGATAACGTCCAAAAATAACAACCAAAAGCCGTGCTACGTCTAGCTAGAAATTCAATACATCCCTCGTTACCGGTACAACGTGATTTTTCAAGACGGGTTTTAAACGAATATACGTACAACAGCACCGACCGAATGTAATGAAAAATAAAATTAGTAGTTTTTCAATCGTCCGGTATATCTAACATTTCGTTTATGACACGTTGTTCATTACATACTGTTTTCATCACGCGAACATCAAATAATACACGTTGTTTCAATTATCTGTTAACCCCTTAACGATCATCTAGCTTTGATTTAATCGCCGACATTTGTCTGCTTTTCAAACTCTATTTAACTTTCATTTCCAAAAGATAAATTACTTCGTTGCCATATTTCGACTGCTCGAAAAAAAAGTTGTCGATGATTGTACATGATTCACAAACGTTATTTTCGCAGACGGCATAACAATGGTTGGTTTTCAAAGACTGGGCACTGTTCGCGGCTTTAAGTTTGAACAGCGGCCACTGCCTATGGTCAAGGACAGAAACCGCAGCGGCAGCGATCCACTACATTTATACACGAGCTCTTCCGACGAGAACGTCCGCTCTCCCAAGTACAATTAGTTCAACTGTCGTGGTGCATCTCATATACGACCCTAACGTGCTAATTTATTTTTTTTTCTGCGTTCACGCGGCAGTATGGATTTAGTGGTTCCTCAATCCGCAGGACTGACGCGCAGTCATGGTTGTTTGTACGAACCGAACGACAACCACCGGGACGGTTCTCAATCAATGGGATTCGAACAGATGTGGCAGAACAATAACTACCATTTGGAGGTAGTCTACACTACAATTACGACTAAAACGTATCAGAGTAATTATGATTTGATATATATATATATATTTTTTTTTGATTATTAATAGAAATCGTATTCATCCATCGACGAAAACACTGGGAGGACTTGGCCGGATTCCCTGAGCGACGAAGACTTAGCAAAACTGCGTCCTCTGTTGTTCCTCGAACTTTCCGCCGTGTTCGACAGCGCTGGCATACCGTCTCACAAAGGCAAACCGCATAAACGCAAAAGGAGAGAAGGTGATTGGAGTGTTGAGCGTTTTCGAAAAATCACAAATCGTATTCATTGCGTTTTTTTTTTTTTTTTTACTTACAGAAGGTACGATTTTTGGCGTTTCGTTGTCGACGCTAGTCGACCGCGACGAGACGATTGTCAACCGCCGCGTCCAAGTACCGCTGATTGTCCAGAAGGTCCTGGGACAGCTGGAGAAACGTGGTCTGGGCGAACAAGGCTTGCTGCGCATGGCGGCCCCGAAAGCGAAAGTCGACAAGCTGTGCGGCGCGGTAGAGAAGTTTTTCTACGTAAAGCACGAAGAGGTGGATCAGACGTTAGAGAACTGTTCCGTGCACGATCTAGTTGCGCTGCTGAAACGATTGCTCAGAGACTTGCCCGGGCTGTTACTCACCCACGAGCTCGTCAACTTGTTTTACCAGAGCTACTGTGAGTACTGTCCAAAAAACCGCTCGGACGTCCGGTCACGTATCTTCGCGCATTTTTTCTTTTTTTTCAAATTTCTAATCGCTCTGTATAACCGCAGCCGTACCCGACACCGTAAGGGCTCTGAACCTACTGGTGCTGCTGTTGCCCACGGAAAACAGGGCTACCCTGCGTGCCCTCCTTCAGTTCATGTCTAAGCTGGTCGACTACCAGCAAGAACACGACCTAGAGAACAAGATGACCGAACACAACGTGGCCATGATCATCGCGCCGTCTTTATTCCCGCCTAGGTAAATTACGCACGGCAGATACGCGCGCGCGAAACGAGCCCGCGCGATGTGCTTGTTCGAACGCGGCCTTTTATTGCAGGTCCGTGCATTTGGAGAAAAAAGACTTGCAGTCGCATTTGGACCAGGCCGCCCGTAGCTGTCGTCTAACCGAAACTCTGATGAACCACATCGAAGAGTTGTGCCTAGTTCCTACCGACCTCATGACTCAGCTTAGGCATAACAACGAACTGTACCAGTGCAGACTGAAAGAGAACAACAATCCCGTTAGTACACTGTTTGACTTGATATCGATGTATTTAACATCGCGCCGACGCGAGAGAAAGAAAAAAAAAGAAGCGCTTTTGGAATTAAAAAATAATCGTTCGTTGTTCGCTGTTCTTAAATGTCGTGGCGATTGTACAGGTCAGAAGGTTTCTCGGCAAAAAGAAAACTGATATTGTCATCAAAAAGATTAACAACGAGGTGGATTATCAAGACGGAGTGGTCCGCGTTGACGCGCCTCAGTTTCGAATTCTCGGCATACCCTTGTTGTTATCCGACACCACCACGGTCGGTGACGTAATACTCAAGTACGTATTTGTTCAGTCTGTCAGACTGGAATAGCGCGCGTAAAAACAAAACGAATTTTATGTCAAAGGATCGTGGAAGAAGCTGCCAAACAGACGGTGACGAAGAACGGACTCGCGGCCAAATCCGGCCGCAAAGATCACAAGTCGAGAGCCCTAACTGAACTCGCTCCCAATGGAAACTTGTCGTGCTTGTTGACGACCGCTGACCCTGACATGGCCACTAGGACGCATTTCCTATACGAAACCGGCGGCAACATCGGTAAGATATCAAACTTGATCGCTCGCGGTATTAATGCAAACTTTATGTGAAATCTGTTCGCTTCTATATATACATATATATATATCTACGCATATTCAGGACATTAAAATTACTCCAAAAAGTCTAAATCATGTTTCGAAATCGGCGATGAAACTGAAATTGTCGATTAATTCCCTGTAAATTAATCTGGAAGTCGCGTAAAAGCTAATGTTTAGATTAGTGTCAATCATCAGATTCGTTTCAGAACGTACGGACCATTTATTATTTATACGGTCCTAATGTATGCGTCGAAAAGAATTGTTTGTCTTGTAGCGACATTTCGTTCGATCCTAGAACTCTCGGGGACTTGAAACGCGTAAGACAACAAGAATCCGAGAACGCTCGACCCAAACTC
Source organism: Schlechtendalia chinensis (assembly GCA_019022885.1). NCBI lineage: Eukaryota > Metazoa > Arthropoda > Insecta > Hemiptera > Aphididae > Schlechtendalia > Schlechtendalia chinensis. Next base: position 29,517,307 of record CM032339.1, read on the forward strand.
ATAGTTTGTCCTACGAATACGCGTAAAACGTCGTGCGTTCCTCAACATTATTTCGAAGGGCCGGCACTGTCGACATTCGTCAGCTTACGTTTTTTTTTTTTCTTTAAAAATTCAGTTTCGTGATGTTCTGATGTTTCAAACGCAGGCCAATGATTTCGAGACGCTCAATGGTCCACTACGACTCCGATAGTCGCATAAATATATTCGGTGTGCCATACGTCCGTGAAGTTAGCGGCGCAAAGTTAATATTTTTCAATAAAACCTTTCCAACAAATTTGTTTGTCATTGTTGGATAAGTCCCGAAATTTGTTGAACATTTTTTTAAAAGTTATAGGATTTTTTTTAAATGCGCCACCAACTTCACGCCAGCGGCGCATTTAAAAAAAATTATATAAAAAAAACTAATGTCCGACAAATTTCGGGACTTATCCAACGGTGACCAACAAATGACCAACAAATTCGTTGGAAAGGTTTCATTGAAAAATATTAACTTTGCGCCGCTAACTTCACGGACGTCCGATCGTCCGGTTTTAATGCCGGCAACGTAATGTATTCACGCGAATTGCGTGTGATTGCCCCCACAGGTCAACGCCGTATAGAGCCTACCGCCAACATGATGGCTGTATACCAGATGAACCCGAACGCTCAGTGGTTCGTCAAATGCGATCATAGAAACGGCATAACGCACATATTATGATCAAACTTCGAGTGCAAATTATTAGTGCGATTCATTACTTTGTACCTAATCGTACTGTCTTAGAAGAGTGTGAAAACAAAAAAATCCAATCATTTTTGTTTTGTTTTGTTTTGTTGAGAATTAAACTGAAATTGTGTACTGTGGATTCTGTTAATTTTCATTTTTAATTCGATTATGATTATACTTAATATTATTATTATTATTATTATGAGTATTATTACTATGAGTATTATTACTATTATTATTATTATTATTATTATTATTATTATTATTATCATTATTATTTTATCATTATTATTTTTATTATTATTATTATTATTATTTTTTTTTTTTATTATTATTTGTATTATTGTTGCTACTTGTTTGTATCAATTATGACGTAATCTATTTATTTTTATAAATATTTTTTCTTTTACTGTCGAACAAAATGTTGTATGAATAAAGAACAAAACAAATGATATAAACAATTTTAAAATTTGCGAATTATATTTTTACGTCTACATTTAATTGAAATTCATTTCACAGTTTAAATGTTTAGATGTTCATAGGCGTAGATAAAAAACTATAAGTTAACCAAGTTATATATTTGCACGCGAACAGTACCTTTCTGCGCGGTCATATTACTATCGGCTAAGTTCCCGTTAACATTTTTTAAACGTGTTCAATAGTGTAAAAACACAATACTTATATGACGACGATGAAGTTTTCTTTGGTAAATATTTGGAAGCGGCCATAAAATAAATCTAACCACGGTCTGAATACGAACATGTTTTCGAAAAAGCCAACGTATTCCTAAAATACGGTTTATAGCTAATAACGTCAACGTCCACGGGGAATCGGATGGTCTCTATAAGGAACCTACCGTTATTGGGTCCCTGAAGAGCACAAGGATAAGTTGGGCGGGACATGTGTGGAGGTCTGAGGGAATGATTGGATCGATAACTAAATGGAAACCCGACACTAAAAGGCCTCGAGGACGCCCCAGACAAAGATGGGTTGATAGTGTACGGGAAGATTTGGGACTTCTGAACGTAAGAAACGCGGAAGAACGTGCAAATGATGGAGAGGGATGGAAACAATATTTGTCGCGGCGATGGGCCTTAAAGGCCTGTAAAAGCCTAGAAGAAGAAGAAGAAGAACGTCAACGTCCAGTGACGTGACAATAGAGCGATAGGCAAAAGTTTAGGTACACGGGGGAAAAAAAAAACTGTAACAACTTCATTTCGTTAGAGCATTTCGACTGGTTATGGTGCGCGTTTTTGTAACCGTCCGATAACAGAACGAGCGACACGTCGAGAAAACGACCGACGCGACCAACGTCGTTTTTATTAGCGACCGGCGTGACCTGTTGGTGACCCAGTGGTCGGAACGTCTGTCGGCGTTCGGATGGCCCGTGATGAAGCGCCACGAAACGGTGTGTTTATTGCATCATTGCGTCAGTCCGCAGACATCACTGAATGGCCAGCGCGTCTCATATATAAACACGGTTATCGATCTGCATTTTAAATCTGACGGTCGATTGTCGTCAAAAAATCTACACGGATTTATTATTGTTATTGTTATTAAAATTTTTTTGTATCACGGTGACGATCGTCGGGATTATTTGTCGTGCCGCGTATTCGTACCGTGCACCGTAGTTGTCATACACTACGTCTACAACATATTTCGAGTGATCGTGAAAAACGTAATTGAATGAAGAACAAGATCAAATACTTAAAACCCCCCTCCGGTGAAAACTTCGAACTTTTAAAAGAAGCCAAGTTTGTACTCGCAAAAAAAACATTTACGAGTAAAATCCCAGCTTGTTATATCAAACCACTTGCAAATCATTCGCGGATCTTTTGCATCTTTTAAATCGCAAGAAAATCATCATTCAACAGCAGGTTTTCCTGAGTACAAGCCGAAACTGCGCTCATTCATATCCTAACAAAAGGATATCGAAGAAGTACAACGACGCAAGTCCGTTCCATCGCTTTGGAAAGAAACGGCTCGAGAGGTGCGCGGCATTATAACGGCATTTGATAACTACTACTACTAAACTAGGACGATTTTTTTTTTCTTAATTTTTTTTGCGACTGCATTCATTTCGCACAGTCAAAACGTATGCGTGTTATCGTTTTTTTCGATGGCCCGCCCTTCGCGTCGCAGGGGCGTCATTTGGGAGGTGGCAGGGTGGGCATTTGCCCACCCCCCTTGTTAACAGTGGGCCGGTGTCCGGATGGATATGGGCCGGTGCCCGACATCGGGCTCGTTATTGTTATATTAATTATTATGAACAAAGTGAACTTTTTTCTTTATAAGTCCGCCTTGATTGCGGTATCATAGATTAATAGAGTAATAAATAAAGTAATGAGTTCTACACTGATAACATTTGGAACAAGTTACACATAACGTTGTGGAACAAGTTACTGCTATTTTGGGGCAGTGATGGAGAGTAGGACTAATGAAGGCTGCTTAAACTTTATTATCTGTTTCTTGGTGAACCGGTCACACGTCTTATACTAATAGACGGAGCATGGTAGTAGTTCACGCGGTCAACGGTGGCTGCACTGCACATGATTATCCACAATTTCGGACTTGTGCAAAGGATAAACCAAGTTGTGCGGTATTTCGATACAAATGTACATTATGTGGGCCGGTCAAAACTTTTGCCACCCCCTCTCGAGAACTGGAATGACGCCACTGTCGCGCCGCCGCCGTCTCTCCACCCATCCGATGAAATGTCCCGTCGCCATCGGGTGCGTGATTAACCTATAATTATGGCGTGTCGTACTTCTGGTTTACAGCTCATGAAATTCCGCGGAAAGCAATAAAATATTTAAAAATAAAAAAAACGATTGACAAACCCTCGGACGACGGACGTCGCTGTGTTCCGACGAGGCGAGGGTCACTGGGTACACGTCAGTCCCCCCCAACCCCTCGTCGTCGGTAAAATTATTAGTTGTGACTCGGCAAACTTCCATTTCTGTTTTTCCCGAGTAAAACGTAGGCCCCCGGCCGAAACCATGAATAATTAAAGAACAGAATTTCATATAACCGACTCTGCGGCATGACGACGGCGCAGGTTAGGTGAGGAAATGCAAACCTATACTGGCCACTACTGGCCGCAGTGTACTACTCGTTCAGTATTTCAAAGGACGTGGTCGGAATAACAGGTATGTTCTTATATATACATATATATATTTGTAAGTCTTAAATATCTTCTAAAAGTTTATCTCGAAAATTTATTCGAATTTTAACTCGAATCAAGGATGTCCGCGTATTTTGATGATTTTTTTTTGCTTGATTCAAATTCATAACGTATTATGTAATTTTTATGTTCACGAGCTCACATTTTTACAACATTTATAGCGTATGATGTTCGCATGGTATCAAAAAAAAAAAATCTAAAAAATAATAGTAATATTTTTAAGCGGTTAGCTTAGTTTTTCGATTTTTACAAAACTAAATTTTATTTATTTGTTGTAATTTTATAAATGATAATCTAAAACGTTTGATTTTTTTTACCGATTATAAATTTTAAGATTATATCAAACCATTTAAAACCATTTGAAGAGTATCGATATTAGATTCTGATTAGTTACGTTATGGAACTGGAATTGATTACTGTGTTTGTACCTCGTTACATTATTTCCAAATAACGTATTAGCTTCCAACAGAAGAAGAGTCGTCAGCAGTGGCGCGACCAGAGGGTGAACCTCGGGTCCAGACCCCCCCCCCCCACGAGTATTTATAAAATGAAAAATTTTGTAAGATAATTTTAATTATTGGCAACAGACAACCGTCGATTAGATTTTTCACGATCAATTGCCTTTATCAAGTTCATTTTGTTTTATGGTTCTCAATATCAAAAGAGTATATTTTCTTTTAAATGATAAAAGTTAACGATTATCTTTATTGTATAAACCGGGTTTTCGTATTATTCTAGGACTCCCCTCCCCTCCTTGAAAAAATTCTGGGTACGACGCAGGTCGCTTGTTACACGCATATTATACTTATTATTCGTCCGACTATAACCGGCCTGGTGTTCAAGAGAGCCTTGTGAAACAACAACAAAATCAACGAATCATGCGAACATTATTTTATTTATTTTGAAACTTTGTTAAAAACAATTAGTTTCAACAGTTACAATTTATACAAATAAAATATATACACTAAGATGACAATAAATAACTTAAACAAAGAGAAATTTGTTCTTACAATAAAGGTATTAGATTGAATAACCAGTCTGATTAAAAAGAGAAATGATAGAAAGGATAATGGGAGGATATTGCGAGGAAAGGATGGATTGAACGTCAAAAGGAATGTTGTAATTTTTAACCAACGCTTGAAGCTTTTTGCGTTGTGCCATTAAGGCAGGGCACCGGAAAAGGATATGCGGTATGTTGCAAATTGATTCGAAAGTATGGAGGGTGCAAAGAGGAGAGTCACGGAGAGATAATTTAAAAGAATGCGATGGAAGTAGCGTGTGACCTAATCTGAGCCGAGAGAAAGAACAGATTGTTTTCCTGCTAAGTTTCAGCTTGTGGAACCACGGTTGTGACAGAATCGTGGGAGAAATGCTTCTAATCGCGAACATTATTTTGGCGAAATCCGAAACCCTCTTTACGATTATTTGCAATTAATTGGTCAACATATTGGCAGTGGTTTGAAGTCGGTCGGTGGGCCGACTTAAAAACGTGAAAAAATAATCGGAAATGACGTCACTGAGAAAAATCCATACGTTAAAAAAAAAATCTTTAGAAAGTTTTAAATTTTAATTTAATTGTTACGGATTCTATTTCTGTGTGTGTGTGTGTGCATAACGAATAATCGTTAATATTAATATGTAAAGTGTTGACCCATTCTTTTTTTCAGATAAAACCTTAAAGGTAAATTTTTTTTACAACATTTTTTAATAACAACGTGATAAAACAAAAATCTATGTACTTTTTTGAAGGAAAATAAACTAAAGAAGAGGAAATGAATTGTTTTCTCGCAGAAACCCGCTGAAGAAGAAATGAAATCTATTATTATTATTATTATTTATATTATTATTATTATTAATTTTTAGAAAAACTAATTTGCATAAATAATATAACTATCTAAACGTCCATTAAAGTGATCCAACCAAAATATTGATACTCTGAATCAAAAACAATAGCTATCTATTTTTTTTTTTAACAAAAAGTTATAATTTTCGAACAAACTCAAATGCCATTGATGCATAAATAATACAGCTTTAACAAATAAGAATCATTGGACACGTTTATGGAATATAAACGTAGACATCGGTACCTATTCTAATATTTTAATGCATAATATATAACCCAGAAGCAAAAATAACGTAATAATAACGAACGCGGTATAAAGAATCGTATGTAACAAATTCTATGAGTACAATTTAGAGACGTTTTGATCTTTGATAACAATTTAATTTAAAAACCAACTTCTCATCCCTAAAACGTTTATTATCTAGGCTCATTTAATGTTCAACAAAAGTTTGCGGTTTGTTATGGATTAATCGTTTTTTTTAACAGTTTTTCCGTTATGATTATTTATTAAATAAATATTATTTAGTTTGCAGACTTGTTCCACGGGCGGCGGTGAAATCTATTGTAACGATAACATAATATAGTAACAATGGAAAATCAAGACGGAGGAAAACCACTTTTCAATACGAGCCCGGCGAAAACAATTGGTTTATACAAAATACTGGATCACGGAACAGTTAGGTGTCGCGGTCATAACGTACTCCACGACGTCGGGACATTTTCGACGTTGTATTTGGACTGCATGTCGACGGTGATCTACGCGAAATGGAACTTATTACCGGAACAACGTCCACGCCTCGTTCACGATATACTCGGTAGGGTCGACGAGCATATACCGCGTGTGCTATGAGATGTACGTCGTCATCAGACGCTCGGGACTTACACGGGACTGTCTATCCGGTCGCTCGATTCGATTTCACCAAATACGGAAGTGGCGATGGGAGACGTCTGCTGGACGTCTGGCGAAGCCGTTCGGTCCGCGCCGCGTACGTGTTCGTGTCTTACAACACGATTGCGCTGTTGGGTTTCGGTCAAGCGTCCAGTTAGTGTTCGACGACACACCGCAGTCGAGTTGGCGAATCAGAACGGTTCCTCGAGCAATTGCCGGAGTAACGCGTTGAACTTACGTCTGCCGGCTTCGTTTGACGATGCCAAGTACAACCGACACTTCGGGGTGTTCTACTTCGTCGAGGGAATCACCGCGGCGATTTACAAAAACGTTCAAATTTATATCCGAAACGGTCCTGATTACGCTCCCCGTGGCTTTGCCGTGTCCGTTGCAAATGGTCCGTACCGCTTTCGAGTCTCTCGAACACAAAACAGGTAGGCTTGCCATATTTAATATTTTACCTAAAATTTTTCAAATTTTGACTCTTTTGTAGTTTCATTTAATAATTAAAATATTAACTGTGCTTATCTGCTATCATTATTTTCACAATTTATGTATAAATATTAATTGTTTTATAACTATTATTGTAGTTGCATTGGTTGTACTTACTTTACAATACATTTCCATGTGGACAATATTTCGTGATGTGAATTTCAATGTTTATTGTCATGGGCATTATTAATCATCGTTGTCAATGAAATTAACTTTTTACATTTCATACTCATTTTCGTCCAAATACTGATATATAACGAGAATATTATATAATCTTTCTAATAAAAAACAAAAAAACAAAAAATACATTTAAAAAATCCAATAATATTTTACGTTTGAAACGGAAGAAATCGTACATATATTACTTTGACTTTAACAATAATAAACTATAACATAAAATGAATAAAATATTTTGTCTTGTTTTAAATTATTTTACCTATGATTCAATACTTTTGTTGAAAATGACCTGATTACGCTCCCCGTGGCTTTGCCGTGTCCGTTGCAAATGGTCCGTACCGCTTTCGAGACTCTCGAACACAAAACAACCTGTCCATCAGGTATTCACATGTTTTTAGCTCGGTATATGTATTTTCGTTTGTAAACCATTGGACGTCTATACACGGAGCTATAAAAAAATAATAATAATAATAATAATTAAATTTAGCAAATTAAAATAATTACGTCATAAACAATACATTTTTGTCATGTCATTTATTTATGCAAAATTATACCACGGGGAAATGCAATAAAATTGTAGGTCGTTTAGTATGCTATAAAAACTACATGTTGTAAAACTGTAAATCATTTTGAGTCAAACATGCCGATATTGTACACATGCTATAACATCTAGTTATACTTATGATTAGATCGATTACATGACTGTGCGGAAAGGCAGACATTTATTTTTATGGGCTCTCTACTATTTTTATATTAAGCCCATAATTATATAGTTGCACGTGCGAATTTTTCGCCAAAATTAAGTAACGTAAAAGTTAATTGAGATTTACCAAAACGGACCATAACAAATTAGAAATTATGATATTATCGTATCAAACTTACGTTATACTACAATGTTTTATGTTTTAATATAAATTCATATACAAATCATACAACACTGGTTCTGTAGTTGGAGTTGGAGTTGTTATTTGGAGAGTTTATAAAAAAATACGATACTCGAGATGTCAAAAAATTAATAGTAATAACAATAGTTTAAATTGTTTAACATCCTAAACAAATTATGTGCACACTGTGAAGTCTACAAATCTATACATGTATATCATACTGTATATTTAATCCTGAGAAGATGGATAACATCTTTGCTTATAAAAAAATTAAAAAAGTTATATTTAAAATCGTTACAATTTGTAATTCGCCTTGCAACATGGCAGGACATATTTTTCTGTTTTCCTTTTTTTACTTTTCTTAGTACTTTCTTATACTATTATATTCCCATTAATAATAATCCAAGAAATTGTCATTATTATATGTTCAAATAAATCTCAGTTATTTTGCTTCAAATTCCATTATATTGTTATATATGTGACACAGCCCGAGACCAATAGTAATACATCGTAGTATCTACTTATTAATCTAACACTTTTCTTTTTTACAGGAAAATCTATTTTTTAATGTTTTTTGACGGCCAATGCTCATTCAAATCCATATATCGTCAGTTAATCTCATCTTCAATTTGTTTACAGTGGTAAAATAATAATGGAATATATTTATAATTTATTTTAAAATAATTAAAAATTTTTAATATAATTTAATGATTTCTAATTCCAAACATTTCGTTACTTAATAGATACTGCTTTACATTATTTCAGAATTTCACAATTGGAGAAATGGTGAAAACGGGAACGACATTAATACTACAGTTGTTTTCCATGCTCCTTTTGTTTTTATTTCAATTATATATGTCATGCTGCCAATTTTGAACGTATTCACGACCAAGTAATTCAATATATATATAATTATTATAATATTTTCATTGTACTTACAAATCTTACAAACAGCTTTGTGTATGACTATATGTGTTTTTTTTAATAATTTTTAAATTAAAATAATTCAAAAAAATATATTAACGAAATATAGTAAGAAGTATACCAATTTACTACTACTTAGTTTTCATGATTTTCATCATCTGTAGTTTTTTTGGGAAAATATTGGGAAATTTTCATTTTGAACGTACATAAATTTCTTAATTTTGTATCTGTGTTAGATTTCAAATTATTAATACAGCTAGATAATACTTTTGGACTTTTGGAATAGACGCATTTTCAACAAAAATATTGAATCATAGGTAAAATAATTTAAAACAAGACAAAATATTTTATTCATTTTATGTTATAGTTTATTATCGTTAAAGTCAAAGTAAAATATGTACGATTTCTTCCGTTTCAAACGTAAAATATTATTGGATTTTTTAAATGTATTTTTTGTTTTTTTGTTTTTTATTAGAAAGATTATATAATATTCTCGTTATATATCAGTATTTGGACGAAAGTGAGTATGAAATGTAAAAAGTTAATTTCATTGACAACAATGATTAATAATGCCCATGACAATAAACATTGAAATTCACATCACGAAATATTGTCCACATGGAAATGTATTGTAAAGTAAGTACAACCAATGCAACTACAATAATAGTTATAAAACAATTAATATTTATACATATATTGTGAAAATAATGATAGCAGATAAGCACAGTTAATATTTTAATTGTTAAATGAAACTACAAAAGAGTTAAAAATTTGAATAATTTTAGGCAACATATTACATATGGCAAGCCTACCTGTTTTGTGTTCGAGAGACTCGAAAGCGGTACGGACCATTTGCAACGGACACGGCAAAGCCACGGGGAGCGTAATCAGGACCGTTTCGAATATAAATTTGAACGTTTTTGTAAATCGCCGCGGTGATTCCCTCAACGAAGTAGAACACCCCGAAGTGTCGGTTGTACTTGGCATCGTCAAACGAAGCCGGCTGACGTAAGTTCAACGCGTTACTCCGGCAATTGCTCGAGGAACCGTTCTGATTCGCCAACTCGACTGCGGTGTGTCGTCGAACACTAACTGGACGCTTGACCGAAACCCAACAGCGCAATCGTGTTGTCAGACACGAACACGTACGCGGCGCGGACCGAACGGCTTCGCCAGACGTCCAGCAGACGTCTCCCATCGCCACTTCCGTATTTGGTGAAATCGAACCGAGCGACCGGATAGACAGTCCCGTGTAAGTCCCGAGTGTCTGATGACGACGTACTTCTCATAGCGCACGCGGTATATGCTCGTCGACCCTACCGAGTATATCGTGAACGAGGCGTGGACGTTGTTCCGGTAATAAGTTCCAGTCCGCGTAGATCACCGTCGACATGCAGTCCAAATACAACGTCGAAAATGTCCCGACGTCGTGGAGTACGTTATGACCGCGACACCTAACTGTTCCGTGGTCCAGTATTTTGTATAAACCAATTGTTTTCGCCGGGCTCATATTGAAAAGTGGTTTTCCTCCGTTTTGATTTCCCATTGTTACTATATTAAGTTATCGTTACAATAAATTTCACCGCCGCCGGTGGAACAAGTCTGCAAACAAAATAGTTTTGATTTCATAAACAAATGGTTTTCGTAAGCCACGTGCTTTTGCCTATCATGCCACCTTATTGTCACGCCACTAAGTATTAATAACAAACCATATTTTAGAAATCACTTCGCTTTTTCGAAAATATATTCACATTCAGACCATAGTTAGATTTATTTTATAGCCACTTCCAAGTATGTACTAGAGAAAACTTCATCATCGTCATGAGTTTTGTGTTTTCTACTTCATTTTTTTTTTTATTTACAATATTGAAGATGTTTAAACATTTTGACATTGATAATATATATGTATTTATTTATACACAACGCTAGAGGAAGTTTAGACCAAAGGTTCCCAAAGCGGTCTATATTGACCCCCAGAGATCCAATATTAGACCAAAAAACAAACATTTATAAATATTAACATAATTTTTTTTTTTTTTTTGAAATTTTGCTAAGCAATTTATTTTTACATTTAAAATATTATACAATACAATACATAATTAAAATATCATACAATACATAATAAAATAGATTGAATTATACAGAACATAGAAGTTAGATCAAAAAGCCAGCTTCTAGAATAAAGGAAATAATTTTGTTTATATTATTTTCATTTGTGGAATTGAGTATAGAGGGAAGGTCCAAAGACAAGTTTTGTGATTTTAATAATGTGAACGAAATTGAACGTTTATAAGATAGAGAAGGACAGTGGAAAGGTATGTGAGGGAGATTACAAATACTTTCATTGGAATGGAGAGTGCAGAGAGGAGAATTATTTAGATACAGTTTATATAAATGAAAAGGTAGTAAGGAATGTCCAACATGTAGGCGATTAAATTGGACAATAGATGCTCTGGATAGTTTAAGATTATTAAACCAAGTCTTTTTGGGAATCTTGGGAACAATTATTTTAAATTTGGAGGCAAAATAAGGGGTAATTCATTCCATCGAGAAAACCAGAGTTTATCGATATGTTGACGTAAAATAGGAATAACATTTGATGAGGGAAGTTTAGAAGGAGATGTAAAATTGAGGTTGGAGGCGGATTTGGCCAAGTGGTATATTAACATAATATTGATTCATATAATTTATTTACTATTACCTTTACACGAAATAGTAATATATGTCTTAAAAGTGAAGGGGTTGTGTATGTCTCAGAAAATTGCTTGGTAAAGCATTTTTTTTTTTTTACACGCAGTAAGGAGGTCAGTGGGGGAGGGGGGCAACAAATAAACGTGTACCTAGGGCATCAAAATTCTAAATACATCACTGACTGCGGGCAAGACTGAACTTTGATTCGTGTAATTTATATTGTGATACACATACCTAATTCCACTGTGTTTAAAAAATGTTTCCGAAGTTCAAAAAAGAACAGTACTTTGGAATAAATGGGATCCAAAATTTAAGGATCGCGTAGTGATGAACAAGGAATGGGAATGTGTATAACACTAGTTGCTAGTACAACACATTATAATAATTAATAATATTGTAATAAATCAAAAAAATAAATATATTATTATTATAAATAATTGACTTTTGTAATAATACGAAAAGAATAAAATAATGTGAAATGGTTATTTAAAAGAGCACGAAGTGAATCGCGAGGTGTGAGCTCGAGAATCGTTTAGGCTTATTTAAAATAATTATCTTTATGGAAATCACTGTAAAAATAGTGAGGTAAAAATGTTAGACAATACACTGAATTAAATTGTTAAATGTTAAAACTTCTTACCTTTTGCTCGTGCGAAGTCTACTTGGTATCTGTAGAGACGAACAGTCGTGTAATGAAATTAAGTATATGAAAAAAAGGAAAAAGAAAAAGGTTGGATCGGTGACTCCGCTTCCAGAGCGAATTCACCGACGAGAATAAACGAACCAAAACTCAGTCAAATTATTCCGCAAAGACTAAGTTTGTCTCACGGAACACATACTTAAAGCGGAGTGCTGGCTCGTCACATGAGTGTGCGCACACTGGCGAGGAGACGTGTTCATGGAAAGGTCTATGGTGTAGTTTTTGTATTTTTTGTGATGTTTTTCTGCTACGTAAGACTCCGTTGGTGTTCCGACCGATCGACGAGCGGCCAAATCATTGTTGAATTTTCTGGCCGTTTAATTTTGTAGCAGCTGTTATATCCGGCGTTACAATGGTTTGTCTTTGATTCGTTCTCGCGCCTTTTCTGTTCTGTTCGTGCCACGTGCAACGCTTTGCGTCTATGTGGTGAGTTTATGTTTTTTATAATTCCAATGAACACTGTCTCTCATTGTTATATGTTTATCATTTTGTTTTAGTTCGAATAGTCCGTATAAGAGTTATTCGATATTTATTTTATGATTTCATTGTTTTTTTTTTTTTACTTGGAAATTTGTTCGTTATTTCAAAAGGAGCAAACTTCAGTATGTTTTTGTTTATATAAAAAAAAAATATAAAATAGTTTCGTGATGTATTCCGAGAAGATCAAACATTAGTGTATTTTATTTTAAAAAAGATATCAAATAGATGCTTATGATTATATAATTTAAAGAACTAATACGATGAAAGAGTTTGGTTGTACTAACAATGATATTTGTGCATATCATTACAATATAAATATCAATAACGATGATGTGGTATTTTTACATGGTTTTCGTATAATTAAAACGGCTAAGCAATAAAAATTACAAAAAAAAATGATGGTTTTGTTGGTTGAGGTTTCGTACAACCGTAATTCACTTCAATTAAAATATGAAACAACTAAATTTTATGTAAAAAAATATTGTATTTTCCGCCGGCGTAGAGACGTTTTGTCGTTCCTTACACAACACGAATTCTTTTGATTGGTAAAGAGGCGTTTATTTGCGAGTACGCCAGCGGCGCTACCGAGTGTTCGTACGAAATACGATTTTCGAGTGTAAAGAATAAAAAAACGAACGGACGACGACGCGCACGTGGCCTTGAGCCTGTCGCCGCAGCTTTGCGCCGCCGCCGGAACGGAGCGTTCGCGCGACGGCGGCGGCGGCGGCGGCGGCGGCGACGGCATCATACGCACGCGACACGCGCGCCGGCCGCCATCCGAACACGCCGTGCCGGGCGGACGCGCGTCCCGTGAACCCGAGACCCGGCCGCCATGGAAGCCATCGGACACAAACTCTTTCAGCTGGGCGACCCCGAGGACAAAGGGTTCATCGTCAGGCGAGACATGCAAGTAAGCGCGTGACGTTGTCGTTGTCGTCAGTGGCGTGCACAGGAATTTTTAATGGGGGGGGGGATGTTATAAGTAAATAGTAATAATACATTTTAATGAATTGTCATGGTAATACCAAAAACTCGAACGTTTTTAATGTTTCAAGCTCATTTCCAAAATCGTTTCTAGCTCATAATTGTGTACGTTTGTATAGATTGTTCTATGATCGAAATGAATTTAAATCATAACACACTGATGCCGAGTTGTTCGATTGACATAACACCGTTAAATTGAAAAAAAATGTATTGCGTGTTTAAAAATAAAATCAAAATACACGGAAAGTAGATCGCTTATTGCAAACGGAATTTCAACCGCCTAGCTTTTGTATTTTTTTGCCATTAACTAACAAAAATTATCAAGTAATGACTCTAAAACAGCTCTCATAACTAATAAGTTGTTTTCTGTAGATCAGCGAAATAGACAATGGAGGGGGGGATATAACCCCTAACCTCCCCACCCCCTGAGCACGCCACTGGTCGTTGTGCACGGAGGATACGGAGACGGACTTCCCGTCCGACGTCCGGCGGGTGACGCGCGTTGGATTTGCAAACGGACGCCGGCCGTCTCGTCTCGTCGGCTAGCTTTTGACCGAGTGCGTCGACGATTCCGTTGCGCGCGGGGCGGCTGGGCTTGTCGTCGCGATTTGTTCGTGAAATCGCTTGTGAAACGTACACCGTCGACCGTACAACTCGCAACGCGCCCCGTCGTCTTGTCGTCGCCGGGCGCGGATCCGGAACTAAAAATTTTTATTTTTTTTTTTTGGGGGGGGGGGTCAAGATAATACGCAATAAAAGTAACGCAAGTAATTTATCAACTAAAATTAGAAGTTTATTAACGATTGTAAATTTTTTATGCTAAATGACAAAGTTTAATCTTCTTTGTTTTGTTTTTGCACATCTTGAGATAATGTCATTAATGTCGATGGCTATATCTTTGTCGATATTGAGCGACGCAAGACCGGTGAGGCGCGTTAGGTCTCGCCACGTCTCGAGGCGTCTGAGAGTAGAAAGTGATCGCATAAAACAAAATATTAACTATTTAAACGACATGTAAATATTAATTGTTTTAAAAATTTTTAGTTGCGAAAAAATCCCTGTGAAAAAAATTAAAATTGCAATTTATGCGTGTATCGGTTTTCAAGTAAACATAAAGGACCTAATCTTGATGACCCCTCCCCCCTGGATCCGCGCCTGGTTGTCACGTTCGTAAAGTCGAAATTCCCGACGAAATTCATCGTTGATCGCGGTGTTGTCGACATTGATTCGTCATCAGTTGGCTAGTATTGATACGTTTACAACGCCTTCAACGTCGACTTAGGGTCTGAAAACACTACGGTTTAGACCGTTGGTGCTGGCGATCGTTTTTTTGGAACGCCCGACGATAAAAACGCCTATGTAGAATTCAATACAGACTCCGCTACGGTCTCCGGTGCCCGCGCCGAGTACGGTTTTCAGACGTCAAGTCTGTGAGAATGGACCCGAAACGGTTGTGTCCGAACGGTTAAACGACGAAATTAAATTCATTCTGATTTCGTCGTCGTCGTCGTCGGTTTTTTTCATCGGGATCGTCGTGCACGCGCTCTGCAATCCGTTCGTGCGCCTAATGGCGTACACTTGTTCAAACAATTGCGTTTCCGTGCGTAGTTTCCCCCGTGAAAAAAAAAAACGCTTTACATATTGAAACTATACAATTCAATTCCAAATTTCAACACGAACACAACGGACGTCACAATACACCAGCCAACCGGTTTGGTTAACGGTATAATAACAATAATTACGACCGGGTAACAACACACGCGCGTAAGGTGACGTCGTTTTGAACGACGTACTCGCGGGGGGACGGCCAAATAATCACACGAATGTCGTATGGAAAAAAAAACAAAAAACGTTGTCGTACTCGAACCGATCGGCAAGGCCGTAACTAGATTTATTTTTCGGGGTTGGATCGATTTTACGACTTTTCAGTCTTCATCACACCGAGTTTACGTTAATCCCGATCGACGAACGAACCGAGATAAACGTCCACGCCGTACGTCTGCCGGCGATAACAGGACGGTACGTACGCGCTAATTCGAAACGGAAAAAAGTCGAGTGTTCGAGTTTTCCACGAGACGCGCGGTGGAAACACAACAGCGCGCGCGATCGAATCAAATTAAACCCGGAACGAAACGTCGTACGTGTTACCGCGGTAATTGACGGTAAACCGGCCGCGTGTAAAGTCCGCCGGACGTGAGTTCGTACACAAAAAACGCGATTTTTCCTTCAGTCCCCGGTTTCGTTCCGTAAAAACCGTATTTTCTAACCGGCCCCGCGGCGTCGGCTCTGCGCAACGTCGTCGACAGACCGAATCGTTTCGTCGCCGGTCTGAAAACGTTCGATTTGTCCCGTTTGCCGTTTGTTGACGCAACGAGCAAACGGTACCCGCGGACTTCCGCGATTCGTTCCACGCGAAAACATTACGTTGGCGTTTAAGTCCGTTTCGACTTTTTGCTGATTCGTTTCGAAAATGAAGTGTTGGCCGTTTCTCGCCATTGTTTTTCACCCCCGGGCGTCGTACGCATCTCCTCCGGCACAACTGACGTCTGTGACGCGTGTATATGTACCGCCGTTGTCACACTTTCCGACGGACGCTCGCGAACATCTCGGTCGGTTGTCTTCCGTTTTTTGCATTTTCGGTTAAAGCGTCGTGATTTAAATTCCGTTCGTTAGAGTCGTACGGTTATGTTTAGCACCGGTCGCATTTAAGACCGCCAAACAATGTTTATTTTCCCACACCGTCCATTTCTCTGCGCCAGACCCTCTGGGCGCTCTTCGTTTCCAACAAATCGTTTAAACGTAGCGAAATTCGTTCACACGATTTTCGCAGGTTTGTTTTCGTTTCTATTGTGGAGCTTACACGTTATAAATCCGACCCTAAAATCCATTAGCCGTGTATCCGATGGAATTTACAATCGTCCTATAATCTATACGTCGTTGTTACCAACGAATCATTATGTGTTCAATTGTTTATAATGCGAAATGTATTATTATTATTATTATTATTTAACGAATAAACAGGCTGATTCATTTTTTATTTTCACGTTTTACAATTATTTGATTTCTTAATTTGATCGGATTAATTACAGCACTTGAACAATTTACACGAACAATTGTTCGTCATTATAGGATTGTTTCAAAACAATAATGATTATCAATGATTATTAAGCCAGGAAAAACTAGCACCAAACATGTATTCTTGTTTTTTTATTTTATTATAAGTTACATAATATAGTAAAATGCATCGAGGTAGGAAATGCTATATGACGTGTTTTAAAATAAAGTTTCCAGAAGTAAATGGCTATATGTGTACTTAGTGTTGTATTTGGACATAAAATTATTTTGAAGATGCATATATCCGTTATGATGCCATGTACGATGTAATGTTGTATACTTTTATAACGAGTAAGGAAAACGCCATGATAAGGTTGAAAGTCAAAAAAATAATGTAATTTACTTACGACGAACAGAAATGTTAAACTACGCACCTACAACTATTATTATTATTAAGACTTGGATTTTTAAAACTATAAAACATCAAAACGGGTTTGAACTACATCATATAACATTTGAACAAAATACATTCAAATACAAGCTATTAAAATTCATTAAAAATTAACATTTTTAAAATATATGTTATTTATTTGTAACAAATAATTTAATTATCAACAATTTTAGGGTCGTCTAAATAATTAAATAAATGAACAATAAATACTAATAATAGGTACTATGACTACAAAAGGATAATTTTAAATTTTGAACCAAAAAGTCAAATAAAATATTTAAAAATTGTTTTAGACACATAATAATTATACTATATTGTATACTGGGTTAAACAATTAAAAAAACAAAAATGAGAAAGACCTTAGTCAAAAGACAATATACAAGAAAAACAAAACACATGTGATTTTTTTCTGTTAATTTAATATTCATATTTTATGTGTTTATATTTTCGTTTCAACATTTTTAATTTATGCTGATTGTTGGTCGTTTTAAATGACTTATGAGATATAAAATAAATATCTATAAGATATATAATAAAACCCCGTATACCATTCCATTCGACGCGGCTTGACATTTCATACAGAACTGATACATAGACCAACAATTTTAAATATTCAAAACATAATAAGATTAGTAAATATCTGACATAATGGAATTTAAAACTTAAAAGTCTTAAAGTATGAACAAATATGTCACATAACAGTTTGCACAAATCCCGAAGGATATCTAAGCTTTATAATTATTGTTTCATTGAAAACCATTATTTTTCTGTTAAATACTTTATTACCTTCTAGTCGGTAGCCGCTACTCAGCACGCTTTCTGTGTACAATGATAATTTTTTAATATAAAAAAAAAAAAAAACGAAAAATTATAAAATCTCTGTCATGTATCAAATATATGTTATATCTATATAATTTTTCTGTTTTTCATTGTTAAAATATATTTATTTAGAAACTAAAAGATGAACTTTCGATGACTCCGGAACAGTTGGAAATCGTATTCGACACGTTGGATGTCGAACAAAAAGGTTATCTCACACTAGACCAATTTTTGGAAAGATTCAGTGAGTACGGGTTTTATGATTATATTATTAGCCGCAATGTGTCCTTAGAAATATTGCGAATTTCATATTATAAAATGAGCATCCCAAATCCCTAAACCTGTAGAATTAACATTACCCAATAATTCGAATTGAAATACATCGAATAGTGTTTACTAGTAAATGCTCATCCAATTATATAGTTCTGTTATCTGTAGAGGCACTTAAAATAGCTTACTAAACATTATTAATCGATAATTTTAATAACTGTTTCATTATGATATGTTCATACTTCAGAGCAGCTACAATATGTATATATTTTTTTTTTAATTTTCTTTATTAATATACAGTTTTGAAGCGTCTTCATAATATTTTAACTCATATAATTATTATAATTTATTTTATATTTTTATTTATATCTGAATTAAAACATGTATTTTAATAATTCTTACGATTCTAAATCGTTAACAGTCACATGCATTAGGTGTACACATATTTACACATACCTATATAAATTATCAACAAAAAATTTAATAAAAAATGTTTAATAATTATGAACCGTAGAATATAGAAACAACGATTTAAATGAAAAAGACAAATAGACTCAGTATTTATGTATAAGCTCCAAAAGATACACCGGAACTCTCAGATTTAAGTCAATAAATTCTTGTTTGTTAACAATAATTATTTATTTTCCAAATTTAATAATTTAAATTTTACCTAATGATGTTAAAAACCGTTCCATTTTCGAACCGAACATGAGTTAACAATTAGAAGTATATGCACCGAAATAAACACAAAATAATGCGGTTGGAATATCGAACCAAGAAAAATGAAATTCGTACCGAATTTGTCCTCCGGCACCCAATTTTCTGTTATAACTAAAAAAAAATTGATTTTAAATACTAAATACCTATATTATTTATTTTATGAATTAATAATTAGTTATTTAGGTTAACCGACTTTTAAATCAAATGAGTAGTTGGATGTTTTAAATTAATTTAAATCTTTTGAACTTTTTATGAAGTTCGAGTTCGATATTTAAATTGGATAGTTCGGTTTGGTTCGATCTCAAGAATCTGGGTTCCTAAAATCACTAAATTTACCTAATCCTATTATTATCTATTATTTTTTCTGGTTTCATAAAATAATTAAATTATATTAACTTTTATACATTTATAATATAATTGCATAATATACACACAAAAAAACTGCAAAACAGGTTTTTTTGATAAACAAAACAAATTATTTCTAGTTTAGTTTAATATAATTCTATGATAATAATAAATCTATATGTATGTATTTTAAAATAATAAATACTGAATAGGTATATCATGATATAAATTTTATACAAACAATACATTTCGTGTAAATAAATTAGTTATATTCTTTTACCTATATCATTGGTCATAGAACATTATGATAAAAAATCAATGCATATACTGAATAACAGTCACGATATTTGTTTAAAGACAATTTGCATTTTGTACTGTTTTCATTGTATATATATAAACACAATTTTTAACTAATCAGTAATTAGGCATTTTTATGAATACTTACTTGAAACTGATGTAGGAATACAGGAACTTCTCCGTCATTTTTCGCCATATAAAGCACCATTAAGTTTATATGGAAATTATAAATTCGTTTCGTTTACATTATGATGAAAATCGACAGAATCTTTATTAATTTCAAAGTATTTATAATAGTCATTATAAAAATCGTGTTTCGTTGAAACTAGTTTTTTTAATTTACATTATATACAGATTGTATGTCTCTGATAAACGATTTGTATTTACTATTTACCAATTTTTTTCTATGTTTAAATATGGTTTTAATTTTACCGTCAAAGTATTCGTCATTGCCCATATCATTTGCATAAAAAAAAAATACTTGACATTTCAGACAGGTTTCATTGTCTGGTTTTTTAAATTATTGACTGAATAATGTTAACAATTTTGCGCCCAGTTCATCGATAGATTTCAACAAGTGACCATTGATCAACTTTAGAAACGCACAATGGAAGCAAATTATAAACTCCAAGTCGATGTAAATAAATCAATCGTTCAATTTTCGTTCTTCTATTAAACTTAGTCACTAATTTACTAATCATAAAGTCTACATTTTAACCTGAAAATAGATTTGAGAATATCGTGTATGTATCTTTAATAAACTACATATTTATTTACAAAACACGATTTTTATTATTAATTTATATTATGTACAAAATATTTACATTACAGTGTATTTTTGTTTATAAACAAATTTCATTCGATAGAACCATATACTAACCTGTCTATGTGAACTTAACTGAAAATGAAAACTAAAATTTATATCGTTTAATTGATACTATATAAGTACTCATATTTAATACATGTATTGAAGCCCCGGATTTTACTTCAGCCGTAATTATAATAGTATATTAAGGCATATATTATGAGATATAAATATTCCCTAAACGTAGTTCAGACTTTTTTTCAGTGGCGAACAATTCATTTATCGAAATAATTTATTAATAATTTTTACACTTGTACAGAAGATACGACGCCGATGAATTTCCGAAATAATCGGCGGAAAGAGCAACAGAGTCCTGTATTATTCAAGTGCTCTTACAACGAAGACATCCAAACACTTTTACAAGTCATTAAAGATATGAATCTGTTAAAGCTGTAAGTACATTTGTATCTTGTGTTTTAGAATATTTTTTTTAAATATCTACAGTATCTTGTTTCTAGATACTTAATGGATTTACTTAAAGGATTTACAACGTGTTTTTCCACGTGATTGTTGTATATATGTAATAATATACTCGTATATTAAAACTAATACGTATTTATAATAATGATCTTTTAACATTTTTTTTTTAAAAATAACCTTCCTCTGGTTAGTTATATATTCAAATACGATAATTAGTAAAAAATTATGAATTCATGATTTAATAATTTATAGAAATAAAAATTTACCTCGATAATTTTAGATATGATCTATAGTGCTGTTTTGTAATATACTAATACTTCAATATAAAAATGTATGTTCATACTAGAATTAAAACCGATTTTTCGACCTACGCACAATTTTATACTCTCAAACGTCGAAAGTTCGAATAATTCCAAAATATGTATTTTTTATATACATTCCATCCCATGCACTGTTTTAACCTAATTACACCTCACATTAAAAAGCTCCTTTTCCGATTTTAAAATAATTTAAAGTAGAATATAATCATTGGCCAATATTAAGACAAAAATAACTAAATAATCCATCTTTGTATAATTGAATTTTAAACGCGATTAAATTATAAGAAATATATAAAGTGAATATGTTGCACAATCAAATACGAAAAAAAAAACACGGTCAATACATTTTGTATAAGCCTCAAAATGTCTAAACCAAGAAATATACAAATCAGATACTGATATTATTTATACGTGTATTTTCATATAAAATGTAGTCATCGATCGGATTGGGTACTTTTTATAGGAGTATAGGCCATTTAGAAAATATATGTAAATCCTCTCAAATGGAGCAAGACAATGCGGTCTCTATGGGACGTATTGAAGCGTTTCTCAGAGCGATGAACATGGACTTAACCAAAATTATGGAGCACAACAAAGAGCTAGAAGAGATGCTGCAAAGTCGCGAAATTCAACATCAAAATAACGTGAGCTAATCAAATCACAGTGCCGTTATAATAAACAATGGTGATTTATCGTTGTCGTGTAATTTACAGATGCAAAAACTATTCGAAGAACTCGAAATTCATTTTCGCGAAGAACAAGAAAATACCAAACTCGAAGTATGTGCCTACAACCTACGTTTAAAAAAATATTAATATTATTATACGATTATGTGAATATTCAATTTAAAGTCACTTCGAAACATAGAGTGGATTTCTAAAATTGTGTTTAATGTTAATTGTGTACACCATAACCAATAAGTACACCAAATAATAACGTATCAGAATGAACATTGGCGCTCAAATGTTTTTTTAAGAAGCTATGGGCAATGCAAATTTAAATCAATAGGTTCCTTTTTCCAAAGTCTTAGTGTACAATTATTTTTCCTCTACTTTTCTAAGTTTCGAAAAATAAAATATGTTCGCATCGAAGAAAATGACACGGCCTTTTTTGCCGTCATATACGATCGGCCATTTACGTATTAAAATTATATTAATATAATAACGTATATATATTATATATTAAATAACATTTTTACAATCGATTTTTTAGTAATCTTTATCGATTCAATAGTTTTTTTTTTTTTTTTAGAAGACATAGAAAAACAAAATATTATAATTTGTCCAATGGGGATGTGGCGGACATCCTGCCTTCTATTATAGACATCCTTAAAAATTATGTTGAAATATTATTGAATAATAAAATTAATAAATTAATAAAAGTCACTCGATTAAAAATCATAGTTAAGAATATTTTACCTTCGTTGATAGTTAATCCGATAATAATAATTAGTAAGTACGCCAATAAAATAGTTCAATCGATCATATTAGAATAATTGATTTTTTTTTTAACAGAAAAACGTTTTAATATAAAAACAAATTACTTGTATAGGCGTACGTTTTTAATAATTTGCGCGTGTTAAATGTATTATTAATAATTCAATAAAATAAAATAAAATGACACAAAATATTTTTAAAGTGAACGGAAGTAAATAATAACTAAACCTAAAAACATACGCATGTAAAAAAACTAAAAATCACCATTGAGAACACATAGATATGTAAATATAACTAGGTAACGTTTATAATTTTCGTTGGAAAATTCAATGAAAAGGTTTATAACTCAAAAATATTATAATCAAAACATTCGTGTATACACGACGTACTTACGAGATAGTTATTTTAACGTTTTTACAGGACCAACGAAAATTCAGGTCCGAACTGACGGCGTTGGAAAACGAATTGGCCGATAAGGAGGAGAGGCTCCGGACTGCAGTGGCCACCAGACAGGAGTTCGCGGGACAGTTAGTAGTGGCCCAACAACGCGAATTGACGTTCCTCGCGGAGAACGCCAAGCTCGCCGAAGAGAATGTAAGTCTTCGTACTACGTCAAGTCGAACGTCGGCCGTCTGTACGTTTTTAACAGACACGCGTGACAGACAACACGATACATTGGATATTTCGGTTGAACTGCTTTAGGAAAAACTGTTGAACGATTTGGACGCAGAACGGACCAAGACCAGTCGACTGGAGGAGACCGTCGAGAGGACCAACGTACAGGCGGCCGTCGACAAAGAAAAACACTTCAAATACGGATTCTACGCTGGCGAAAAATCTGGTCTCCTTGAAGGAAGAAGGTGCGTCAAACCGCCGTTAAACTTCGAATTAAATGTATGCTCTCGACTGCGCTCGACTATACTGAATCATGACCCCCCCCCTCCCCAAATACGGCTTTGTTGCAACAGACGTATATATATAAAAATAGCTGGATAACTCAATCCGGTCGCTCACACAAATACGTATAGTCAACAGAGTTGAAACAACTAACCCCTCCAAACCAAAAACTTACTCGTGGTCTTAAATATTCTAAAACATATGAATATTCATGCAACCAGACATTAATAACAAACATATTTTTAACGTTTATTTCAAATTTTCGTTTAAAACAAGACGTTGTGTCTAGCCATTCAACGTTTAAATAAGTATTAATGAAGTTTCAATTAGTAAATATCATATTCAGCATAAAATGTAATACAGCTTGAAAAACCATACGTTTTTATTACTACACGAAAATCGAATAAGTACTAGTGGCGCCGACGCTGGACCCTAAACGAATATAATAAAGTATTAAAACAACAACGCTAAAAAGGGAAAGATTCCATAGAAACATAGTTTCTTTTTTTATAATTTTTTTTTAAAAACTCGACAAATATTGCTGAGAGTTATAAGTGTCAGAATAATACAATATATTTTATTGCTACAATAAATAAACGTTCGGTTTATTACATTATACTTCGTCGTGAAATATTTTTGTACAGATTTTCGATATGTTCCATATATAGTCGAAATAGTATTGTTTTATTATCGTCGTGTTAACATTTTATACCTAAACGTTTTTATACGCAACAACACTTATTTCACTACACGTTTTTAAAAAACTTGAGTCGTATGCTATATTTATGTTGTTCAAAACATGCAGTAAGCTAAACGCGTAACCTATACCGACGAGAGGACTTTGGATGTTTTTGTATAGGCTTTTAGGGTTCTTGTACAGAATTTTCCGCCGGCCCGATACGAAATGATATTTGAATTTTTGAAAATACATATTCATAAACCCCGTTTAAAATGAAAGCACCAGCCAATAGACATAGGCCCTATTAACTACCATTATTTTCTACGGTAATTATCTAATGAAAACACATAAATTTACGAAACTACATAATTACCTTGTGCAGGTAATCATTCATCAACGGAAGCGCGTCCGTGTCAAAATATTTTACTCGTGTATTACACAAATATGAATGTTAAAAATACGTTTTCAATGTTATAATTACCGACAAATCGATTTAAATGATTTCCATTTTTTCTATATCAAATATAAACTATTTTTCCTGGTATTTACAGACTTAAATGTAGTCGTAATACGTTTTATGTTGGTAAAACGAATAGCAATTTTAATGCAAGACGTAAAGAACACGTCTCTGAAATAAGATTAAAAAAACTAATCCAAATTCAAAATTTTGCAAAACATGTTTTAGAAGATAATCGTCTTATTACTTTTAATATAGATAATGACTTAGAAATTTTAAGTATACAACGTAATATTTATATCAATTCCGTTTTGGAAGAATTACATATTTATAAAGAATTTAAACAAAATAAATTTAAAAATATCTTAAATATACAAACAGATTTTAAAAATAACATTCTATATCAATATATATTAAATATCCTCAGTTGTTGTGTTTTATTTGTATTAAGCTGATGATGACGTTTTGTCGAAACCGGTAATAATAAACACACATATACAACAACTTTTATATTTTCTTTTTTCTTTAATCAACGTAAATTTACTCATTGGCTTTTTTGTACATTTAAGTATATATATATATATACATTTATTTAAATATATATTTTTTTATTTTATTTCTATTCGTTAAGACTTTTATTTCTCTTCTTTTTTCTTTTTTATTTTTGCATATTCTTTTTACCCTTTATTTTTTTTTCTTTTATTTTCACTACTTTATTACAAACTATTTGTAAAAAAAAAAAAAACCGACAGACAATAATAATAATAACGTGCGGCTGTTGTAATGACGATTTGAAAGCAGTGGGCGGCAACGAACTTAGCTTTTACGTACAACGTTCGCGAACGTGAACAATAACGTGACTAATGTTCTCTACGAAACAAAGAAATAATATTAATGTTTTTTTTTTTTTCTATCAGATCATTTTCACTCGGTTCGGCGTAGTTTATTTACAATAACATATATTGACGTGACGGTGTTTTTTGGCCGGTCAGAAATTTGCGTGCCGCTTTTTCTTTTTATTCTTTTTTTTTAACACACGATAACGTCCTTGGTTCGCGTCGTGGTCACGTCGTGTGGTTTGCACACGTCTCTGGACACGCAGACATCTGTGCAAATACGTTTTGGTTCGTAAACGTGTACTCCGCGGTCTACACAAAATATTTTCGTGCAGAGCCGTAGCAACTGAATATTGCGCCCGGGGCAAAACTTAAAATTGCGCCTTTTTATATTGTTATTATATTAATTTTTTAATTTCTACAATTTTGCGCCCTTTAAAATTTTGCGCCCGGGGCGCAGGCACCTTTCGCCTCCGCCCCCCCCCCCTTACTACGGCTCTGTTTTCATGATCCAAAACGTCTGCTCGACGTACAGCCAGTGTTAGACTTTACCGTATGTATTACACATTGTACACTACTACTGCCGCGATAACGTGCCACCTCTAATATATAATATATGCATACGTATTTTTTATATACGTACAAATGTCGTTGAAAACTTGGACAAAATTTTGAGCTCAGAAATTCGTACATGACACAGACGGAAGGACGTTTTTGTTTTCCCCGGACGATTTTTGACAAAGAAAAACTATCGAACACTTTACGATATACATCGTGTCATTGACCAAATTGGATTTCGTTATAATTGAGAAATCTCATGGCAATTTATATCTATTAGGTATGTTTATTTGTCAACGAGTTTTGACCATTTATGGGTCGTGAACATATTTTAAACATTTCGATTTTTTTTTTTTTAGGTTATTATTTAATAACATTTTGTTTTCAATTTGTACTCCGCGGGTGTAAATATTTAATACGGACTTGTTATACTTTTCAATTTGTGTATTCAACGAATTGTCAAAACCGACTAGACTTTAAATACACTTAAGTCTAAATTAACGATGAAAACATTATTCTTATGATAAAACTATGCTCTAATATAGTCTTGAATATTCAGACAATTGTTTATCGTTTGCTAATGTTTAATAATGGTGGTACGACACTGACTTGCGCCGAAGATGAACCGGACGAGTGTCCTACACCGACATCACTGTCACGTGAATGTTTTGAATACGAAACTCACATTTAAAAAAAAAATAAATAACAAACACGTTTGTGTTTGGCGAAATAATTCGAATTCAATAAACATTTTACGCTCGTCCGCCCTTTTGTATACAGATCAAATAGATTTGCCCATAACAGACGTATGCAATACGCATCATTTCATAACACAAATTAACTTGTCTATTCCGTACGCGTATACGTTGTATCTATTTCCTCAATTATGTTCAGTGTACACAAAATTAAACTAAAAATATTATTATCGATACGAGTACATATTACGTGTGTTTATATATTGTGCACGTGTGTGCGTGTGCGTTTAAACTACTGTATAGTTAAAATGAATACATTTCATACGTTGTGACAGTCGACGTTTTATAAAGATGTATATTTATACAGAATAATCTCTTTCTAAACGTATAATTGTAAGTGGACCCGTTGTGTAAGCTTCTAAATTAAAAACGAAATAATAAAACCGTGTGTTGGCAATAATAATTATTGTAAAATAAATATCGTATTTATGAACGAACATTAATAAATTGATATGTTTTTTATCCGTTAATAACTGTACTCAATTAAAACTCCATAAACCCGGACCGATAACTTTTAAGCTCGACGTGACCTATCATATTAAATTACACGTATATAGGTACAACGATAGTATGATTTCTAATAAGTACCTATTTAATGATTGTCCGCCTGTGGTCCGTGTAGTCTGGAGATATTTTTTTTTAAACTAACATAGATATTTTTTTTTTTTTGATTCGCCGAATACTATTTTTTTAATCTCTATATACATATATGTATAAACACACGCGTTTCGTTCGGAAAATAGTGACTGCGTGCGAATGCACCGGTGAATTCGTTGAGACGTGACGTTGTATAATCTGTCCACCCCAATCCGTATTATTAGTTTGGCCTGTTTACGTGATCGGATGATTGGATCCGACCCAACGGCAATATCCGTCATCCGCCGATCGTCATGCACCGATGACGTCGCGCCCAGTGAATTGGCCCGATCGACGTGTTCCCGCCTCGGGGGCAACCGCCTAAACGATTTTCGCCGATTCCCGGCACGGACCGTGCCGTCGTCACATGGTCTTTCCAACAAGCCGATAATTCGCCGGAACCCTTCGAACCGTCGCGCTGGAAGTCGCGTTTCGACTGAAACCGATTTTGAACCGCGAGACGACGCACTGTTTAACACCGCGCCTGTCCGGTTCCGTACGTCCGGTGCAACGGGCCCAGAGATCGACGGGATCGCGCCAAGCGGGAAAATTCACCGAACCCGTAACTCGACGAAATCCGCGGTCCGCTATTCGGCGCGCGCAAACGTTTACGGCCCGAACGGGTTAAAACGGGTTTTTCGTAGTGTTGGGGGGAGGGGCACGGTTTTTTATCACATGTTTTCTTTTTTTTTTTTGCGACGGGGTCGAGATGATTGCAAATGACCCGTCTTCGTGTACGTTTCAGGATTGCTGCAACAGCTGGAAATCCTGCAAGGCATGAAAAACGTGCTATTGAACTGACGCCCGGGGCGACAACGTTGATGACTGCAGTTCGTCGATTCGCCGTTTGTATATTGAACCATTGGTTTTACGTGGGTAATATTGTATTTTATCGGTTTTCGTGTAATATAGTCTTTTTGGATAGTGAAAAAAACAAAAAAAAACAATAATAATAATCAAACGATATTAATCGAGAGAACGGTGCACACGCGTGCGGTATATAAAACACCTGTGTTAACGAACCGCGACGTGTGTGAAATGAAAAAAAAAAAAACACCTTGTTTTTTGTGTTATTATGTTTTAATTATACGATTTTAAGTGTTATAGCACTCTGTGTACAGACGTACACGTATATTTTTTCATTTTTTTTTTTTCATTTTTTTTTTAATATTTAGTGTTCGCGTTAAAACGAAAACAACCGTGTTTAGAGTCTTCTTTTAAATAAATCGTCGTCCTCGTAAAAGAATTCGCTCGTTCCGTCGTCTTATTACCCCGTCGTCAGCATTTGCCAGTCCTGTGCCCGAGCGCCCCGGCAGACGACCGATATTAACGTGAACGTTCACGAGGAAACGTCCGTACATACATGCGCGCAAACAGGATGCAAGTCAGACACGTCATCGGTATCGCGCTGTTGGTCGCCGCCGTGCCGTTACAAGTGTTCCTGATGAAATACAACCGAAACGTCGTCGATTTCGTGTCGGGACTGGTCCGGAAGCTGCCGGACTCTCTGCACGGTCTGTCCGTCGACTTCGCCGGGTACGCGAACGCCGCAAGTAAGTCCGCGTGCCGTGCCGACGGTCTCGTCGCCGTTTGTCCGTTCCCGTTTTGTCCTTCGGCGTCCTCAGAAACAACGTTGACGACGGCAACAATAAAAACGCGTTTGCGCCAAAAGTGCCACGATGTGAAATGTCTACAAACATGTCGCTCACTCCTTTCAACAACGTCATATCTCAAAGCGATTTTAAACTTTGAAAGTAGAATAAAATTGTCTAAAATAAATACTACAATCTATATGAAATATATATGACATACTTTAAAGATAATACCGGCTTTTTTCCCCGGTTTAAAGAAGAATTACGCATAAAAACTTAAAGTTAGATTTTTGATTTATGACGTTATTGAAAGGAGTGAGCGATGTGCGCCTACGGTGTATTTTACACGGACAACGGCCGTACGATTGTAAGATTTCCGGAAAAAAACAGCAACTACGGTTAGACGCTTTTGTCACAGGATGAGAACTGCCGACGGTTACAAACAATTCGAATTGAGAAATGTTCGGTTTATCAACGTTGTTTAATTGTCCATGGCGTATAGTCGATTTTTAATCGTTAATAACCAATTACGATTTACGTGGCTTAGAAAGTTGATATCTGTTTAAAAACGTATTGCAGTCATGATTGAAAACGGTACAATCTCGTTTCGAATACGTAAGATCTTGAAAACGTTCTGGAACTTTTCACTTATTTTTTTTTTATCAAAATCGCTTATTTCGGGCAAACCTACAAAAATGTGTGCATATCAAATAGGTTTATTTGTTTTACTAAACGTCGAATAGTTACAGAATCGTCAGAACCTAAACATTTTAGCACACTTCCTCCTCAGCCCTCGTCGTTCAATCTGACCATGACCCGTGTTTATAATTTAAAAATCAACTGCAAATACACATTTTTACCAGAGGAATATGTTGTCGAAACAAAGTTTCCCCGAATACAGTGGGTATGTGTGTGTGTGTACCCAAAAATCAATTAAAACTAGAAATTATTGGTTTGTTTTTTTTGTTTTACTAAATAGGTAAACGCAGTTATGAAAATTAAAAACCTAATTATTTTATTTCCGTTCAAATTTTTTTTTTTTTTTTTACGTTAGATTACCTACGCGGTGATAACGCAATAAATCATAGATACTAGTTTATTTGTCGACTACGTCATATACAATTATGATTAATCAGTGTACCTGCTACAAGTGAAAAATCAAAAACAAAATGGCAATAAAATCATTTTTTTTTTTTTTGATTTCTATCACAAACGTAAACATAAATTCGATGTAGTAATTAGTAGCGATGTGCAAATAAACCGGTAACTCCGGTGTTCACGGCTGAAACATTTGGAAAGCTATAAACCGTCGTACGGATTTTTATGGATATTCTAGTACGTTCTTCTGGACACACGAAAAACAAATTCGTTTTCCATTTAAATACTAGTACAGTGATACGAGCATATTAACGATTTATCGAAAAACTACCACCTACACAACGGATGCAATCTAATTAATCGTTTTGTTCATTTTTGTTTTTAAAAATAGACGTAAAAAGCAACTCGGTTTGAAGGCTCGATCAGGAGGGCGATACCCGGATGGACTTGAGGTGTCGCGGTTATAGCGGGTCCCTTTTGGCCAGTTCCGTTTTAGACGCGTTGGCAGGATTATCCGGGAGAGTTTGCTACGCCGGCCGGCCGACTAGAGGACGTCTCGGCGCAGTCGTACGTTTGAACGGAACCGTTTGTTAAAACCGTGCGGCGACTTTGTTTACGGTTTGAATTTTCAGGCCGCGGCCGTGTTAGGCGACAAATCGATCAACGTGCTTTTTTAGAACCGTACTCGGGCGGACCGATCGATGAACTGTCCGGTATTGTCATTACGCGTTCGACGGTTTGTTTTTTTTTGATGGGCGTCGAAACGAAGCGTGTCTAACCCATTCGCAATGTCCCCGCGAGCGCGTCATTCGATCCGTGACCGTTTTGTTTTTTTCAAGACGATCGCCTGCAACGCGCATACGGTTATTTCGGTTTGTCGGGCGACCGCGGCGACCGCGACGGCGACCACGGCGACCGCGACGACCCGGCCGACGAAGAGGCACAAGTGCCGGACGAGCTGATCCGGCGTTTCCGGCCGCCGCACATGGAATTCCGAATCGGCGAGGTCGTGCTGACGCGGAAAATGATCGTGGGCGTCATCATTGGATGGGGCATAGACATGGCCGTGAGTACGAGGCGAGTAGGCCGCCGTCCCGTTTCGTTTGTTGGTTTCTGTCGTTTTATTTTCGGACGCGAGCGAAGAGGCGAACCGAACCAGCGCACCTCTAGCCCGCTAACAATTCAACCCAATCCATTCGCGCGTCACTCGCGCCCCGCCACATGCCGATAACGCGAAATCCCACCGCGGTCAATGCAAAAACGTGGCACGTGATTTTCAGACCCAGTGGCGTGCCCAGGAATTTTCAATGGGGGGGGGAGAGGGGGATGTTATAAGTAAATAGTAATAATACATTTTAATGAATTGTCATACCAAAAACTTAAACGTCTATGTTTCGAGCTCTCCAAAAATCGTTTCTAGCTTATAACCATGTATGTTTGTCGATTGTTCTGTAATTAAAATGAATGTTATGTCAATTAACATAAAAAACCATTAAATTGAAAAAATTTATTGCATTTTTAAAAATAAACAACAAAAAATAAAATACATGGAAAGTAGATTGCTTATTCCAAACGGAAATTCAACCGACTAGCTTTTGTACTTTTTGCTAATGACTAATAAAAAGTATTAAGTAATGACTCTAAAACAGCTCTCATAACTAATAAGTTGTTTTCTGTAGATCAGCAGAATAGACAATGGGGGGGGGATATAACCCCTAACCTCCCCCCCCCTCTGAGCACGCCACTGTTCAGACCTAACGTTCCGCGGAGGGAAGGATGCATGGGTAGGGGGGGGGATCTCACATAAAAATATTCACACCTTTTTAATATACACTCGGTACAAAAACTAAAAGTTATAAATCACTAGAGTAACAGTAAGTTTTGAATTTGACATTCAAAAGGAATTATATCGCCAATTTAAGCAAATATCAAATAAAATAGCGGGTGGCGGCCTTAAAAACATGCACGGCGCCGTTTTTTCTTTACTTTACTTTAATTATTTATTATTATAACCTCATAGCACAGGCAGTCCCAGGAATAAACCAGCAGTGTCCCAACAGTCTCCTATACAGGAGTCCTAAAAGTGTAATCAGCACTTTTATTGGGAACTATATATTATTCTATTAAAAGACTGATAAGGAATAATATCATTATCAATATGTAACTGGTGTTATATGTTTTTGTTTTTACAATTCTGAAAAGTTTTTTGTTTTCGGCTTTCCGTTTCATTGGACATTTTAACTATGATTCCGTGACATTGTACTGTATTTATTGTAATTTTCATATTACATAGATACAAAACATTAAACCGTTAATAATAACTTTGTCCTGCTGGTATACCTGGATTACTCCTGAGAGGTAAAAAACATAAGGAGCTTCTGAGGAAATCCCACGACTCCTTTTGGGACTCCCTGTGCTTTGAGCGTTGGATACCTAATCACTTATTATGTACAGCTATAACGGTTATTACAAAATACATCATACCCTCTATGACAAATAAAACATAAAATAATAGTACGGATCAACTATCGTTTAAAATTGCTGCTAAATATGTATATTATTTTCCTCCGCTAGGACTTGTCAAAAGAGCCAGAATACGTTATCTTGGCAGAAAACCAAAATGATTATATAAAGGAATTTCAAAACTATATCATAGGTTTACAAAACGTTGAAGTAATGTAACAAACATTTTTCGTAATACCACAATTAACACGTTGAAAAAATATTTTAAAAATTTCAGATCAATCACGAGATGATTAGCCAATACTTTAACAATTATGATGGATTCAAGTACATACCAAAAAAGTGGTTGCAAAAAATGTACCCAAAAGATTGAATTTTTAAAATCACACTAGACATATAACCAAATACTGACTATGTATACAAACATATTAGCAGTTCAACAAACGTAATTACTAGAAAAAGGAATAGGATATACATTTTATAGCAATAGATAAAATAAAAACATAGAATTTTCATTTGCAT
This sequence comes from Schlechtendalia chinensis, assembly GCA_019022885.1. Taxonomy (NCBI): domain Eukaryota; kingdom Metazoa; phylum Arthropoda; class Insecta; order Hemiptera; family Aphididae; genus Schlechtendalia; species Schlechtendalia chinensis. Next base: position 29,550,748 of record CM032339.1, read on the forward strand.
TCGTTTTCTTTTAAATAAAATTTCTAAAAATGTTCGTATAAAAAAAAATATAATGAGTTAGTGTAATTTAAGTTGTAGTATCAAGCATGATTTTCTTTTAAAACATTGATAAAGTTTAGTATTCTTCACCGCCTTCACCTTCTCCTTCGACGGAGTCCATGCCGACTTCTTCGTAATCCTTTTCCAAAGCAGCCAAATCCTCGCGGGCTTCGGAAAATTCTCCTTCTTCCATACCTTCTCCAACATACCAATGGACGAACGCACGTTTGGCATACATCAAGTCAAACTTGTGGTCCAACCTAGCCCAAGCTTCGGCAATAGCAGTAGTGTTGGACAACATGCACACAGCACGTTGTACTTTAGCCAAATCCCCACCGGGGACTACAGTTGGGGGTTGATAGTTGATACCAACTTTGAAACCAGTCGGACACCAGTCGACAAACTGAATAGTTCTCTTGGTCTTGATGGAAGCAATAGCAGCGTTGACATCCTTGGGTACAACATCACCACGGTACAACATGCAGCAGGCCATGTACTTGCCGTGACGTGGATCGCATTTCACCATCTGGTTGGCCGGTTCGAAGCAAGCATTGGTGATTTCAGACACGGACAATTGTTCATGGTAGGCCTTCTCGGCAGAGATGACTGGTGCATAGGTGACCAAGGGGAAATGAATACGGGGATATGGGACCAAATTAGTCTGGAATTCGGTCAAGTCCACGTTGAGGGCACCATCAAAACGGAGAGAAGCAGTGATTGAAGAAACAATCTGGCCAATAAGTCTGTTCAAGTTGGTGTAAGTCGGGCGTTCAATATCCAGATTACGACGGCAGATATCATAAATAGCTTCATTGTCAACCATGAACGCACAATCGCTGTGTTCAAGGGTTGTATGTGTGGTCAAGATGGAGTTGTATGGCTCGACTACAGCAGTGGAAACTTGAGGGGCAGGGTAGATGGCGAATTCCAATTTACTCTTCTTTCCGTAATCAACGCTAAGTCTTTCCATTAACAAAGATGTGAATCCAGAACCAGTACCACCACCGAAAGAGTGGAAGATTAAAAACCCTTGCAGACCAGTGCACTGATCGGCCAATTTCCTGATTCTGTCCAAAACAACATCAACAATCTCTTTTCCGATAGTGTAGTGTCCACGCGCGTAGTTGTTGGCAGCATCTTCCTTGCCTGTGATCAGTTGTTCAGGGTGGAACAATTGACGGTACGTTCCGGTTCTCACCTCATCTATAATTAAAAATTAATATTAAATTTATTTGAAAAACAAATATATTAAATAACAAACTTACCAACTACAGTGGGCTCAAGATCGACAAACACTGCTCTTGGTACATGTTTGCCAGAGCCAGTTTCGCTGAAGAAAGTGTTGAAGCTGTCATCTCCACCTCCAATGGTCTTGTCAGATGGCATTTGACCATCAGGAGCAATGCCATGTTCCAAACAGTACAATTCCCAGCAGGCATTACCAATCTGGACACCAGCTTGGCCAACGTGTACAGAGATACATTCACGCTGTAAAAATAATTTGATTATTAAAATTGAATAGCTTTTTTCAATGTTACTTCTAACAAAAAAAAAAATATATATATATAATATATAAAGAGAGAAAATAGGGTACAAAAAATAATAAGGTGAATCATTATAAATACAAAAACCATAGAGAAATAGACAGACATTTTACTAATTATTTTACCAATATGAAAAATAACTATTTTCTAACTAAATGCTAGATAAAAATTAATTAGGGCAGTTTAATCAAATTAAAAAAATTGGATAGCAATATAAAACTTTTAAAAAAAATTTATACCAGTCACTATAATTGGTTTTTTAATTAACAACCTGCATATACACAGTACCCCATGGTTGAAATTCACGAGTTGACAAAAATCGATCAGATAAATGAGTTTAATCATTTATGGCTGAACGTTGTTAGTTGTACGATATTAACTACTTAAAGGATAATAAGAGCGAAAAAAATTAAAAATAACATTTAAATCTCTCCAACCATAAGTCACATTTTAAAAATAATTAAATATATAATATTATAAAATAAAAAAAGATTTCGATATTTATGGACAGTACTTTAATCAACTGGAAGGAACACAGAAAAAAATTCTTGCCTACCAATTTGACCTTATAATGATATTATAACAGATATTAACGATGTATATATTAAAAGGTCTCCACAACCATAAAACCGTATTCTAAAATTAAAACCTAAACAAAATGTATGTGAACTCCGGAATATATTTTAAAAATATATCAAGTGTCAGGTAGGTCGATTAGGTACAAGCAATAAGACATAATGATAACGCAAGGGAAAAAAGGGAATTCCAATTTATGATTCCGTGCAAAACACAACATACGCACGCACTCCGAGCAAACGAGACGTGAAAAAATGTTCAGAGGGCGAAAAAAAAAAATATGGAGGGAACACTCGCACTCCATCGGAGGGTGTGAAATATTGTAAACCATTACGAGATTCGGATTTTTGTGCAACGAAAACCACGGACGGCGGACGTTCGGCAAAAAAACGCGACCACGCCACGTATTCAATGTTCCCGCGTACAACGGTTTCCGACCCCGCCCGTTCGCAGACTCGCGCGGTCGCGACAACGAATTCCCGTAAAACAAAGACACGCGAACACGTTCGGTGTGGTTTTGGAAAAAAAATATCGCGCGTGGACTTGATGAAGAAACGAACGCGTGCCCGCCCCGACACGAACAAAAGGGCGCGTGACCGTTACCGCAAAAACGACGACAAGATGGCGTGGGTACGTGGGAAAACGGACGAAACATTACACGCGCATGCATGAACAATAATACGCAAACGAAACGTAACGGGGGAGGAACATTTCTACTTACCATTCTGAAGGTTTAATTCAAGTTTTCGTCAATCGAGAATGGATAAAACAATATGTAGGAAACTTTGAGAAAACCGTCGGCGTTCACGTCCGGACAAGAAGCAAACCAAAGTAGCTCCTAACACGTCCAAACGGAAAATGACGTCCAACGGGCGACGCGTCCGTGTTGTATGCTCCGAGACGGGCCTGCGAATCGACGAGACGCTGTTCGGCACGCCGGGGCGGCGGTGCCCGCGCCGCGGCGGTGGGGACGGCCACGGTGAATCACCATACGGCGGACGCACGCCCGCCCCGCCCCGCCCGGCCTAACGTGCCGCTTCAACGCGCAAACGTAACGGAAAAATACGTTTAAAATCGTCTTTGTTTGCCGCGACGTTCGTACGAATTTATCGGCACGGCCGTCCGGTCGAATGTCCGTCGGCCCCGGCCAGAGATACAGTGAATGTCGCCTGTGACTTACGCGACCGAGACGCGTATTTGAAAATCGTGAAAATATCGCCGAAACCGGTAATATCACCGGTAACGAGTGTGTTTTGACGCGGTCAAAGACCGTTTTTAACGTGACGTTACGTTAGCTCGAAAAAAACAACAAAACCCGACACGCATTGCGACAAATGCATTATTTCAACGAACTAGTTGAATATCACGTTATGGCCGTTATTTATTAAAATATCTACGGCCAAACACGGTATGTCGGATTCTATTAGGATCGCGAACGAAACGGTGTTTACGATTTCCCCCGACGTTTATTGGCGAGAAGTTTACCTATTCGGTATTATCGATTACCGCGTCACCACGATTTTACCGCATACTTGTTATTGCCGGGATAAAAACTATACAAGTACATATGCTTTACCGAACCGATTTCTATTATCAGCTATCATAACAGCCAGTGGCGTTCAACAGTTAATTTTTACGATTTCAACGCGTCAACGTCAAATTATTCATTAAGCGAGAAGGCGTACAGAGAAAAAAACAAAATCACTCGGCGTTCAACGTTTCAAGGTGATTTTAAATAACCTATTACCTATTTACCGACCAAACCACAACCCACGTACGGTAACTTTCCGAATACAAACTTCGACGTGTTACAAGTGATAATATTGTAATATAGTCGATACGTTTTCATCATTAGCACGACAGTCGTCGATATCGCGAGGAATTGACATTTTTGTTGGATAACGAGACGTAATAACGCCCGTTGTTGGACGTTTGAACGACGACGAAGCGCCGCAACACGATATTTCGGTAAATCGCAATTTGAAAATATTGGTTTATCGGTATGAGCACGTTGAACCGAAAGCCGATGGCGTCGACGACGATAAGTTTTAATGACGTTCTGTGAACGCTCTAAAAAAAACCTTAATGAAAAACGCATTTATAAATATGTTCACGTGTCAAATGTATTTATATATACGTATACATATACATGTGTAATTTTTTTTCAAATAATGACTTCTCATACGTTTGTAACGGAGTTCGTTGAACGTGTACTCGGCAAACGTTTGTCGAGACGGATGCCAAAAAGCCTCTGGAGAATACGTTATAATTAGATTCACCAAGATAAAAATAATGGATAAATTTCTCGACCGACTGCTGAACCAGATCTCCGCCTTTCACTCAATGGTCTATACCCGATCCGGCGATCACGGCCCGTGTCTTTGGCTTTGCCCCACTTGGTCGACGGACCGCGGTCCGGTCGAAATTGCATTTCGTGACGAACAAATATGATAACATATACGGTCACATTACACACGTGGTGTTCCGAACCGATTAGGACGGGAAAAAAGGACTTCGTTCCTATCGAAAAGACAAAACGAAACGAAACGTGTACGTACACGGTCGTTCCGAGCGGATATTTTTCGATTCTATCATTATTGTTTCACAAAGGTTTACACGTCGACGGGTATGTAGAATTTCCTTTCTACGAGCGTTCCCAAATATCCGGCACACGTTCGAGTTTTTAATTTTTGTTTTGGTAATCTAGCTTACAACAAATCTTTGAGTCGATAAAAACATACGTCGTTTACGGACGGGGCGACTCACGCACGTGCTCCGAGTCTAGTGATGTCTAGCCGGTTCTCAAGTCGGCGTCGTCGAAAAACATACGAAACGTGGCCAAGACGTGTGGCGTTTGTTTGCTGATGGCGGCGAGTTGGTCGAAACGTTTGCCACGACGGTCTGGGAAAAAACTTAAACGACGCACCACCCCAACTGATAACAACCAGTGTCGAAATATCGTAGGAAGTACATTTTTTCTTTTGTTTCGAACGCTTTTCGTGTAACCGTTGACCGACGAAGTATCACGAAAACGCGGGGGGGGAAAAAAATTTATTTTTAAATCGGACCTGGAATGGGGGTGTTCAATTAATTTCCATTGAAGCGCGTAAGAAATTCCGAATTTCGATCGAACAACAAAAAAACAAAACGAGCAACAACGGGATGAATACAAATTGGTCGGCAACGTCGCGCGCAAAGTGAAAGCTCGATTTCGTCCCGTCACCGAAACTACCGCCGTTTACGGCAACGAGTTTCACCGATCGTTTTGCTCGGGTTTCGTATTCCAAGACGAAAAGCTAAAACGAAAAATCGTTTTCCATCGAACGCGACCCGGTATAGTTCCGGACTCGTGAAATACGGCGCTGAACATATCGATTCGGGGACTTTACGTAACAAATCGTACTTCCGGCGAACCCGTTCCCGACGGAATCGATCCGTCTACGGAGTTTCGTCGTCGGCGGCGGCGTCGTTCGGAAATGGTGGCGTGGAAGAACGATTGGTCTGCGGAACGACCGCCGCTGTTCGGCACGGCCAAACAATTCCAAATATGGGCTGCGCGCGCCACTACTGCGGTTCTCTACGCGGTCTGCCCACACCGCTCTCACCCGCCGCCGCAGCCACGACGACGTTCCATATATATATATATATTCGTCCGCCTTGTTCGACCCACGAACGATTTCCATTCGACGCGGTTGCGTCAAATTTGAATTTATCGCCGTCACTATTTTTCACTTTTCACTCACGCTTTCCCTACGTGCCCGTTTCGGCTATTTTACATGCACACCGCTATAGATTACACACACACATGTCATATTACGATCGTCGTCAGCCGTACGAATCCCCAGTTACATCGTTTGTCTGTCAATTGGCATTAACAGTCGGGCAAAATCCAATAAAATTGAAAATAGTTACGTTTTTTGTACAGATCGAGAAAGTCGCGTTGAATGTTTGTCGTCACTGTAGATATTTTTAATCACCTCATGCGTTATAACTATTGAGCAAATGTGTCTTATTCTTATTGACTATCTACATTTGTAATTCATTGGATTAGTACGTTATATGTCAACATATTTATTAGTTGTGTAAAAAATATTACATTTGAAGTAAAAACGAAACAACTATCTTGCGTCTATACGAGTATTCATATTAGATGTCTATAAATAATATAATGAGTTTAAAAACCAGTAGTTTAATTGTTTATTATTTAATAAAATTATTATGTTACTTATTACTATTGTAAAATTCAGTTTGAAGAATACAAAATTTACTGATAGAAATTAAATGCAATATGTTTTATTTGGTTTAATAATAAATTCATATTAAATTTATTTGGGTGAAAAATAATTATTCAAATTCACCAAAGTATTTATCATGTTTTTATTATAATTAAAAAACTTTATAACAACCTTAAATTTTAGAAAATAACATTTTAATTGATTAGTAGTATTAATAATACAAAATACATTGGCACAAACAAACAAAAAATTGTTTTTATGCATAAGTTTGTTGTTTTAAACAGTTTCTACTACACGATATTATATTAAATGTATTAAACATAATTAAAAAAAAATTGATACAATAATTATCAATTACAAATAAAAATGCACATAATACAAATATAAAATTATTTTATTCATGTTATCCATTTTTATATTTGTCACAGGCTTGGTGTTGGGCGTAATAAATTTTTAATTCTGTTTCTAATCACATCTTCCGACTCCATTGGACTTTTCATCATCGTAACTCTCTTTATAGTTTCAACCCATAAATTGGATTGCAATCATTTTACATTCTTCTCTATTTTCTGCTTTTCTTTTCATTTGTACATATATGTTGCATCCTTGGTCCTTCATTATTTATAAAACATCATCCCGTATTCTTGTGTAGAATTAAATATCTAAGTGAAAAATATTGTTTGAGTTCTCTCCATACCAATTTTAATTTACTACAGTATATTCTAGTCTCATATCTTCTTTTCTATAATCAATTATAACAATCCTTTATGTCGTGTTATGAGGCTTATCCATTAATTTCGTCTTCTAACTATACTTTTCCATAACAGCCTTCCTTCTGATATTTTTTTCTATACAGTAGAACCTCGATTATCCGAATTCATTGGGACCACACCGAGTTCGGATAATATAAATTTAAAAAAATATTATTTGTACAATGAATACAGAATTATTATTATCGACTTATTATACTTATTATTACACATTACGTATTATGTTATACATACTTATTACGAAGAATATTATTATTATTATATTAAGAATATATACATATTATTAAATATTATAGACTTATTTTATTGTACATATGTATTATTATTTGTTTTTGACAAACTAATTAATTTTTAATTGACGAATTGCTGCTACACGCTTTTGCGCAGCTAAATCTCGCAAACGTTTTAGTAAAAGTAACTGTGCTGGACAACATTCATCCTGTCTTTAAAACCAATCAAGACCAGTCTCAAATTCAGCAAATGCCTCCGCAGGTGATGGTCCGTGTGTATTCTTGCTTTCGTCGCAATTGCTGTGGTCACTTTCTTCGTACTTATTTTGATTTTTCAATGAAGAAATGATTTCATCGTCATTTAATACTTGATATCCAGGATCATTGATATCGGTTGTTAACCAATCAACAGCGTCATCATGGTCACAGTCATGAAACCCTGGAATATCATTAAATAAATCAACAAAATCATTAATATTAATTTGTTCAGTATCTTTTTCATTATCCAGTTCCTTAGAAACAATCCACAATTTGTTCCATGCATTTCGTAGATTTTCCACGGTCAAATTTTCCCAGGAACCTGCTGCCATATAACAGCAATGCTTTAAATTCATTGATTTTGAAAATGCAACAACACTTTCTCCGGTGCCTTCATTTAGTAAAAGTCTCCTCAACATTTGTTTTCGATACATTCTCTTGAACTTTTCGATTACTCCCTGATTCATAGGTTGAATCAAAGACGTAACGTTTGGTGGAAAAAACATGACTTGAAAATCTGTGTCAACTGAATTTAATACTTCAACGGATGGGTGAGTAGGTACGTTGTCCAGAATGAGTAGCACTTTACCTATTTTATGATGATCTTGTCGCCATTTTTTTTACATTTTTTATAAAATCTTTTTTAAATCAATTAATAAATAATTTTGAGTCCATCCAGGCATTTTTTTGAGCAGTATATGTTACTGGTAAACTTTTTATGTTCTTGAAGCAATGCGGTTTTGTTGATTTTCCAATGAGTAATAATGACAATTTATGGGTTCCTGCAGTATTAGCACACGTCATAATTGTAACTCTTTCTTTAGATACTTTAAAACCTGGTGCTGCATTATCTTGACAAGAAGCAAGTGACTTTCTTGGCAATGCTTTCCAATATAAGCCAGTTTCGTCTGCATTGTAAACGTCATCTTGAGAAAGTCCTTCTTTTTCCACAAATAAAGCAAAATGATTCTTTAAACTTCTCAGTAGCATTTGAATCAGCTGATAATGATTTTCCTTGAATATGTAACTCAAGTATTCGATGACGGTATTTAAACTTATGAAGCCAGCCACTGCTGGCCTTAAAATATTCAGATCCTCCAAGTTTTGCATTCATTTCGAAAACTTTTTCGCAAATGAGTGGACCAGATATTGATTCATTCAAAGTTCGTTTTTGTATAAACCACATTTCCATAGCTTTGTCGAGATCTTGATTTTTTGCAACCTTCATGGCTTTTCTTCTTTTTATTCTATCACCACTATCCATCTTCGACGCAAAATCCATGATTGCATGACGGTTTTTCTTAATATCCGAAACTGTTGCTTTACCAATATTAAAATCACGGGATAAAGATACGATGGTTTCACCTTTATCCAATTTCGTAAGAATTTCTATTTTTTGTTCCATCGTAAGAACATTGCGTTTACGTTTATTAGATGCTGAAATTGATTCCATATTAATACATATACAATGTGTATAAAATGTGTACACTTTAGAGAACTAAATATGACTGAAAAGCAGATATGTATTATTAAATAAAGTTTTAACCAGATAGAATGAAAATATATACATAATACAAAAATAATATAGATGTCCAGTATACAATATGTATTGATAAGCTAGCCGCATGTGAACGTCGTTAACATAAACATTATTAAATTACGTACATGTACATATTATTATGTACTAATAATAAACTGCGATCGGGCGTGTGTGTCGTGATATTTTACGCATTGAGTATTGACGTTCGAATACATAAATTGAAACGAAAAGACATTTGGACAATAGAGGGTTCATATAACTGAGGTTCTACTGTACTTCTTTATTGATTACTCTATCCATTCAGCTCATCTTAAACATTCTCCAATAAACCCATATTTCAAACGCTTCTAATCTTTTTCGCTCTTCAGCTGTTATTGTCCAGGTTTCGCACCCATATTGAACTATACTCCATACATATCTTCAGTAGATTTTTTTCTAATTTTTAAGGTAATGTTTTTTGATACGAGTAGAATTTTCTTAATGTTAAAGGCTGTTTTAACTTGGCAAATTTATTATTTCGTCCATGGTTGCTAATTAAACAACCTAGGTATGTAAATTCATCTACTTGTTCTATTATTTGATTTCCTCAGAGCTTTATCTTTGCTCTGGTAATATTTTCCCTTCCACATACGAGTACTTTCGTTTTTTCACATTTATTTTCATGTTCAGAATTTAATGATTCTTATTTAAAGTTTCATCCATAGTTCTGATTAATTTTTCTAAATCTTTCTCATTTTCAGCAATTAATGCTGTCATCAGCAAAGTGCAATATACTTACTTTCTTATCTTACTCGTTGTTTCTTGGATATATGTTTTGAATATTATTGGTAAGAGTGTACATCCTTGACTAATTTCTTTGTTTATTTTTGCTTCTACATTATCTTAGATTTTTTAAACAGCTTTTTCATCTTTGTACAAGTTGTACAAAAGTCTCATGTCTGCATTCTTTTTCCTACTCTCCTCATCATGTTGAACGTTAGCATCCAATTTACATTAACAAATGTTTTTTCAATGATTACAAAGTTTATGAATGTTTGCTTATCTTTCCTATTTTTTTTCTAAATGATTAGCTTAATTCCAATATTGTTTTTCTAGTTTTCATATTCTTCCTGAACTTGAATTGTGTTCTGGTAATTTTTGTTCCGTCTATCTTGGCTTCAATTTGTTTAATACAATTTTTGTTAATAATCTAGAGGCATGGGATTGCAGGCTAATTGTGCAGAATTCTTAGCATTGCTATCTATCTTCTATTCCCCGTACTCTGGGCTTATACTAATAAAATAACTTTTTCACCATTTTAAATGATTTATCTCTATATCTTCATCACATATGTTCAAAATATTATCTATTTTACTACATCTCTTTCAGGTACATTTCTCTTGCTTCCTTTGTTTTTCTATTAGATTTCTCAATATTCTGTATTTTTCTTGTTTATACTGTTTGAGCTTTTCTATTTCCTTCTTTTATCTATCATATTAACGATTAAAGTTGTAATCCATTCCTTTCTTATTGTAATGTTTTTGTCCTCTAGAGTTTTTGTTGCAGTGTTAATGATTGTATCTTTTATGTTTTGTCATAATATCTAAAAAAAAAAATGCATGATTAATATAATAAAACTATTATGAAAATATTTAACATGCCTACTATATTCATACCAATTATAGTGTTATGTATAATCAAACTTGTAAAAGCATATTCCCATGAATCACAACATTCAAAATTGTAATTTAACGTATATTAATATGTCATTAATGTTTTCAACACTAATGTGATAGTTTCGTTCTATGATCTTCCACCACATTGCTGTAATCTGCTAACCTAAACTAATCAAGACAAATTTGAATTATTATATTATCAAAGTTATGATTATAGTATTTAAAATTTAATTAATATTAGTTATTATGAAGCAGCCAATGGCAATTTTTCTTCTATTCATATTCCTCAACAACAGATTAAATTCACAGTATAAACATTTCTATCTAAAGTTGATTCAAGTTTTGGTTCTTTATTAGTCATTATTATGAATGTGTTGAAACTTTCATGGATTGTCAGGTAGTCATTATAATTATTCTAGTAATATTTTATTAATTTGTTATTAATTTAATTAGACCTTGTTAAATTTGTTGAACTATTTGCACTTGTTGCTGTAACAAATGAATTATTGCTTCCAAAAATTGCATAGATTTTCTAGATGTTGGAATTGATGAAGGCACATTGTTCACAATCTAAAAATAAAAAACAAAATTTTAAATTTATACTTTATAAAATGAGAAAATTTATTTGAAATAAAAACAGGTACACACCTACATTTAGATATTTCAGACTACCATCAAACAATTTTAGATAATATACAATTGTCTATTTCGTCTTTAGATGATAATTTTGTGTTTGGCGTAGATGATTGATTTTCTATATATGGTCGATCTAAAATAAATAATAATTAAATATTAAGCTGCCTAATATTTAATTTTTATTTTAGCTGATACGTTTAATTTAGGTGTATCAGCTACCAATAAGTTTAATATCATATACTTTGAAATTATAACAAAGTTACTAATGTCATTTAATACCTGTAACAAATAGATTTTTCTTATGAGTTGAGTAGTTTTCACATTGAAAGTTTGAATAGTAATTGGCCATTGGCATTGTGAGGATATTTGCAAGTTCAATTTTTCAATACTGTTAAATTGATCTGCAAAATACAAATAATAATTTAATAAGACATATACATCACTACAAAAAATAACAATATGTACCAACACTCTTTATAACCGCGGTATCGCTTGTGGTTTGCATAAAGTTGGACTACACAAAATCATCGTGCACCACGCACTCTATGTTTACATATTATTCATTATATAAAAATATAAAATTATATTATAATGTTTTTTTAAAACTTTATTTGGAAGAAAACTTTAGCCCGCAGGAGGGGCAGTTACCCACCCTGCCCCTCCCGTGCGCACGCCTATGATATGTACCATGTGATTCTAAATAAATGGGCAGCTTTGTCATACTGAATACTAATCATTGATGGCAAATTAAAAATCTGAATCCCAATCATTTGCTTTCTAAGTATTTGGTTTTATATTTTCAATTAACATGTCCTCGATCCTTATAACTAGAACTTTCAACTTAATCATTATCAATGACATACGGTAACTTAGCTCTAGCTTTATCACATATGCATATAATTAATAAAATTAGGCAGTATTGATAAATATAATATATTTATAGCTACATAAACAAACAATTTTAAGTATTGTTCATGGATATTGAAATAATGTATTACGCAAAACAGAATATTTTGTCATTTTTGTAGTTTTAAATTTCTGTGATAGCTAAAAACAATAAGAAATATTGCTAATAATTTCCATAAATTTAGAACTATTCTCACAACTCTTAAACATACTAAATGTAAATATACTAAGGAGAAATATTTGATTATATGTTCCTCTGTAATTTGAAGTATGGATTACTTTTATAATTTTGATAAACACCAGTAGGTTAATTTTCATTATATCATTTTGGTACATTAAAATTAGTAAAACATATTCTGTTGTTTAAAACAGAAGCCAAACAATTTTTATAAGAAAAATAACATGTGTGTACTTTTATTTATTTAACTAGAGCCTAGACAGATGTATCATAAATATTACAAACTACTCTATATGGTATATAATTCTCATTAATATATCAGAATATACTTGTTGCATAAGTATTCAAAAAATGTATTAATGTCATTAGGATTTTTACTATCATAATAAGCTCCTATTATAAAAGGAACAGACTTTACTTGAACTACATAGCATGATATTGGCCAGAGACACCTATTATTTCTTTTTTTACTAGTCCTCTATCAAAATTAATAAAAACATTGCAAACTATTACATTTCTTAATAATCTATCATTATATTTAGACCATAATTTACATAAACTATCTTGTAAACCGAAATGAGTATATTATTCATTCTCCAACAACTCCAGTCACAAGTAATAATTTAGCAGTTTTTATAAGTTCTTGCGTCTTTTGGGAATTCAGTAACATTTGAAGAATCAATTATTAATAGTATGTAGCAATTTGGTGATTACATTAAAAGGGACCCAATTTGAAGACATCCAACATTCAAACGTAGATTAAAAATCATTTCTGTCATGTTTTATACTACTTTTCTCTATCTCACTTCTACTCGGATTTATTTTTAATCTGTTTTTATTCACTTTCAGAAGTAGTAATATAATTATTTGTAATGTTGTCTTAATTAATATTATATGTAATATGTACTGATTAAGTTGATGAAGTACTATACAATAGACAATATCCTTTTGTCAATTAGAATGTGTAGATAAAAATTGTTAATACTTACTGGAGTACTTAACCTTCTATAACGTTGAGCCCAATATGATTGTCAATTTTCCTTTTCTTTATCCAAGATCATTCAGAATTGGTTACCAATATATATATATATATCGGTTTATGGCATATAACAATAAAGCTATCATATGGCTACATTTGGTTTGTTCTACCATACATATGTATTTAACATAGTCTATAGAACAATTCTGTATATGAATCTGAAATATTAAGAAATAAAATCATATCAATTTACAATATAATTTAAAATTAAGTATAATAATTCAGAAGCGCAAGTAGATGTTAGATGGATTCTGAAAGTTATAGAGATACCTATGTAATACTGTTCCCAAAGCAGTTGCGCCACTTTAATGAAATCTAAAATAGTAAAACAAAAATTAAATTCATCTCAACATTACTTAATATGAATGTGTTGAAACTTTCATGGATTTTTAATTGTCTGACAATGTTTTCAGATATATCCATGTGTGTAGTTTTGGGCTGACGTTTCGGACTCATTTCAGAGTCCATCCTCAGAGCGTAGTTACTGGTCGAGTGTTGTAACTATACTGACTAATAGTTAGTAGCTCTAAAGATGGACTCTGAAATGAGTCCAAAACGTCAGCCCAAAACTAGACACATGGATATATCTGAAAACATTGTCAGACAACATTACTTAATTTATTTTTCATGCTAAAATGTATATTTTCATTTTCAAAATGATTTTTATCTTTATCTATAATTTTAGGATGACTAATATACTCAATTATTTTGTATATCTTAATAACATATGACAAGTAGTAAAAAAACTGAAAAATATAAGTAGGAACATGTTTTTACTAACATTATTCATGTTATGAATTCAATCAAAATAAATTTCTAACACTAAACCATTCAAAACATTACAAAATTTTATATATAGAAAATATCAATGAATAGAATAAGTAAAATTTAACTTATTCTATGACAAATGATCATCATTTAGACACACCACTGAACATATATTTACCAATTATTATCATATGGTATATGCATAACTAACTTTAGATCGTGAATTTGAATTATAAAAATGAATTTACTAACACAATTATTGATTAAATATATATATTAATATACATATAAAACTGTAATACATATTAAAAGAATAAGAAAATAATTAAAGGAAATTAAATAATGGAACAAACTTTAAAAAAATATTGACAACGTATTTCTTATGGAATAAACTGTGATAACGGTTTGTTTGAACTACACGTCTTATCATTAAAAATTGTGACGTCACACTAATCTCATTTGAGTTGAATGCGTGTGTAATATGACAAAATATTAGTATATTTCTCGTCGTAATTCTGGATAAAATTTGCACAATAAACCTGTATGAATGTTAGGGTAATATGATTATTAAAGTCCAAGAAAACAGAAAAACCATTAATACATTTTAATTAACGACTAAAATATTACTTTTCGTCGTTCGTAAAAGATAAAAATGTAACATACAGAAAATAATAAAATACAATGGTCGTACCGATAATAGTGGTAACGAATTTTACTCCAAGTATTCAGTTTTTCAACACGAATAAGATAGCCAGTGATGGTCATGTTTCAATAGCGGACATATGTTTCACACATAATTCCTATTCGAACAACAGGCAATCATAAAACATGCAAGGTATTCTTTTCTATGTATTCGTGCATCTCTTGTTGCGCGTATATGAACAGTTTATATGAAAACTATTAAGAGACTCGATCTTTTAAACGTTTAATAAAGTATATAAGTAGACCACAGATGTTCAAAACCTCCGCGAAAATCAATCGCGACCCAAATTAGAGATTTCATAGACATGTCGTGTTAAATGACTATGATGTTATATTGTTAAATTCGTGCATAAAAAATTTACATTTTAATGTGTTTGTTTACTAACAAAATGTCTATGATTTTTTCTTTCGAATTTATACGTATAGTAATACACATGTGTGTACTTATATTTATTTAACTAGAGCCTAGGCAGATGTATCATAAATATTACAAACTACTCTATATGGTATATAATTTTCATTAATTAATATATCAAAATATACTTGTTGCATAATCATTCAAAAAATGTATAGTCATTAAGCTTTTTCAGTGGCGTAGATACGATTTTTTTTCTTTGATAAAACAGCACTTGCCACAGCTACTGCTATCAATTGCGTCGAATTCATTGCATGTGAAAAAAAATTTGCAATACCTCAGCTAAAATAAAGTTAATAAAAACTGAAGCACGACCCGATTTTGCAACACAAAGTGTGTGCAACTGACGATGCAGCACGATGAAAACTGACGTGTTTTATCGTAGTTCATGGCCAAAATCATTCAACGATGAACACCGACATGTTTTACTGTGATGATGAAAACCGTCGTGTTTCATCGTAATGTATGGGAGGCTTAGTCATAAGACGGAGTATTCTATTTTGTGAGACTTGTATTTTTTTGTAGTTAAAAATTTTAGCTGAACCCCAGATTTGGACTCCATATGTCCATAGCGGTTTGAGTAAGAGTTTATACGTGGTCAGTTTTATGCGAAGGGCCAATTTAGATTTACAATGGAGAAATCGTCTAAAAACGTTAAAACGTCTGTTCAATTTAATTTTAATTGAATGTATGTGGTGCGCCCAGTTCAGTATTTACTAAGAAACGTTAGGAAAATAATGTGCCACTCGTGAATCGTGATCAAATAATAATCGTGCTCGGAAGGGCAAAACAATCGAAAAATATACAGTTTATTTACAGATTATGGATTATAACTGCCGAAAGATTCGGAAAATTCGAGTGTGCACCGTCAAAAGAAAATATCCATTTATGTTATTTACCTGTAACCCGTGCCGTGGACTGTTGTATGCATTAGTTGTAATTGATTGAAATTTGATTTAGGCCGTGAATGATTTATTTTTAATGTGTCACTGCATCATAGTCAATACGTAATATATTATGTATTATCTATGCACTGCATGTGCCATACAGTATAAATTGCTCCCTGTCACACACCCAGAAAAATACTAAAATTAATGAAAAATGTTTATAAAACTAAGAAAAAACGGGTATGATTTGGAGCCTATGAAATCGAATCATTGAAGTATGACATATTGTATCATTATATTAAGGCTAAACAATTTTCGTTGAAGTAATCTAATAACTCCATTAATTTTAATTATACATTCCATAAAATTAAATACTCGGTAGTTAAACTGATGGAAAATTATTGACATAGTTTAATGAAAACTCATCTTATGGTTTTTCATATTAATGATATAATCCTTTGTTATAATTAACTCTAGTCTTTAATTTAATTTGTTTTGCAACATGAAAATAATGAATAGTAAGCCTTGATTTCATGCTATTATTACTTATTTTAAGAAATCCCAGGTCACAAAACAAATCAATTTTTTTTTACTCTTCAAATAATCTTACTTACAAACAGAGTATAATCCCATCCTTCTAAATTAATTTGTTGAAACTGATAAATACAAATAAAATAGGTTATTTAAATTTAATAACTTAAACACTTCATCATCTACTTAGTATATTATTTTTTATTGTTTAAAAATAAATTAATAGACAAATTAAAAGTAAACACAATATACAAAATAATTATCATTTAAACAAAATATACATATAATACATAAATCAAAATACTCATCAAATTATCTTTAAAAATAATGTTTTAACCTTATTACAGTGTTTTTATTATTAAGATGATATAAATGAATTGGAGGACCCATGAAATCTTTAATACTTTTTAATACATATAGATCAGTATCAACATTTGAAACAACATAGCTTACAAAATGTTTGCTATAAGACAGTACGTTTAGAGTAACACATAAAAATAAAACTTTCTCATCAAAACAAATAATTTTTTTAAATTTATACACCAATAAATTATTATCAAATAATAACGGTAAGTATATGATTGATTTTATAAACTGTATTGTTGTATATTATTTGGTCATAACAAAGTGCCAAATTAAGTACAGATGAATCATTAGGTGAAAATAAAATTTTAATTTTTTCAAAATATGCACATAAATTTAATGGAGGCCTAAATTTTCTGAGATACAAGAACTTTTACTTAAATTTAAAATATAATCTGAACAATTTTAAAGCATATATCTAATGCTCGAATTATGTTTGAAAATTTGTAATAGGTGTTGAAAATAATACACATAAAAATGTTTAATACTATCCAAATTGAGTCCAACAACACAGATGAATGGTTGTACTTTTTCTTTTTTTTTGTAAGCGTTGTCAATTTGTAATTGAATTTGAACATGTAGATCATTCAGTGAAGTCACTTGTAATAAAAACGAATTTCTGGCATCAGAAATAGATGTTTTGGCAATGCGTCTCTTTTTAGTAACTGTATCTATTTCATAAGATTTGGAAGTTGGAACTAATAAAGCATTCATTAAATCCAACACTAAAAGATTTCTGGTTTCTGTAAAATAAATAAAAATAAACCATTATTATTTAATAAATTAAAAACTGTAAAAATGTTTTACCAGTATCAGTTTCTTTTATTTCTATTAAATATTTGAGTAATAATTTGCTGTTTCCATCCTTTATATTACTAATCATTAATGGAATGATCTTAATAATGAATTGTTCCCACTTAACAAACAATGAGTTTCCATGTGAAGTATAAATATGATCAACATCAATATCAATCTAAAATTAAATTAACAAAAAAAACAATATTATGAAATATAAACCTAAATATATCTAACACACATTGCACAAACACACATTAATATAAATACATTTAGAATAAAAATACATTTAGAATAAAAATAATAGTGTATACAGAATATTTTGTACTACCAAACTATAACCAAATGATTGTTTGAACATTGGCCATTCTTTAAGAATAACACTAATGTTAATATTTAGGGACAACAGAAATTTTCTACAAATTTCACAAGTTTCTTTCCATTTCATAATTACTTCACTCATAGGCTCAATGTTAAACTGAAGCCATTTTTTCACTTCAAATAAATCTTCATTAACTACAGATAAACATTTAATTTTATTAACTATTACTACTACCTACTATATAACTAATTATTTACTTATAGTTTCTCTATGTAGTGTAAATGTTTGCTCTAAAGTATTTTCATCAAAACTTTTTTATTGGATACCATAACTTATGTTTACGCAATTTAGTTAGTGTTATGGTATTTTTGGTACAATATTCCTTTAGGTTTTTTTCCAGGCACAGTAATAAAGTATGTTTCCTACAAAACAATTAATTAGAGATATAAAATTGTACATATAAAATCGATTTCAATACAAAATCTTAAATTTTATGAACCTTAACTTCAGATTTGAATATATTAATTATTCCATCAGAAATACAATCAATGACTTTAGGAGAAGCATATACTTTATGCTGTATCATGTATTCAATAATTATTTCAGTCAACATTTTTTTTAATTTTTCATTAAGTTTTAAATTTTTGTTATAAAATGACATTATCAAATTTCCTTTTCCATACGAATTTAATATTTCTTTTATGTTTGTCTTAAAATAAAAAACAATTGTATTTTAATAAAAAATATTCATTAAATTAATACATACTAACAAAAAAAAGAACAAAAAAAAAGAAGTGAAATGAAACAAATTAACCACAAAAATTAGTTGAAATAACTAAAAATAAATATAAATCCTTGAATAAATCAGTAAATTGAAGTATTAATATGGGTATTAATTATAGATTACTTGGTTCTTAAAAGAAATTGAACTAGTATTATTTGAGCTTGCGGTAGAGTATTCAGACATATCAGAATCTGATAGATTATCTAATGCATTACTTTTACAAGCACTAATGGCACTAGAATTTTCCTGTAAATATTAATAACTAATAGGTACCCTGATTGTTGAAGACTTATATTTATATTTCAATCAACTTACACCAATAAAGTTTGTCTACCACTTTTTTAAATGGTGCTCAAATATTATTCTCTGTCCATACCAGGCTTTTGGACAAATGTTATTTAAATGTTTTTCATTAATATATTTTAAGCTTTCACATGTTATCCCATGTTCTAAAACATACATAAATATAAGGAATTGGGAATTTAATATTATGTAGATATAAAATTTTTAAAAAACAGAATCTATTAATGACAAAAAAAATGATATTTTGTTATTAACAAAATATTTAACATTTTTAAAGCACCCACATAATGTGAAATGTACTAATCAATTCTATGATTTCTACCTTATTATATTAAATTTTTGAATAACATAGTTTCAAATTAAATTACAAATAATACTTTTTTCATTAAAAATTACCAGTACCTTAGATTAACATACTATATTAAATTAAACTAAATGTAGGTTTATAAACGATTTTGAATAAGTCATAAGACATAATAAAAAATAATTAAAAATGATTGAAATGTTTACCATCTGTAGGATAGGTACACACACAAAAATTATCAAATAATTTGTTTAATTATTCAACAAATCATTATGATTTACATTAAATTACTACAGTGATAACTGCGAATGCATATCTACTACATTATTGAAATAAAAAATTTAATTTTCATGACAAAAAATTTAAAAACCAACGAATTTCGAAAACAGATTAGAGAAATATTTTTACGCTTCATATTTTAATATATGGAATTTATTATTACAAATTTAATTTATTTGAACAATTAAAATTGTAGTAAAAAAACAAAAATGCAAATCGTATTAATATAAATATAACATTTTTTTTAACAGAGATTTTCTAGGTAGTACCTATATTTTGATGGCACTTGCATAAAAATTGTAGCATACTTATGTAAACTTATAACTCACAGTTCGTCAGTGGGGACTGGTTGCTTCATCGTCCGTCGCGCGTATGCAAAAACTCGTCGTCGTTGCGTTTACCCCTTTGGTGGTACATCGTCATGTCCACTGTTGCGTATTTTATTATAGACTATAATATTCCATTTTTGGACAAATACGCGACCTCCATCGTCATTATTTTGGTCGACAACCATTCATCATCGTCATCGTTTTGGTGCTATCATCATTGGATTTTGTTGTTGTCGACTACAGATGCCCATTGTGATGTGAGTTAACTTTAAGATTTATTGTTGTATACTATTAATACATTGTCATATGTTATTAGAATTATTGATCTTTCATGTAAACGTATTAAGTTATAAGAAATATCGATTTATGTTATTTTCGTTGTTTTTCAATAGTATCAATTTTATACAACAATTATTGTTATTTGTTATTATTATTATTATTTCCTTTTACTCTTATACATAATCTTATTTCCCGTAGCTATATTCATTGCAGTTGGGTAAAGATCTGGTACGAAACACAGATATTATTTTTACTTTTAGAGAAAAAAAACATTATTTTTAACGCAATTTAGTGTTCATTTTAGGAAAAATTTTATTAGAAGCATAGACTAGACGATTCTGTATACAAATTAATCACACTTTTCTTTAAATTGAAAATATTTTATGATGATATGTTATGTGCATTTTATGACAGGGTAAACGCAGAAAACCGAAAATAGGAATCTGGGTATACCGCGTATACCTACGTAAACCCTCCAATACACCACCGCACATGCTCTCAATAGATTTCAATCCAAAGAAACACACTGGAAACCAATACAACCACATGGACCACATATTACTCATCAAATTGCAACGATAACGCAAAGTGGACGATTTTCTCGCAGCTTTTACGTTAACTAAAAATTAACATCTGTTTTTCTACAACGCTACAACAATGTTTCTCGAATAATCGAAATACTCATAGAATATTTTATAAAGTACACATATACGATTATGTAATCATGACAACGAAAGTGAATACACACACATATATATATATATATATATATATTCAACAAAAAACTTTGAAATTAAATTATAATAAATCAAATACATAAATTATAATTTAAATAAATCATGAATTTACAACAACAAACATCGTTTAATCAAAACACCAGCGATACGAGTTTGGACGAGAAACCACCTATTAAGCGTAAACGAAATGCATCGAATTTCAAATTTGAACGATCTAGTGTATTTGAAATTCGGATAGACAACGTCACCAGAAGATACATTCCGATGAGGCCACTGCCACCGCCCCCGTTTAATTTTGTGATACATGATGAAACGATTTTACAATTGACTAAGCCAGTCAGACGGTCAACGCCAAGAAACGAAGAACTGACCGAACAGGACAAATCGATGCCCGTGTCGATACTGCGTGCGACCTCTAAATACCAAACTACTTCGTCGTCAACAACCGAGCAAGATAATCAACATTTGTCCGAGTCGGACGCACAACCGACCTCTAAATACCAAACTACTTCGTCGTCAACAACCGAGCAAGATAATCAACATTTGTCCGAGCAAGATAATCAACATTTGTCCGAGCAAGATAATCAACATTTGTCCGAGCAAGATAATCAACATTTGTCCGAGCAAGATAATCAACATTTGTCCGAGCAAGATAATCAACATTTGTCCGAGTCGGACGCACAACCGACCGTGCAAAACGAACCGTTTCCCACGGTGGCGGAACTACTGGCTAAGATAGGACATCCGTTGCCTTCGTTAAAAGAACTACTGGACGACCTGGAAAAACAGAATAAAGAGTGGAAATTACAAATGGAACGACATGAACGAGAGTACATCGAGACGACGAAGCGACTGAACGGGCAAATTCCGTGGTCCACGCCAAAGGAAAAAACGGCTGAACAAAACAAACAATTGCCTGCGTCGGAGGAAGAACAGACCAGCCAAGATCAATGGTTGCCCACGTCGGAAGTACAAGTGACCACCCGAATTAAACCGTTGCTCGCGACAAAAGTACAACTAGCCAAGCGAAAAAAATCGTTGCCTGGGTCGAAGGTACAACGGACCGGGCGAAATCAACCGTTGCCCGCAAAGAAAATACAATTGGCCAGGCAAAATAAACCGTTGCCCGGTTTGAAGGTACGACCGGCCGGGCAAGACCAATCGTTACCCGAAGGGATACTGCATACAACCAGAGGATACCGACCGTTCCCTACGTCGAAAGAACAACAGGTCAGACAAAAAAAATCGTTGCCCGGTTTGAAGGGACAACCGACCGGGCGAGACCAACCGTTGGCCAAGTCGAAGGAACTGGCCGGGCGAAAACAATCAATTCCTGAGTCGAAGGTACAACCGACCGGGCGAAACCAACAGTTGCTCAAGTCGAGGGAACTGGCCGGGCGAAAACAATCAATTCCTGAATCGAAGGTACAACCGACCGGGCGAGACCAACAGTTGCTCAAGTCGAAGGAACTGGCCGGGCGAAAACAATCAATTCCTGAGTCGAAGGTACAACCGACCGGGCGAAACCAACAGTTGCTCAAGTCGAAGGAACTGGCCGGGCGAAAACAATCAATTCCTGAGTCGAAGGTACAACCGACCGGGCGAAACCAACAGTTGCTCAAGTCGAAGGAACTGGCCGGGCGAAAACAATCAATTCCTGAATCGAAGGTACAACCGACCGGGCGAAACCAACAGTTGCTCAAGTCGAAGGAACTGGCCGGGCGAAAACAATCAATTCCTGAATCGAAGGTACAACCGACCGGGCGAGACCAACCATTGCTCAAGTCGAAGGAACTGGCCGGGCGAAAACAATCATTTCCTAAATTGAAGATATAATCGACGGGGCGAGATCAACCGTTGCCCAAGTCGACACTGCATTTGACCAAATACGACCAACCGTTGCTTGCGTCAAAAGTGCAACTGGCCTGGCAAAAAAAATCTTTGACCGCATCGAAAGTACAACTAGCCTGGCGAAAACAACCATTGTCTGGGTCAAGAGTACAACTGACCGGCCGAGATCAATCATTGCCTGAGTCGATACTACATTCGCCAGTTTGTTGCTCGAGTCGACAATGCATTCGATCGGACGAGAGCAACCGTTTCCTGCGTCAAAGGTACAGTTGTAGCTACTAACTAGTTAGTTAAGCAAAAAATTATATAACATATACAGGTTAGGTACCATGGGTATTTGCAAATAAGTTTTGTTCTACTGATTTGTTTTTTTTTTGTTTTGTTTTTTTTATATAAAAATAACTAGAATCTTACCCTTCAACTATATTGTATTTGAAATTTTTGTACAAATTAAAATAAAAACTTAAATTTTATTTTAAATGTTTTTCCGAAATCTAAAGTAGCTATTTTTTAATTTTTGTTAAACAATTTCAACGATAAAAATTTTTACTAAAATTGTCAATAAAAACATTTTTAATATCATTCATTTTTCTAAAAGCTTTTGAAGTTCATGAGAATGTTAATTATTTTCATCAAAATGAGTCTAATCGTCGGCATCATTTTGCTATTTAATGAAATTTACATATTTTATAAACTCAAAAAAATTGTAGAAAATCAACGGTTAGTTTTTAATACACATTTTTAAAACGAAGTTTTTGTTAAAAAAGTAGATTTCAAAATTATTATTTTCAATGTCGCGGAAAAAAATTTAAATAAAATGCGTTTTCTTTTTAAGTTTTGAAAAATCTACATAACGTTAATTGTAGCGTGAAATTCTAGTAATTATGTGAAAAAAACTTAAAACCAATGAAGAAGAGAACAAAAGTTTGTCAAAATTGTGTTTGACAGACCTTTTACACTAATCTCACGTACTATACAGGTTTTTTTTATCGACATTTTTAGAAACATAAATAATTTTGTTTTTTGCACACATCCTAAATTTATAATTTAGTTATAACCATCATCTGGTCATAGACTTACACGTTTTACGCTCTTTTACTAATTAAAATAATCAAAGCTAAATACGATATAGTAAACATGTGAAAATCAAATATTTTCACAGATATACAATAAAACATACATTTGACAATAAAATAGTAATTTTACTAATTCTCCGTATAATTCGATAACCGAATTGCATGTTTTCTTATAATATTTATTACACTTATTTATTACGATTAAAATCGAAAATATCTGAGTGTGTTATAAGTTGGACTTTAAATTTATTTTTACTATTAAACTGTATTATTAACTTTAGATACTCGCGTATAGTATAAATTCGGTCAATTTTTCTTAATTTACGTTTAATTACGCCAAAATCTCTATCACAATCTAAGAATGAATGTCCTCGAATTGGAAAATAATGTTCTACTATTTCAAATCGACCCGTATCAACTAAAGCTTGACAAGATCTCACGACAGTATTATTTTTATTTTGTCCAGGACAGTTGTCAGAAAATAATCTTAATTCTTTCACTTCTGTTGGAACACATTGTTAAATAAGTCGATTCATTTCTGATACCTCTCTTACGAACTGGTGTACTATTCTCCAATTTCAAAATAAAATGAAATCACATAAAAATAATGTACTTGAAGTATCACTGAAAAAACCAACAACTAAATTATTGGTAAACTGAAATGTCTAATAACCTTGTTTCGAAATAATTTCGTTAATTATCTAACAATATACCTATCGACCAATACCACATTTAGATTAAAATACATTATTATCGGAATCCGATATTGTCAATAATGTACATTGGGTATTTACCTTCAAATATGTTTTTAAATTAAAATTAAGTACAAGTATATAGATCAGAAGATACTGTTGAGTGTAAAAACGACGTAAGTCATTGACTAAAGACGTTTTCGCTCTCAACCAGATTTTTCGATTGTAATTTTATAGCTAAAAATAGTATAACTAAAGACGTTTTTACACTCAACGCATAGAAACACATTACAAGTATACGTTTTTACTAATATCTTAATTTCATAAAATATGTGACTCGTGACGTTTCTACAATCAACGATTCAATTGTAATACATATACGTTCATAACATATTTATACATTTGAATTTGTAATAAAAAGCATTTTGATTTTTATCATTTATTTATTAGTTATTTATTGATTTTATTATATAAAATTATTATCTTATTATATAGGATTATATAATCATTTTAATATAAATTCAAAAATGCCTGGTAATTATTGCCAATATTTAAACTGTGGCAAATCCACGTCAAAGTTTCCTGGCTTGAAAATGTTTAGATTTCCTAAAGACAACAGAATGGAATTATGGAAATTAAACTCAGGTATGTAACATTATGTTATTTATAATGTTTTTTAGTAACAAAATGAAGTATACATACATTTTATTGTAGAATAAATAGTTTTAAAAATATATATTTGTTTTATTATTTTTTAAATATATATTTAAAATAAAACAAATAGTTTTAATTATATTTTAACTATAGGAAATATGAAGTTGTTATTTTTTTGACGAAAAAACTATATATAATCGATATTTATGTCAAGAACATAGTTAGTAGGTATTAATATTACTCAATATTTTATATTTAAAAGTATAACTTACTCTTCTTGATCAAAGTAAACCTGCTATAAAATTATATTTTATGTTTTACTTGGGCAGTTTGTACATGAGTTGTAATCTTGAATATATTATTAAAATTTTTTTTTTCGTGTCATACATTCACAATTAAATGAATTATTAAAATTAAAACAATACTAATATATAAGACTAATAACAAAAGACTAATTAACACATTCAACTCCCTTTGATTCTTATCAGTTATTATTTGCCACAGGGGATAAACTGGTTTTCTAAGCATTGTCTTCATCCATTATTCTTAGTGACCTATATTATAAATAGTGGATGAGGACCAGAAGTCTTACACCACTAAATACGAATTTATTACTTATCCTAATCATTACTATAGTCACTATAGTATAGTGGAACACTTGGAATATGAAACGGATTTCGCGGGCTAATAGTATTTTCCAATTGTTCAATCCGTCCAGTCCCTCAAGTGCATGACGATGAGTGCACTGTAGTGATGGACACGTGTTTCAAAATATCGATGCAATGTTATTATGTTATTAAATCGATACATTATTTGATATTTTAATTTAATTTTCATAAAAATTAGTTAATAAAAAATTGCATTTAGGCGTCCAAAAATGCATATTATATTTATATATATATATGGTAATGGCACATCTGTGAGAAAGACAACGAATGTACGTTGACATTCAATAACGTAATACAATAAATATTAACCACAGTAGACTCCGTTGAATAGAGACACCGGTTGATTAGGACAATCGCTTGATTGTGAAAATTCTTCAATTACCGAAATAAACTTATGTTTGTCGTGTAAATGTTCACCGCTTATCTGGGCCACGAAACCGGACAGTTGGGACATTCTTATCGAGTGATATTATATCAATAACGATCGATAATCCAAAAATATCCGAATTAAACTATTAGATTAAATCTATGTTATATTTATCGTGCGCATGTTCAAATGTGATTTGCGTTTAATGTTATTTGGTGCATCAGTTAGTAATCGTGTGCAGCGCGTGCAGTAACGATGTTTCGTGTTCGTTACGGGTGTGTCGATTACGCAAAAATTAGATATTCTTGACAAAATTAAATTACAGCCGCCAGACTGCAGAACTCGTCTTCTTTCGGAAATTTTAGAAATACCAAAATCAACAGTCGCGCGGATTCGACTTCGAGAACAGTTTTGCGAGAACAAGTTCCTGGCCACGTAACAATACGGAAAAGAAAACTACAGGGTAACGATTCAGATGTAGACATGGCACCGACTCAATGATTTTCAGTACACTGTATGTATTTATATTATATATTGTATACATATATTACATACATGTAATATATGTATTTATTATATAATATTTATTACAATACATGCACTTATTTTTAACTCTTATTGTTATTTAATATTTGAATTATATATCTATTATGTTATAAAAATATTCTTCAATATGTATTAATAAGTCAGTAACTACCCACCAACAAATTTTTATGTTTCTTTTTTTTTTATTTCGGATTATTGGGACAACCGCTTTATTGGGACAAAATAACACGCAACATACGTGTCCTAATAAAGCGGAATCTAATGTATTATGTTTGACAACCTTCGATGTCATAATTGTTTCAAGTTCATAACATTAAGCAATGACATCATTACAACAATCAATTTTTAATTTTTAATCATGTCTTAATACGTAACTTAACATTTATTATCGACAAAAAAAAAAAAAAAAACCCGGACGGAATATGTATGATAGTGGGAACATAAAAAAGGCGGGATATCAGTAGAATCGATATGTATCGTGATAAAAATGTAAATCAAAATAATCGATACTTCGTGTATATCGATGTTTTCCATTACTAATATTCACCGTCACTGCACTATGGCCACAACGACAATGGAACAACGCTACATTGGAAAACGTGAACTTCGCGTAGGTGTGTGTAAACTTATGTTACAATCGTAATGCACGTTTATGTGTTCTATCGGTCTGCGTTGCCATCGGCGTTTTGAGTGTTTATCGTCGTTTTGCTGTTTGAATCGTTTTTATTTTCTTATACACTCATTACTCCAGTCGAACGTGTTTTGTGATCGTTGTTTTCGTTGGTTTTTTCCTTAACTTGTTTTACTTAACTTGTGTTTTGTCGCGTGAAGTACAGAGAACGACGCACAGTGCAACAAATTTTCATTCTCATACCAATCACCTCGTACCGGTCATCATTGTTTGTTGGATGCCGTTTACCGGATTGTGTTAACACAACAAAGTATATTTTCAACAATTACTATTTTACTTATTTTGATTTGTTTGGTTTGTTATCGGTTCATTGTTGTAGACCGTCAAATTAAAATGGTCACCGTTTCAATATTGACTTTTTTACTGACCTTTTATATTGTTGTGAGCTTTGTTTGAAATTTGGTAGAATGGGTTTGTTCAAATGAATTAATTCTGTTAGAAGTGATATATGATTTTTTGAGTTTATTTATTACTTAAAAAACAATTATATTTATTACTGACTAAAATTATATACTACCGTATTGAACATCTAATGTGTCATCGTATTGACACTTGACTGTCATCACATATTCAGATACGACCATGTGACGGCAGTCAGTAATGCTTAAGTCAGTACAATACTGAATATAAACAAGGGGTTCATAATAATACCGATTGGTTGACCGTTTAAAACCTAACATCAAACGGTAAACTTAGAAAGTACGACTTGTACTACTTATTTTTTATTAACTAAATGTGTTATACTTAAATCATAATAGTAATAATTCACAATTTGATATTATTGTAATTTATTTTTTTGTACTCTTGTACTGATTGAACAAATAATTCAAATTGTGGATATGGGTATTTCTTGTTTGTATTACTTAGTTATTCTATATTAGTTGGTTGCATTAGTTGTGATATTGTGTTGGACGAAGATTTTGTGGCAAATTAATTACTTATGCATACCTTTTTTATTTATAAGAGTATAAAATATAATATTTATTGTTCATGTTTATATATGATTATAGTTAATATGCAGAGCTATTATTCTCTGGTTTTGTAATAAAATGTTTAAACTGTTGGTGGTGGCTTGAAGGCATATAAGGTATAAAGCAATATGTCTTATTTCTTCACTTCTATTCAATTGAAGTATTACTACTTGCTGGTATAAATTATATGTCAGTAAATATTAGTTAAATATATAGTCAGTTTTAATAGATTTTCATATAAATATTAATAATAACCAATAAACAATTCAACATGCAACAACACATAGTCATTTTTATAAATGAAATATTGAACAGTAACATGTAAAATGATCAGTAGTTTAATATACATTGATGTGAATAACATATCTTATAACCAACAATTTTGTGTAAATAGCTAATTAATTATATTTGAATATGTAAATATGAAATAGATACATTTTTTATGAATATTTCAAATTCTTTTTTAAATTATTTTCTTTGCGTGTTTTTAATTAGTTAAAATTAATTTGAAATTAAATACTAACATAATAAAAATATTAAATGGTATATTCTGGTGTTGGATCCAGACATTTAAATGTCATTCTGAAGTATAATTAATACTTATATATGAATTATAGAAGTGAAGGATACTACACACACACACACACACACACCCACACACACGGCGCGCATGGTTATGAGAGACACTGGAAAATATGTATTCTTCTCTTTAATTAGTAACAGAGCTATTCAATGGTGGGTAGAGGAGATCATCATCCCATGGTGATAAAATTTTAGACTTCATTAGTGGTAGGCAGTAGCAATTCATCTTATGCTTGTTTTTATGTTGTAATTAATATATATATATATATATATATATTTATATATATTTGTTGCTTTTGATAGAAATAACCTGGGTTTTTTTTTACAAATGTTTATGAACTTATATTAACTCTTAACAATTTAAAGTTGACCAAAAACTCTAATTATAATTTACACAAATATTTATTGTATAATATATCATTTCTAAGCTGTTTTATTATATTAATATTGCAGTTGATAATAATTTTAATTCAAATTACTTTTACCAAATATTAGACAAATGCAATGTAAGATTGTTTTATTATTTTTTCTAATACAATATTAATAATATGTATGTTGCAAAGACTATCTCATAGATCAGCGGTTTCTAAACTGTGAGGTATGAATTAAATATTGATAATTTTAGGTCAACAATAATTTTGGTTGAAACGTTTATCTCATGAAAACCCAGCGTTATAGTGTCGCCCGAATATTCTCGAACCATATATTTTGTCCGACAATAGCAGTAATAGTATAATATCTGAGTGTTTAAATAATAAAAATTGTTGTTAATTTATTCATAGGAGACACAATTATTTTATTTTTATTTTTAGGGTTGCGTGGACCAAAAGAATTCGAAAACCACTGTCATAGATAGTATAATAACAACATAATATTACTTTTGTTGGGTAAACATTAAAATGGTCAAAAAGGCAGAAAAAATTTGGTTAGAATGAGCAGATCACTTTGACTATTACCCTAGTGAATAATGTGTATCATATTTAATACTTTTTTTTATTGTGTATACATAATCTATAAAAAAAATATTTACAATGAGCGTATAGGCTATTATGTATATATTTTTATAATATGAATAGCTAGATATAAGTAGTCACCCACCGGTGGCACTTATTAACATGTTATTGGTTTGTAATAGATCAAGTCTCTATACCAATTACACTTTAACCTCCTTGGGAGGTTACCTAGAATAGAGTTGGAGTTGAGGGTAGAAATCAATGGATTTGAATGATAAGCAAGACGTGCACAGTATAATTTATATAATGTTTTGGCTGTTTTTAAAATGTTTTGAATTTTTGAATCCGAATGTAATGTATAATTCGATATATAGGGTCGGGCACTTGCAGTCATATGTAATGTTATTGATTGAACGATTTGGATTTTGTTGATATTTGTTTGTTGTTCTCCATAATTGGATTCCATAAGACCAAATTGATTTTTGGAGAGTTTTATATATTTACAATTTTGTGTTTAAATTAAATTTAGAATGCCTACCTAAGGGTGGATAAAATGATTTGCGTCTAAAATTTAATAGAAGTCATTTAATATGTTCTGACTAGGTTAAACGTTTATCTAATATCAGACCTGAGTATCGAACATAGAAAGATGAAAATGATTTTATTGTTTAAAAAAAACTGATGGAATTGTACTTTATTGAGGGTAAAAGTAATATTGAAGGACTTTTTATTATTTATTTTTATTTTCCGATTTGAGTACCAATATGCTAAATTATTTAAATGATTTTGTAAGTATTGGGTTAGCAAAAAACAAGTTTTCGAGAAAAGTATAAATGACATTGTCGTCAGCAAATTCGGCTACAGAAGTATAAGAAGTAGTTGGTTGGTAACCTTTAAGTAAGTTATGAATAAAGATTCAAATAGACAGGGGTTATCTGGTTATTTTGATGTGGATTTTAACTGACAAAGTTTAACTAATACTATATAAATAAGTAATTATACGGAATAAGAATTTTGACACTTGTGCATATGAGACCACTGTCAACAACTAACATATTTAATACTTTTAAAAAAAATGTGCGCAAAAAACAAGTTTAGAAATAATTTATCCATTTTGGCAACATACCTATTATAATATACCTATTGGTTTATTCTTTTATAGTATTTAAAGTAATTAAAATAGTGTGGCCAGAAAAAATCGAACTGCAATTGTTATGCTCTTAATGATTCTGCATTTATGAAAGCTTTTAACCTTTTTTTATACTATCAAATTACATATGTATAATCTGTATATAAATATTTTTTTATAATTTAAATTTTGTTGAACTTAAATATACCAATTTAGTATTTATTCTAATTTAGTAGTTTATATAAACCATCAAAATTGACATTTAAGGCATAGCCATTATGGCTCACTTTTACTGGTCTTATAATTATTCCTTTTTTACATAACATTATAGTACATAGTATTTATAACTTATTTTAGAATACAAAATATAAGTTGTTATTAAAATGGTTTAATAATAATTTTTAATTTCATTACAGATTTACTGATATCAACATAGCAATTAACTTACTTAACTTGTGAAGTAAAATATAGTATTACAATGAGTAAACTAGCCTTAGGAGATGGCATATTACACACATGTAATATATGCAATGAAACATTTGACAACCGGGTTAATTTTACTGAACATAGTAAGATACATGTAAATATGGAAACAGTAACAGATACAATAGAAAAACAAACAACCACAAGGAAACGACGCAAGAAGAAAAAAATAATAAAATATTGTCATATTTGTTGTAAAAGTTTTGCTTCTGCTGCATCTTGTTCTCAACATATGAAACATTTTCATGATACATTAACTGCAAGCAAATATGGTGTTCCATTTAAAAAGATTCGGGTTGATTCAACACAGAAAGATATTAATTATGATGAAAATTCATGTACAAGAGTTTGTATTGATGATATTTTTCTTGAATTTGAAAAGAAATTACCATTTGAGTTTAAACACGACATATGTATATGTACTTTATGTGGTATAATTTTTAAAAATATACAGGATTATCTGAATCATGAAATTATTCATTATCAAGTGATGGAAATGCAAGTTCAAGTGCCTGTGCAAGTCCAAGTGTCCGTGCCAATGTCTGTTCCCATGCCTGTGCAAGTCCAAATGTCCATGCCTGTGCAAGTCAAAATGCTCAAAGATGAAAGTACTTCAAGTACAGACAATAAAGATATATTTAATAAAGTTATATGCAATATATGTAAGTGCACATTCACCACAAATTTGGATTTCGAAGAGCATAAGAATAGAAATTGTGAACGTGTAGAGCAGAAAACTCCTGTAGGTGGTATAACAAATATAAAAAAGGAACACGAATTGTTATGTAACTCATCTGATGTAGTCGTTATTGAAAAATCTGCATCTTTGAATATACTCAGCGATGACCATATTAATGCTTGTAAAGAATTATACAAGGTTAAACAACAATTTTATTGTGACATTTGTCATAAAACTTGTGAAAATTCTGATCACTTCGAAATAATTCAGTGGTGGAATGCACCATCCAACTACAATCGTACATTTAAATGCATATTTTGTTTGAAAACATTTTCTGAAAAGGCCGCATTGAAATTACACAAGACTGAACATTTAAAAATATAATAAAACATGTAGTATCTATATCAATATCTTAAATATTTAACAATTTATAAGTGTATATGTAAATGTATATATATACATAAATTTTTTGTTCTGTGTATGAATGTAAAAATGTATTTTTTCTTTAATATTTGCTTACCATTATATAATAATTTTAAGACTTAACATCTATAGTTGCATACAACTTATTAAAATTTGAAATTATAAAAATGTGCAAACAAAGGTTCATTAAACATTTTATGCAGCCAATCATAAATGTATGATAACTGATCGATAATATATGTTTTATAATATAATGTATATTTTTATATTGCTAGAATACCGTTTTATTTTATTTTGTAAAAAACTTCATAATACTACATGGTAAACTCTGTAATTCTAAATTCATTAAAAAAGACTTAAG
Source organism: Schlechtendalia chinensis (assembly GCA_019022885.1). Classification (NCBI taxonomy): domain Eukaryota; kingdom Metazoa; phylum Arthropoda; class Insecta; order Hemiptera; family Aphididae; genus Schlechtendalia; species Schlechtendalia chinensis. The sequence continues at coordinate 29,584,278 of CM032339.1, forward strand.
TTGCCGAGTATTCTTGGATTAAATTACTGGAAATATTTTTCATTTTTTTTTCTAACTTATATATTAAATTATTACATATGATGTAAGAATATATATATATATATAGTCTCATCGATTCAGTTTAAAATATCACTACAATTTATTTTATACTGATGTTAATCTGTCATAAAACATGTTCTTATTTGTATCATGGTTAGGTGTGAATTAGCACTGTACTCGCTCAATGAATTTTAAGTATAAAAACAATTTTTTTTTTTTGTTAATAAAATGTTTATTGCAATTATGTGAATTATGAGAAATAATGTACCGTATCAAATAAAATATAAAACTTTGGAATTAAAAACACACTTGTAATTAGAAAAAGAAATACTTTTTTAATCTATGTCAATTTCTGACTGCTATCTTGATTCTGTAAGACATGCTTTGCAAATTGTACTAGTATGTTCATTACAAATACGGTTATGACATATCTCACAGCAAACCTAAACATAAAATATTTGTCACAATATAATATCTTTTATAACAATATAACATAATATATTTTATGTAAGTAATATCTACCATGGTTTTTCTATTTATACTATTTTGTAATTTTATCTTTACCTAAATAATATTGGATCGTGTAATTTTCATGTTATACGTGGATTTCTGGATCTTAACTTCATATCTATGGCATTATTTGTTCTTGATGACGATTAACGCTTATCTCAACATCTGTATCAGACTCGGAATCAATTTTGTCGCTTATATTTGGACATACATAATCCTGATCAGCATCAGTATCATTAGAGTCACTTAGTAAATCGTCCTCTTCAGTTTCTTCTAACTAATCACACACTTTTTGCACGTTTTCAGCCATTACAATCAAAATTATAAAAATATGCATGGCAAAAAATATAAGTTCACTTTATTAAATAATTTTATTATTATTAAATTATTAAACCTAGTTTTCATTTTTTTTTTTTTTTTTTTTTTGCCAATTCATCTAATACTTCATCTGTGGCTGGAGTGAACGCAGGGCCCCTTTTTATTAATTAATTAATTAATTTTTTTTTTATTAATAATAAGTAGGTAATAAATGACATACTGTTAAAACTAATACATAATAACCATAAACTCCCCATAAAAGGGAATAATATCCCCTCATCCCTCCCTCGTTTGACCGCCACTAGTTCCATTAGATTATGCACTACCGATTTTGAACGAATAGTTAGGTTAGGATAGTGATCGGACCGAACCGAGACTGCGAATGTGAATTGAGCTTAATATCGAAAATTTAAAAATGAATTAAGCAAGTGGTGGCTAAAATGCTCATCGATTGAGCACCACGTTCACCACCCACCTTTTAACGCGTTAATATTTTGATTTAGCTCCAATCAATTGTGATTGCTCAGATTTGTTTATTGGACATTGTTTTATATGCATTTAAGTTTAAGGTTAAGCAGTGGCGGATTTACGGGGAGGGGGATCTAGGAGCATTGGACCCCCCAGACACTCTGTAGTGATCCATATTCCAGTATCAAAAATACTGCAATACTTTTTTATGTTAATTTGATGTACTATTTTTTTTTTGGACCCCCCAGAAAATTTTTGAAAATCCGCTACTGAGGTGAAGTGTTTTCTATGGCAGGGGTCGGTAATCTTTTTAGTGTGAAGGGCCAAAGAATAAAAATAATTTTTTTTACGGGCTACAATTTGAATATACCTTATTTAATTTTAAATAAAAATTTATAGTTTTATAAAATTTAGTTTATTTATGTTTTTATCTGTTTGGTTTATTAATTTAATGAGGTATCTAGAAATGAAAAGAAAATGAACAACGGACAATGATAGACACCATAAAAACGAGAAAATTAAAATGGCTAGGACATACTTTGAGACATTATAGTCCTATACAAGTACTCCTTGAAGAAATTACACCAGGAAAAAACAAAGAGCTAGAACAAATGTAGAAAAGACTACCTAGAACAAATTTCATATCACAGACATAAGGAGAATTAGGCCCAAAATATGTAGATATTAAAAGGAAAATAGAAGACAAGGTGGAATAAAGAAGAGTTGTAGGAAGACTATACCAGTCGGAAGACTGAATACTTAAAAACAAAATTATAATTATAATAACACGCTAAAATTATGTAATTGTGTAAAAATAAATACAAATTAAAAGTTAATGTGATTTTTGAGTTTGAATAGCATCAACCAGTTTATTGATATTAGGTTTTATTTTCGATGTAGAAATTCTTAATACAGCATTTAAGTGATCATCGGTTAATCGTAAAGCATATTTGCTTTTTCGATATTTCATTAGTGAAAAAGTTTGTTCACAAATATACGTGCTTCTAAACACGGTCAACATTTTTTTAGCAAAATGTTTAATTTTGCTAAATTTTGAGTTACAGAGACTCGAATAAGACTGTATTAAGTTATAGGCATCATGAAAGGCAATTTTAAGACTTTCGTCACTTTGCAAATATACAAAAAAAAATTTTGTTTTCATTTTCATTATTAAGTAAAATAATAGACAAGCCTATAAATTTATCGGCAATTTCTTTGGCAACAAATAGTTTGGAATAATTATTATTTGCTGAATATCGCAATGCTTTCACCAATTTTTTTCTTTACAACTGGAATATTGTCATCAAAAAAACCAAATCCATCCACCTTTTCTGACAAATACTATAAATTGTGTGCAAATTTTGCGAAAGCTTCTTTTGAAATTGACCGGTTTATACTTTCATATAATTTTAAGTCTCTTAAAAATTGTAAGTCGTTAAACGGTGCGTTTACCTAAAATTGCTGATGCACATTCAAACCACACTTTTATGTACAAGCGGACAATAAATACACATATATCATCAATAGATGTTTTGGATATTTTCGTAAATTTAAATTGATCCCACAACAAACATTTTCAAACTGTATATAGAATGTACCATCCACCTTGCCTGATAAATTGCTCCGGGCGGACGAATTTTTATGTCAATCATCACAAATGTTGTGATTCATATCTTGTTGGAATTCTAGCCTTAACCCAAAAAATTATAAATTCTCGTATGGTTAGATTCACGGCTTCTCGAACAGATAAATTAATACGACGAGTATTAAAAAATAATACTTGAAAAACTTGACGTTTAGATGGTAGTTTTGCTCTAAGAATTTGCGACTCAATATTACAAAAAAAAATTCGGTCGTGACTTCTAAGGCACTTCACAGCCATTTTAAAGAAAAAATATTGATATTGAAAACCATAAAACAAAAGAAACCACAAAATGAATTATGAAAAATCTAATCGACGTTTATCTGTTGTCAATAATTAAAATTACCTTATACAATTATTCACTTACTCAAGAAAAAAAAAATATTCAAAGGGGTGGGGGGGTGGACATTAGTACACCCCTCCCCACCCCCCTAATTGGTTGCGCTACTGGAGTATACATTGTACAATTTTATTCTGATTATAAAAAAAAATATATATATATATATATGTTGGCCGTATAGACAGTATAGTTTCCATTTATTTATTTATTTCTTCGCTAGCTAAAATATTTATTGAGTTCACTGCTCCGTTACCCGTAGACCGCAAAACAGCGAAGAGGGAATTTTGAAAAAAATTTTTTTTTGTTTATAATTAATACAAATTCTATTGCATATATACAACAACAGACAAGATGACCAGCATAATGGAACAGGTAATAATAATAATATATTTAATAGTGTTAAATAATCGTGTTGTAAGCACTTATTAAACAAGGAAGCTTACATTTATTTGTTTTCCATAATTATACGCTAATACGAGCGATTTCCAAGACCATTATCTACACTTATAAGTTCTAGTTGTGCCCTAGGTTTCAACTATATCACACTCCTCCCTTAATAATTGATACAACATTCACGATAAGGCCGTCGCGAGGCTGTAAATACTAGCGATTTTTCGGTAATGTTTAGAAATAAATTATATTATCTATTGAGAGCAAAAAATGTGTGAAGATAAACATCGTGTTACAAAATACTGTATAATTTGGAAACGGGACGTCTGAAATATATATATGATGATGAAAATACATGTTCGGCGTGTTTATAAATCTCGTCGTACGCACGTTATGAAAGTGTTTTTTTTTTTTTTAATCAATGATAAATAACAATAAAAAACAACAATATACAGCGCCATAGTTACGCTTGTTTTCGTATATGTTAATAATATTTTAACAGCAGTTTTACTGATTACAATACACCGATCAACAAATATCTCCTAACAACGGAAATTAACTTAATGGTATTGTTATTTATTATATAACATGCTCGCGTCCCCGTGTTATGTAAACATTATAAACAATAAATAATCGTAAGACACTCTATTTTGATTACGCGTATCTGTATATATGCAATAATGTTTAAACGACCTACAGTAAGACGATTACACGAAACGCTGTCGCCCAGGGGCGAAATACATTTTGTGCAACCTTATAATTATTATTATAGGGGATAAATCTACATGGCCCACCCTATAATTTCCCCCCTCCTAGTCCTAGCACATATTTTGTTTTACATTAAAAAAAAATATTGTTTACAAATGCTTATTTTTCGTCTTTCTTTTTCTTCTCCCTCACGTCTATCCCTGCTATTTGGGGTTGGCTACCTGTGTCCTAAACCTCCAATTGACACGATCTCCCACATCATCTACGCATACACCAGCGGTCCTCATATCACACCCAATCGCATCCAACCACCACTTCTTCGGTGTTTCTCTTCCACTTCTTCCTTCAACGTTCATTCAATCTCATTCACGTTTCATTCAATCGTTCTTACAGCTTCCGAATTTTCTCTCCACATAACATGACCAAACCATCTAAGTCTACTTTCTTTCATCTTATCCTCGATCGACGCTATTCCTATGCTTCCTCTTACATTCCTTATCCAATCTTCTCTCGTCACACCACTCGTCCATCAACGCATTCTCATCTCTGTTACACTCATCCTCTGCTCTATTTTCTTGTCAACCGTCCACCACTCTGAACCATACGACATAGTTGGTCTCATTACACTTCTATAGAACTTAAATGAAGTGAATAATTGAAGTATAAATAAATATATTTTAACTATCATATGATTGTTCATCGAAAATTTTGCGCCGCCCAAGTACTAATGCCCACGTTACCTACTTAACCCACGTTAAATGCGGCTGTGATTATATATCACTACCAACCGGTCAACAGGTACTTATTAACGAATTACGGGTTGTTATTGTTACTTATTATCACATCTCGCGGGTATAATTATGTCGATATACGACATAGATTCGTATGGTTGGGCTAGCTTAACATTTCAATTGAAAAAAATATATTCGACCAATTAGATATGGAGGAACTAGTTTTAAAGTTTTCAAAATTAAAAGCAAGTCAATTTTAAATAAAAATAATATATTTTCTTTTTTTAAGTTATCATATTATTATTTGTTGAAAATCGTGAAATTGCATTTTAGTTTTAAGTAAAAACGTATGAAGTGCCTTAGACAATTCAAATTAATAACATTTAAGAATAGTTTTTATCATAATATTGTATTTTTATATGTACTATAAAATTAAAAAATTAATTAGCTATAATACTTTAAATATTTTTTTAAAAACTAGTATATAAAGTGGCAAGTTGCATACTTGCCTATCCTCAAATTTGGTCTTGTACCTATCCTGGATTGCAATGATAATATAGTATACTTATCGATGAATAATTATTGTTGAAGAATAGAAAAATACTTGAATGATACTTCGCAGTTACTATATTTAATAAAAGTAAAATATGCAGGGTGATTTTATTATCTAGAACCAATCATTATCGTTTATGAGTACATAGAAGTTTTCGAATATTTATCTACTCCGATTTCATATTACAAATTCTTTTAAATTCTTATTTTTTTTTTTAATCGAAATAGTATTGAAATAGTATAAAAAATGACACATTAAAAATCAAATTTATCAACAAAAAAAAACTGTAATATAAAGTCAATATTGTTGAGACGGATCTTTATAAGTTTATAATTACTTTCATCCTAGTAATTAGTAATGAACATGATTGCGAATTTCAAGTGACTATTTTTGAGGAGTAATCAATGTTTGCATTGAATGGTGCAATGAATCTGTTTGCACTTTGAAAATTAAACTAGTGAACATCATAAAATGTCGTTGATAAAAACGTCCCCCTACTGATCACTAAAATCATTAAAAATAACTTAGTAGGTTACCCAACTGAAATATATTTAATATATTAAAAATGAATAATATTATAGTATATAATATTAAATAATGTAGTATTATATGTTTTTAACGAAATTTACTCGAAATTTCGATAACAGCTTTGATTCCTTTCCTTTTTTAAATTTATTTTTAATACGACTCGACGCACGGTTTTCTAGAGAGAAGAAACCCTTATTATAACGTTGACGAACGGAATTCGTCATGTCGCCATACAAAGTACATTACCTGAGAAAAAGAAAGTAAGTGTGAAGTTACAAATGTCATTTAACATTTAATTTATTTTATAGTTTGATTTAGTACGTTAAACATAATTAATACGAATTATAATAAAAATCAAAAATGACATGTCACGGATCCTGCGTACATCGGTTTAAATAAGGCACATAAACGCAAATTTCATAGTTGTATTATTTTTTTGGATATGAATAGAATCATTGTACTTGGAAAACGATTACGAGCGATGCTACTAAATTGTCAACATGGATATGACTTAAAATATACATTTCATTACGATTTTAAACGCTTATAACATTTTTCGAATAAATCGAATACAAATATGAATTTTGAAATCCACACAGGGAAAAACATCCATTAAGGCAATCGAACGAATCAATAATTTGTGTATAGTTTATCGTTTTCCAAATTTAAAAAATATCTAACTACCGATTTTAGAAATATTTTTATTGTTGGTAAAATATTAAATTACAAACATTGTATTATACTTTTCGGGTTTTCTGTCGTGAAATTATGATCTTAATGATTCTAAAATGTAAAAACCTAAAACAAAAGAATTTTTCAACAAATATTGCGTGTATGAACATTATTAAAATAAATAATCGGTAAAAATTTTAATAATTGTTTGCGATTTGTTGCAATTGATTTAGATAGATTTTAACAAAAATCAAGTTGAACCAAAAAAAAAAAAATAAATCATAGTTTTTCCTATACGTAAAAGTGTAAAAAAACGTCCCATCCAATAGTATAATATATTGTATTATGAAAGGCATTAGAATTAAGTATAATTTTTTTGTTTTTCGAATATATTATTTATGTTACAATGTTTTTCCAGACGGTCGAACGTTTGTCCGTCTCCGTTATGGCAACGAACATAGTAAACAGCATACCACCAATACAGAATGTGAATAAAACCGACAAAGAAGTAAGTATCCGGCTTAAAAGGGTTTTAACGCATTTAAAAATTTACCTAATTTTTAAAATTATTTAAAACATTTTAATCATTATTAGCACGTGTTAGCTTTTCCACTGACCTACTATTGTTTACAGTAATTTCATCGAAATTGAAATCTTATATTTGTGTCATACATAATTTCACCTGCAAATTTTAATTAAAATAATCGGCATTTAAATGGACTATACTGATTTTCGTTACTTCTAGTTTTAAATTCATTAATTAACATACAATGATAATTAAAATCATGTCGAAATATTAATTTTAGAATTGTAACAAAAAACGAAATTCAATTTGGTGAAATTCATACGTGTGTCGAATATTTTATGGTTTTTTTACTAATTTTTACTTTATTATTAATGTATTTTTTGGATATATACATATTGACAAAGCAAAGCCTTTAGTAGAGAATAGAATCAATTTTATTTGAACATTTCAAAACCGTTGCAGGTTCCATCTTCAGAGTGTAGTAACGACAGTTAGACGTGTACTACGTTCTCTGAAGATGGAACCTGCAACGGTTTTGAAACGTCAGAATAAAATTGGCAATATGGATTTATCCGTAAAACACATTAATAATAATACTCCAATTAATGAAAGTTTTAATAAATTCATAATTTTTAACTATTATGTTTAATGGTTTTTCGTATAACGTCCAAATTAAAGTGTTGACAGACTAGATACCATAAGGTACCAGAAATTAAGATCGAACAAAAAACAAATTGAACATTTTTACTACATTTAAATGTTTTAAATAAAACTCTTCTCTTTTTAAAATAACATATACGGTTTTTGTGAAATATTAATATTAAATGTAGTATTTTTGGTTTTTTGGGCGTATTAATAATTCTTCATTTTTCCAGAAAGTCGAAAGTTTACCCATAACAAACGGAGTTAGCAGAGTAAAGCTGATACGGAACGTAACCGAAACTAGCAATAAAGTAAGCGCCGTATTTAAGAGGGTTATTTTTTTTATTTAAAAGGAAGTTTTGCACAAATTACATTTGACTTCAACGATTACAATAAGAGGGTTATAAACAATTTTTTAATCATTTATATTTTTTTAAATTATTGAAGAACATTCTAATTATTAATTGACATGTGTAGTTTTTCCCATTACAGCACATTTTGCGAAATGTTCTTACAGTTTTGTCCCAAATAATTCACCTGCAAAATATATTAAAAATAAGAGAATTTGAATAGACCATAATGATTTTGGTAACTTGTAGTTCTAGAAACAGTTTGTTTTATACTCTATAGACAATTTTGCAATGTTATTATACATTTCGACATAAATAAAATCGGACCAGCTAAAGTCTAAAAATATTACAAAAGCAACCGGTACATATTTTTATAATTTTAGGGTTGCATTTAATGTTTAATCGTTTATTTTCTATAATGAAAAATATCTCATTATTATTTTCTCTGTGAGGGGGTATACAATGATTTGAATGTACTAAACATATATTAAATTGCATTATAGGAAACGTTAAATCTGACAAATTCTACATTAAATAATTTGGACGTAAACAATTTGAGTACGATGGTACGGAAAATGATGGCGATAAAAATCAAATCAAAGTCCTTGATAGAAGACATGGTAGAACTAATACACCAAAACGTAAATATGAATCATCACAACTATAAATTTGAATGTTAAAAACCATAAAAAAAAATATATCATATTAAGCGTGAACGCAATTTAGCTTTCACGCGAAATTAAGAAATTTTATTTTTGACTTTTTTTTGTTTTGCGTTGAATTTATTTTTAAACTTTACGGTATTTCGAAAAAAAGACGAACTTAAATTATCAAAACGTGATATTTTTGACTAATCACATGTTTTCTTGTATATAAGTACCGAAAATTACCATAATAATATGCAATTTAATATCGCGTATTCGGATTTATAATTAAAACTCCGTGTGTATGTATGTAGGCTTTGAGTCAACCGAATTTAACTGGCGAATACGCCGAGATGTGTGCGATGATGATTGGCGACCATTCTTTTACCACAACATTGCAAGCTCTGGACGTAACAGTATTACAGGTGTTATTGCCGAAATGTTATGACGTATTTTATTCATACAAACAACCAAACGAGAGACTGTCGGAAATCAAAAAATGTTACGACTTGTTTTATTCGAATAAAAGACCCAACGACAAACTGTCGGATGTCAAAAAAACTACCGTAAGTCTCAATCGAATGTATATTATACGTGCGCGAACCCCATTAAAATCTACGCCATATTTAATGAAACAATTTTATATTTTCTAGACATTACACACGTCGTCGCCTGAACAGAACGCTCGCCTGTTGGCTAATTCCCTGTAAGTTTCAATCATTAATACATACATACATATATGCATACAAGGCCGTAGCAGGAACACATTTTCGGGGGGAGGGGTAAAAACCGAATAATATATTTTTAACTGCTAGATTTAAATACTAGATTATGTTGTGTACGGTAAGATTGTGTCTAAATGCGAAATAACATATGGCGTGTAAATAGTGTCTCCACCTTAAAAATTTAGTTTAATAAATTCAATTAATTATAACTATTAAAAAGATTCAGATGGGGGGAGTTGAACCCCCAAAAATCCCTTCAAATACGGCCTTGCGTGCATATACATATTTGATCTCGTCACCATAACATTTTATCTGGTACGTGGTCGAAAAGCCTTTTGTCGTGTTCTTTTTAAACTCAGATACGAATGTATTCAAAAATGTTCGTGATTCCATGTTTAGATTTATCGCGGAACTGTACAATAAAGGGGTTTTACCGACATCAATCTTGTGGTCATTCATGATGGATCTAGCGCGAAATGATAACAACGCGCAAGTCTACTGTCTGGCCACAATTTTGAAATCGGCCGGCTCACGACTGTCGAAAGTACGTGTATAAAACGATTATCGACATATACATTTGATATTAATCGTGTTCGACATTTCATTTACTTTCGCGAGTGCAGACCTATAGTTTGGCGAGCATAGTCGGACATTTACTGATATTAGAAAACGATTCCGAAAGAGAAGAAGCCATGTGTTTCGATCTACGAAATATAATACACGATGTAAAAATACAGCACGCGAAATTTTGGATACACGAAGGTACAATTTTTCGTCTGTTATAATAGATATTTTATCAAACATTCTATTCGTAAATTGTATTGTAAACACTTTCATAACCTACATTTCTTAAGTACGTCCCTAATCAACTTTTTACGTCAGAAATCACGATTTTTTATAGAATAAATCGATAGTAAAAACCACACTATAAACTTTCTATAAATAACTTTGTTTTAAAGACAATTAATATTGCACTAGTGGTTTCATATACTAATTTTAAAGACAAAATACTTTTTAGATATTAAGTTTTTTTTTAAATTTAATTATGGTCCTAGTATGTCCTATTCGAAAACTATTGAAACGGATAACCGTCAAATCGTTTTTACAATTTTTTAAATAACTACGTTTAAACTCTAATATTTGAATCAATAACAAAAATATTAATATTATTTTTTTATAAAACAAAATTAAAGTATAATTAACTTTTCTAACGTCAAACTTATTTTTTTACTCGTATGGATCTATACGAAAACATATAATAAGAGAACTAAATATTTCTAAATTTATGATTGGCCAGTCGTATTTGAATTCGAAAATTTGGATAATTATACTTCTCGTGTTTCGATTTCCGATCTGTTTAAAAATAATTTCAAATTTATTTTTTCATATTAAAATTAAACTTTTTGAACGATATAACGTAAGATTTAATATAAAAACAAATTCTACTGCAAATGTAAACCTATTTTGAAGTGTGTAATAACTTAAAGTGGTAATAACTTATTATTGCTAATAACTATATACACTTGAATAAAATATAAGTTGAGAGTCTAACCCCGCCATTTATACGTACATACAACCTGTATAATCAAGAACATTAATAACCACCAATTTTTTATTTTTGTGGTATCCAATTTTATTTGCATTACTAGTTCGATTCAAAATAATTTTCGTGTATGTATAAAATACAACATTTTTATATATTACTTTTTAAAATATACATCATTCGTAAGGATAAGTATCAATATGTATATAGAACCGGATAGAGCGGTAAAGGAGAATATGCATCGTGTCAACGCGAATTTGATAAAACCAAATAAATCGCCTAGTATAAGAACAGAATATGCTTTAAATTTGATGGCACATTGCGCATTAGTAGATTGTTGGGATTTACTTTCCACATTCCCATACCGGAAAAAATTGAACGTAAGTACGCGGTTTCAGTCGTCAGATGATAATTGTATATTTTATTCCGTGTTTTAAATTTAAAGGCTAGACAAAACTTTGTCAGATATTTTTCTAGATTATTTTGAAAATCAATTTTCGTTAAAATTATTAACTATTGTTTATTTTTAAATCTTAGAATTTACCTATTTTTATTATAACAATGTATCCAAAACTGGTTACCGGGAAGCTAACGACTTGATGTCGAATCTTTTCAACACTTTTATATTCTGAAAGTTATTATAATTACAATTTTGTGAATTTATAATTTTTTATGATCATCATATTTAAAGACATCAAGACAAATTACAATAAAATACAAGATTGTTGTCGTATTTATTGTATTGGAGCTGTAATAACTTAAAAATTAATAATTTCTATATATATTAATCAATAAAATGAGCTTAATAACTTCATGCATATAACATGTGATGATTTAGGTATAAAAGTCATAAATTAAACCATTTATTATGAAAAAAATGTTATTTTGACAAAAGATTTGAACTCGTCTTTTTATCTGAATAATTAATGTTCTGTTTCTTATTTTATTTCATTATATTGGAAATTACGTCGAATAATGTTTAAATCAAAATTTTTTTATTTAAGATATCAAAAATTGTATTCCAAAAAAACCCTACAGTGTCTAATATGTTCAAATGTTTTTGAGGAATTATATTCTGTTTACCAGAAAAGACAGAAAATTTTCGTCTAGTTTTTTTTTTAAATTTCCGATCCCCTCAAACGAATGATAATTTAATATGAACGCGAATTGTTTTCCCTCAGGAGGTAAGCGATTTCCCTCTGACGCCAGCGTTGAGCGCTTTAATTAAAACCGACCAATTAGATTTTATCGTTCACGTGGGCGTCATAGCCGTAAAAGAAACGTGTCCACGGATCAGAGAGAACGCTGGCAAACTATTAGCCGAACTCGTCAAGGCAAAGTTGTTATCGAAACTCATAGTTTACTTAGGGTGAGTGGAACAGTGTAGAATGCGCGTTTTAGTGTATAAGCATAGTAACTTTATCGTCTCACATGAACTCGTAGATAATGACTAAATATTGATATGTGTTTTATTATTGTATTAAAGGTTCCAGAAAGTGAGCGAAGACTACGCAAAGGATAAAAATATACCTGTTTTAGTATTGGAATTGGAATCCGAGTTCGATCGTCAGTTAAACGATGTCTGATTACTTTTTAAATTTGTATCTATTTTGTTTGTTGTGAATTTTGTAGTTTCATCTTTATTTATATTTTTTTTACTATTTATATACTTCATGTATTCATTTATATCACTTTTTCTCGAATTTGTTATCATTTTTTTGTTACACATTATTTTGTTAAACTAATTGAGTTGAATTTTATGTGATACACACATGTAATTTTTTGGAAATTTAAAAAAAAATATGTTTATTTATTATTGTTAAATAACAAACTCATTAGTTTTTCATTCTGTGTTTTATTTGTTGCTGCTTTTACTTTTTTCAGTTTTCGTATTTTATATTTTATATAAATGTAAAAAGCCATAATGCTTATTTTGGTTGTACATCCTGTACCCAGGAGGGCTTATACAAACAAAATCGAATGACATTCCCTGAATTAAACGTGCCTCTAAGAACTGATGATTCATTTCGGAATGAAGTCGACGAAAACTATCATAAAGATGATAGTCCACTTAAGTTATTACCAATTAATATTGTGAACGATGTGTGTTTAGACTACATGCATTGCATTGTGTATGTCTTGGTTTGACTAAAAGATTAATAGAATTCTGGGTTAAAGGCAAAAAAGATATAAGATTAAATGATGAAGACAGGAAAAAAATATCTAATAATTTTAAAAATCTTAGATCATACCATCGTAATTTAATCGATTACCAAGACCAATAGAAGATATTGAATATTGGAAAGCATCGGAACTAAGATTTTTTTAAATTTTATTTTAACTGAAAAAAAAATTATATTCTCATTTTATGTTATTGGTCTGTGGTATTAAAATTTTGATAAGTAGTGAAACATACATGCCAAATTCAAAAAATGATTTAGCGGAAATTATTAAATATTTATATTTTATATTCATCTCTTTATGGCGAACATTTAATATCATACAATGTACATAGTTTGTTACATCTTCCAATGTATGTAAAAATTCACAGAGTCCTTTTTTGATACATTTAGTTGCTTTAAATATGAGTTATTTACAAGAATTAAAAAAATATATAAAATGTGGCAGTCCTTCAAGAAATATTTAATAGAATAATTGAAAAACAAAATATATTTTTATCTGAATCCCAAAAAGAACATACAATTATAATTCTAAAAGAAATAAACAACATTCAAATCATCTAATACGCTTATTGAAAAAATAATGTTCAATGATTTAAAAATTGTAATTAACGTTTCACAGCATAAAGTTAAGTTTGTAAGTCTTAAAAATAATGATCTTATAGTGATATGTCATATAATAAAAAATAACATTACAATTGCTATTAAATTAAGTGTCCAAAAGTTTTTAAATTATACACCATTTTGTATGTTCCCTATTGACTCTACAATCATACATTCATACATGGTAAATACACATTTATTATCTAATATCTTTACAATATCTTATCTTGATATAAAAAGTAAGTGTATTTCAATTCCCATAGTGTCAAATAAAGCAATTATTACAGAACTGAGTCATTGATTTTTTGAAAATTAATTTAAGACCAAGTAGGTAGGTAGTTTTTTGTTTTCATTTGCACCATATATTTTTTAATTTATATTAAACACTAAATAATATACTTACTATATTTAATAACATGTTATACTTTGTTGTTATATTATGTTTATATTATATTTAAATACATTTATAGTTTAATCCTGAAATTCTAAATCCTGTAGGCTTCTATACTGAGAATTTAATTAAATTATTATTATTATTTTTTTTTTTTATCAAATACCTACTTATAAGAAATTTCAAAATTAATTTTAAAATACTTTAAAAAAATTAAAGGAATAATACCTAAATGTTTAAAGTCAATCTCAAAATTACCACTATTTACACTTAAGATAACTTTTGGATGAGATAAAAAGTTTATACCTAATAACAAATCATATTTAATGATACTATCAGACACAATATTAATTTTTATGTTAATTAGATAATTATTGTTTGGTGAAAGAATATAAACAAACATTTGATCTAAGATAACCAAATTAGACACATTTATTCCTATTAAGCCAGACAATAGTCTTGTGGTGGTGACAATGAAGGAATTATTTTTTATCTTAATAAACTAACTGGGCTACCAGTATCAACTTTGTCTAAAATATCAACTACTTTGTTATTAGGAAAGATTAGAATTAAATTAACAGTAGAAACAGAATGTACTATGCCTTGAGGTGGCTTCCTTATTGTTGGTATCTGCTGATGAGCAATCTTGTATATTATGTGAAATGGAACCACATTTAAACCATGATCTTGGCTTAAATATAACAATACATAATAACCAAACATTAAACAATTGTAACATCTCAGGACTGATGCAGTTGTATTAGCTGATTTACTACATAGTTGACATATGGTGACTGCTTACTGGTTGAAGTCATTTTTAATTATTCTGAAGTTTTTGTAGTGTTAATAAACATATTGACATAGTTACACCTACATAACAAATTACTTGCAGCATTTTTCAACTTATTAATAGGTATATAATCTCAAATTTGAAAGCTTTAGGATAGTGATGGAGTTGAGTAACCGACTGTACCAACTGAAGCCAATCACTAACTTCGGGATCTAAATTGTTAGGGGACTCTGACATAATCATGTTACAAAGTTGAATTGATAGCTTGGAATTGCATATCTGGCATAACGTTATTTGTAAATAAATATGTAGAAAACACGTGACTTACCTGTCAACTAATGAAATTTTCTTCACTATTCTCAATAATTTCAAATTTATTTTTGAGGGCGCAGGTTCGAATTCCAATTCTAAAGTCTGTAGAGAAATATGGGTCGTTAGTTCAATATTGCACAATACTGTGGTTGTTAGGATATTACCTTGTAATGTATTTATTTACAATTTAGTATATTAGGACTTGATAACATTTATTATAAAGGTACATACTATAGCGATTAGAAAAAAAGAATATACCGAACAATAGAAAAAGTACTCAGTATAGTTCTCACGGACACACATAAAATTACATAAATTTTAAGCTGAATGAACGTGGTTGTCTGCATAATATAAATACTAGAAACAAAATATTCTGTTCTAAAAATATGACACGTAGATAACAGTGACAGATAACATTACTACAATATTAAACAATCAAAGGCCTAAATCAATTTTAAATTTATTTAAAACCATCCAGGTTAATAAGCAAAATTTCGTTTTTCCTATTTTCGAAAACACGATAGGTATATAGATAAAAAAAATTGTTAATTTCATATCATTGCTATTATTATTATGTGACGATCATTGATATAAAGCTATAACAATTATTATTTATTAATTATATTTAATATGCAATTAAAATTGTATACAAATATTCAGAGGGTTTAAATCGATTTTAAATTAATATAAGTTTGTGTTCATTTATATATTTATATGCCTTCGTTTTTCTAATACAATCCATCTGTAGGCGTAGGCTAGGTAGGTAAGGTGTCCCTTTGTTAGGTCCCCAAAGACTTTAGGAACAAAAGCGGTCATGGTTCACAACCCAAAGAACCATGCACTCTTTTTGCATTATTTAACAAATAAATATTTGTATCGAATTTTATGTATCTGCAATAAATTGGAACGTTGACTAAATGTTGCGTGAATATCAACAATGCAATGTCAATTATGTAACATCGCGCCGATGTGTAATAATGTTGTTGTAGGGATGTGTTATCACAACGACAAGCTTTCGCAGTTGCACACATATCGCATTTACGTTACAGTAATACGAAATGTAATATCACATGTTCCAATAAAACATCACAACGATATCAATGCGATATCGCGTTGCACAGTGGGTACGTCTTTTTTTCTGTAGTAAATGTGTAACTTTGTAAATATGACAGTAATCAATTCGCTGGTATTATATTTATCATTGTTGAGTATGATGACGTATGGATCACACAGAACTACTAATAAATTACATATTTAATTTATGTTTTTAAAATACATATCTTACTTAAAAACTTTCACAAAATTTATTGCATTGTCCGTGACAATTAATGTAGTTTTTAACTGGATACCAAATTCTATAAGAATTTTATCTGTTAATTCTGCGATATTATCATATGTATGCCTTCATAGCATATGTCTACAAGCAAGTGCATGGGAAATACGTTTCAGTGAGATGGGATTTAGCCAATGAACAGTAAAAAACCCATATATGATCTAAAATAAATTATGTTTGATATCGAAATTCTTTTTGTACAGTTAATTTCAATATCGTGCGACTGGATGGGGTAGTTAAATAATTTCACACAATTGATCACTTTTAACAATTATATTGAAAATACAAACAAGAAAAATATATGGCACGACAATATTTCGACTTGTGTCCGCGCGTGCCCGAACGGAACAGATCGTCGCGGTGGGTCGTAGTAGTATCGTACTTTGATAAATATTATTCAAAGAATAATAATATAATATACAAGTATAGGTAACTTTATTTATAGACCGATAGTCACGTTGGTGGGTTGACAAATAGTGGTAAAACCCGGCCTGTACTCCGATATATTAATGTTATAATTAATATAAAGCCTAGCAACAAATTTATGTTGCGATCACACGGACTTACCCAACTACCTTGTATGTTGATAATAACAATGTAAATTCATGATCGTTGAGAAAGCGATCACCAGCTGACTTGCGTTAAAAATAACGGACATTCAAACGAACATCGAATAAAAATTATTTCTTATTGACGTATTTCCTCCATTAGATTATCCGGGTAAAATCATACTTATTGCCTATTGTAAATAAGAAAAATATAAAAAAAAAAAAATAGCTCAAGGAGAGAGATCTATTCCATATATCCCATCCCGTAAATATACCACTGTTGACAATAAGGACCAGTCTGTTTCTTTCTGTTAATATTATATAAACAATGTCAATATTACCGTTTATATTTTCTTGTATACATATATTTTTTATTCTGTACTTTGGGCCACGGTCCGTTCTGATATAAAAAATAAAAAAATCATTGCCCACTGTTGCATTTTTCCCACTCTCGGTTCTTATTTTTTTTTTCTACGATGAGAAACAAAATTTCGTTCACGATATTATTATAATATTGCATATGCTTCAATATACAATAAAATACATTTCTTTGTCGCGAAGTGGACTATGGAAGCTGCTAAAACGATCACTTGCGTTATGTTTACGTGCGGCAACGTGAAATGTTCACATTCAAACGGCGTACTTACTGAACACAAACCGGTGGTCGCGCACGCACTCGCGGTCTCTCACACAATTTGTCCAGCACAGTTTATCAGTGTGCAGATCGTTATTTTGCCGCGAACGCGTTGCCAGTGAATCGTAATTACAGTTTTAAACCGATTTGTTAATCCAATTGTTATTGGAGGGAAATTTGAAAATTCGCGCAGTAACCGTTCTCCCGTGACTAACGTCAGACTAGTAACTGTTTATCTTAAAATGTAGTTTCTTCCATGTCCATAGTCGTAGGGTTTATCACGAATTGTAGGGTGATATGATTTGACAAGTGAAATTAGCGGAAGCGGTATTGTTTGGTGTTAGTTGGTCAATCGCATGTTAATTTTATGTTAAACGAAAAACGAGAATTCCGTAGTTTGACGTAAACATTATATTTTTAATCAAATTGAAAAAAGAAAATTGAGTTTTGTAATTATTCGAAAAAAATATGGTTCATGTCTCCAAAGGAACACTAATTACATGGTAATTACGTATGTAGTAATAATTTTCATAGTGCAAGTTATTCCAAATAATCCAAGTCTTCTGGTATCCCAAACTGTTTGTTGATAACACTGTCTTCTATGTAGAACTTCTTCTTACACCATGACTTCACTGAAAATGTATTGTCCGTCCAGCGATTTCCTGCTTCTTTGGCCACCTGTATAACAACATTGGAATACGTTAAGTGTACAATAATAATTTCATCATAAAATAATCTAATTTTGGTTTACGTACTATTATACTTCTTTTCATGCGCTCATACTCGACTGGACTGGAGTCTTTGAATTTTTTTAATTCGTTTTCTAATTGTAACTTTTCTTCTTCAAGAGCTTTGAGTTTGTTTAACAGTGCCTGCCTTTCATCAGTAATCTCTTTTCCAATTTTCTCTTTTTTGATGATTTCTAAGTTTTTATTCAGTTTTTTTTCATACTCCTCTAATTTTGATTTTGTATTATCTAACTCATTTTTTTTGGCAATTTTCGCTTTACTATACATATTAATTTACATAATGTATTATTTATAAATTGTAATAGAATAATAAATTTTAACACAAAAATAGTAGTAAAAATTAATATAAAAAAGTAATTACCTAGGAAAAGACCAATAATATATCGATGTTCCTATTTTGTCAGTGTCGACTAACCCATCATCAACCAAATTTTGAATAACATCTTTTACTGATTGCACTATAATTTGTTTTTCTTTTGGTGCAATTTTCTCCAATTCCTAAAAAATAAAATTACATTCATATACATTTTGTAGTAAATACACAATTAAATTTACAATAACTATTTTTTGTAATAACAATATTAAAAAAATGTATACTTCTAATTATTCTTAATAATTCAAACACTTTTACTGAATTATTGTGTGTCTGCTATCATAAATAATAATTTACATATATATTTACTTTAAGTTGGTAAAAATCTTTTTTTTCATGAAATAAATCTAACATCCTGGTACGTTTTTCCTCTGCGCTAACTTGTTTTCTTTTAGACATTTTTCTTTAAATTCTATAAAATAATAACATAGTAATTAATGAATTAACTTTTGTTTTAAGTGATCAGTCAATGAAACAGTTTTTATTACAATTGGATCAGACTAATGCTCTTGGAAAAAAATTTATACTACAAGAACTTGATGATGAACATTTATTTGTGTCATCTGATGTATTGGAAACTTTAGAAGATCGTGTTGATGAATTAATGGATCAACTTACTTTTACTCAAAATTAAAATAAATCAGTTTTTTAATTATTATTATTCTTAGTAGTTTGATGACATGACTTCCAAGATAGGAATGGGTAGGGAATCGGGAAGGATAAAGGATGCAGATAAGAAAAAGGTACTTGATTCGGCAACTAGAAATCGGAGGGCACGTCGAGCCCTTGAAAGCTTGGAAATGGACAACTATCAGCAAGATCCACATGCTGATATTGTTCTGAATAAAAAAGCTCCTAAATTTTTAGATACCATAGAGGCCAAAGGAGGAAGACGTAAAAAAGAAAAAAGCGCAGAATATTACAAACAAAAGTAATTATCTAAAAATTGATTTTCAATCATTTATATAATGTATTTTAATTATAAATATTATGTTTAAGTGTATTTTTTTAAAATTTTTAAATTTTACATTAGATTCCGTAGAACATTTGAACAGTTGATCGAAGCTGATCAATTTATTAATCGCGATCCACCAAACTACATTACAATAGAAGCACCTTCATCAAATCTACCACGCCGTATATTTTGCGCTGTTTGTGGATTCAAAAGTTCATACACGTGTACAACATGTGGTGCACGATATTGTAGTATATCATGTTTGGATACACATCAGGCAACACGATGTCTTAAATGGGCTGTATAAAATACTAATATTGTAATTAATAAGATTTTCTTTCAGTGTATTATATATATATATATATATTTTTTTTTTAATTTTATATAATCTGCATCATAAAATATTATTTAATAATAATTAATTAATTTTTTCACAAATTTAAATGTTAGTAGAAGCATAATAATAAATTGCAAATTCTTAAAATTTTAACTCCTTTTTTGAATCTCTAAGATTTTATTAATTAAGTTCAATGGCATACTAGTTATAAACAGTTGATGCACATCTACTCACTGATCTTTTTTGTACTTATACAAAGTACAAAATGATTCCAATCTCTCATACGAATACATGCAGTTGCATTATTATTTTTAAGAAAAATCTAAAAATATTATTAATGTTTAATTTAACTACATGGATGCTTTTTTATTGTTATAGATCATTTAATCTATTGAACATAATTTATTAAAATATATAACTACTTTTGAAATAGAATAATTATTATTTTTTTAATGAAAATTACAAATTATTAACAATTTGATAAATTTACTATCTTTATTATAATAGTATTATTATACCTTTATTATTATTATTTTACTAATAATTACTAAATAAAATATAATTCATATCAAAAAAGGAATTTCACCAAATTAATGTATTCGATTATATTGATTTTTATTTAGTCATATATTTCAAAATCTACAGAAATAAATAATGTATAGACATAACAATTACAATATTCATTATAGCAAATTCATTTTTTTCATTTCCGTTAAAAATATGTTTGTATTGTTTTACAATTGCATAAGTATTAATCAAATCAGATAAGCATAGCATAGGTGATAAATGTTATATACATTAATACACTATTATATATAATTAAGTTGAAGAATAAAAACAATATTTAAAAATAAATATTTGTAATACATATTACTATTAAACTTAATTATAATGTTTTCAGCCATAATCTTTAACAGTACTATTTAGCCCCCCCCCCAAAAAAAAAAAAAACTTTAAAAAACATTAAAATTCTATATTACACAATTCTCAATGCAATTTTATAAAGAGCTCAAGTTGTATATATGGTTGACAGGTTTGTTTCAAATGTGTTACTAAAGTTAAAATATGAACAATACAATTCTACTAAATAATACATAATTTAGATGATGTTAAACTTGTTGCACTGTTTGAATTAACATTTTTATACTTTTAAATATTACATTTTCATTCATTTCATTAGAGGTTGGTCTTTTAAAATCAGATTCTAATAATTTGGTATCAACTTTAGGATTACTATTTGTAGGTGTTTCTGAATGTATATTGGGTCCGCCATATGGTTTACTATTTACTTTAGATACTAAATCATCAACAAGATATGCTAGCCGTCTTAATTCAGCACTATGTTGTTCAGTCAATAAATCCAAATCTCGTATGGTGTTATTTAAATCTTCTTGCTCTTGTAAACGTATTTCTTCTTTGACTTGTTCTTTACGTACTTGTCTGTTATACTCCAATAATAATAATGCAGCAGCAACAACAAATATAATACCTTCACCTAATAAATTTGACCCAAGTTCAATGGCCATAGTTTCGCTCAAAGGTTTGACTTTGCCCGCAGTACCAAGGTTCATAAAGTACATCTTCATTTTAACTTCACACCAATTGTAAAACTGAGCAGGTGGCATACATACATATGATCGAAACACAGGAGATTGTTTCGCACGTTCTTTAACAAAATTAGCAATTGGTTTACTTACTTGGCGCAGAAGTAAAGCGCCAAGTTTGGCAGCAGGAAATGCACCGAGCGCCACCATAATTGTTTATATTATTTTAATTGAAATTTGAAATTTTATTTACAAAAACATATACGAAAACCCTAAGGTTAAACATTTTTAGAATCAAACTGACATTGTTTTTGAATAAAAATAATATGTTTGATAAGCGATATTTGTTATCAACAGTATGAAGTTAGTAAGGATAATATTGCAGCTGTCAACTGATTTCAAATTATCACAGAATAAAAAAAATTAATAAAATTATAATATTATTGTTATCACTTTTGTATTATTTTGTACTTATAAACCACAGATATTGAGTATATTCTATAAAGTATGTACACATAAATAAATAATTATAATAGATAATGAAATTATTTCACTAAATTGTATTAAACAATTTTTTAACATCTTTTTTACTTGAAGAAATATAAAATATTCTTGTTGAAATTATCTATCAATTCCTATTAAATCATATATTTTAAGTTTTTTAGAAATAAATTTAAGTACCTAAAATCTAAAATTAATAAAACGGACCATAATTTGGAAATTTGATATTTCCAAAAAAATATGTTTCCCAGTACCTTCCTAAATGGGAGAGTACAATATAAGTATTCACAGGAGGTCTCTGGAAGTAATAAATTTCCATATTAAAGTCCCAGTTTATTCCTAAATAGGGGTTATCTAATACAGGATAGTGCTCAAGGGAAGATGAGGGTGCTACATGAAAATTTATACATGGAAGTAATAATATGTAAAACATATAGTTTTATAATTTAGATGACTCTATATGACAAGTATTTGTAATAACTTTATAACACATCAGTATAACATTATATTAAAATATTCTGTATTATTATTTATACATAAATACCCAATTATGTATTATGTAAATTTACAATTATAATATCTATATTTTAAAAGTATATACATATAACTCTAATAAAAACTTTACCACTCGATTTGAATTACTTATTGTTGATATAAAATTACAAACAAATCATACATATATTACAGAGTCTAATGATTAATATTTATTAATAATAAATTATCTATAGACAATAAAACTATAAAATAGCATGGCTCATAGACTATAAGTTTTTAATTAATAGTAGTATTTTATAGTAGTTAAAAAAAATATATTATATTTATTATATAATAGTGTGTTAATTGTGTAAATATACTTATTAGTACCCATTTACTTATATTTAAACCTTTTTAAATTAAGTTATTTCTATTAAAATTAAATACAAATTAAATATACTTACATTAATAGTACTTTTAAATGTTTATAACTGTTAAATAGCTTGGGTTTATGTTAAACGTGTTTTTCGTTATTATTGAAATATAGTTTTTTAAACATCTATGAAACAGTGTACAACTACAACCCACAAAGTATAAAATAATAATAACTGTAAATTGTAAATTATTATTTACATAGGTGGTACCATAAAAATAAAACCATAAGACTAATAATATTAGGCGCCAAAATTAAAATTATGATATCTTATTTACAATGGTTTAGTGATAATTAATGATATTTTGATAGTGTTATCAATATTATCAATAGTTTTATTTGAAAATATTCTTAAAAAATTAGAAATATGTTTTATAATAATTTTAAAAAAAAACTGATGGATTATGTAAAAGTATATATAATAGTATGATGTCATACGTAGAATGTATAATCAATACTCAATAGTCATTAAAGTGTTTTCGTTTAAATCATTAGTTTTATATTTGTAAGTATCATTTATTGTTTTAGACATTTTGTATGATTTTTAGAAATAAATGGTAATAAATAAATAAAAAACTACTTCTAATTTTTAAACTTATTATTTATAATATCGATTATAATTTGATTGTTGCTATTTATACTATTAGTATAACTATTTATTTTTCATTTCTTATATTTTAAATATAATAAAATATTTACATAAACTATAAAATATTACTGAATTCTGTATTGCAATATACTCATGACATCTCTATATGTACAATTTAGCGAACATAAACATATAGTAGGTATTTTAAATTGATTTAAAGTAGGAAATTTTGTTTAAAACTGTATATTTCATTTTTCTAAATATTTTAATACTATTGTCCAATTTATAAAAATATTACTGTGGTAATATAGTAGTTTCAGCCTTTAGAAAATTTGATTTGTAATTACTTTGCCAATTAATATTATAGAGATAAAAGAATTTTGCACAATTTTTTTCTATGTTGTGTTCAAATTTGATTTGTAATTTTATTTATTTTCACATTTAAATTAAATTAATATATTGTATAGGAAGTATATATAAAAATATAAATTTATGTGCACACATTAATCATTAATATAATACGTATGTCCAAAGTAACCAATTTATAGTATTTTATATTTGCTATAATTTTTTATTAATCTAGATATTTTAAAAATAAAGTCAAAACAAATGTAGAGATTAGATACTTATTTTAATTCGCTTACTTTCATAAAAATCAGTTTTATTTTAAAACTGAAAGCAATGAGAATAAATAATTATTGTCTTGATGAATTTGAAAAATAATTCTAAATGGAGCTTGCAAGTTTATTATAGATTCTGGTCTGAAGGGATCTATAGTGTTCATAAATGTTAGTCTATGATCTTTGAGATATTTTGATTAGTTAAAATGAGTTTTAATTATTTTTATATTTTCTTTTTTTATTTATTGAAGTTTAAAATGTTACAGCACATCGCATGCTAGTACAACTTTTTTGTTCCACCATATCAATAATAATTAAAGCTAAGGCTATTGATAATAAAAAGTATTACAACATTTATGTTTTTTTAATGATAATGGTAATTACAGCAATAGTAATGATTATATTTAATTATTCTTATTTCTATTTAGTATTGATTTCCATTATCTGATAAGTACTCTTCGGTATTCTAGGAGGATGTCCTGCTGTAGTCGAGGCCGTAGACGTCTATTGTGGGTTTTCCTTCCTATATTGTAATGACAGATTTATATTTTCTTAGCATAATATAAAAATCAGTTAGTGAAAATTAAAAAAATTAAAAAAATTAAAATAAAACAAAGTTACCAAAAATAACGAAAACTAATTATAATCATTAAAAATATATTAATGATTAGTTACATATTACACATTGAAATTATTTTTATGATTATAAGTTTATGATTAGAATAATATAGAGTGATACATTTTAAATACTAATTTTAAGCATATACTAAGATACTTATAAGCAGTTATTTTAATTCAGGAAAAAATGAGAACCAATTTAATCAAAGACTGATAGATAAAACCATGAAGAATATAATGCATTTCACATATAAGTAAAAACATTTCTATAAAATATTTATTATTTGTATGATTTATGTATATGTTTTAAATTGATTGATACATATATTTGTTTGAACTTTGATTTCTATCCAATTTTGTTTGGTCTACTCTCTTATAAATATTTTTTTCAGCTACTTTTATCAGACTATTGTAATTTAATTACTTATTTTGTATATCATGCTATTATTTGTATTTAAACTATTCAAAATTTTAAATACATATGTATATATTGAATATGGTATATAAATTATAATTATTTATACATTGTCTTATTCGTCAAATATATAAACAATAAACTAGCATATGGTTTGTTGTTAAGATTAAAATAATTGTGTGTACTGTACCTAGATCATACATTCATAATATATTCCTTATAAATTATTACCTAACTATTCAAAGCATATAATGATGTTAACGTACTAATCCAATTATTAAACCTATAGTAATGATTAGTGATAGTTTATTGAACTCTGCAATTTTTATCTTATCTAATAACACACACATATTATATTATAATGTTAATTGATGTGCACTGAATAATATTCTAGTTAAACATGTGTTGTTGGGAAATGATTGTACACATATTTAATAAGTATATTTCAACTATAAAATATATGTATTACATAACAACTTAAAAACTGTTACAGATTTTATGAAAATTATTTTATAAAAGTGTTTTTATAAAAATGTTTAGCAGTAATAAAAAATATTGGAGATTTATCAATGTCATTGGGAGTTACCGATGTACAACACATTTTTCCAGTTTTTCAAAGGGATCTGTACTAAAATCCAATATTGATGCTAATTCAAAAGAATATCAGGTTAATTTTTTTACGCTTATAATATTTTATAGTACAGTAAATAATTCAAAGTTTGATTAACTTATGAAGAACTTCAAATTACTAAGAGTTTGAAATATCGAGAAGGCAAAAAAAAATTATATAAACATAAGTAAATTAAATTATATGTATAAATATAAAAACAGTATGATGCGCAATATTTAATATGGTTAATAAATGTTTTTTTTAATTTGTAATTCATGTTCTGCTGTATTAAACTTAATTTAGCTTTGTCAATACTTTTTTAGTAAATTATTATTGGTGAGAATGTACATTTGGTGAAAGAACTTCAAATTGCCAGGAGTTGATTGAAAAAACTTCAAATTACCCTAGGTTGGCATCTGGCTTGCCCAAAATTTTACCTCAAATTATTGAGTGTACCAAAATGCATTGTTATTATTTGAGTTATCAAAAGTTTTGAATTATCAAAAGTTTGAATTATTGAGAGTTCTAATATATATATATATATATAGTCATACCACAAATCACAATTACAATAAAAAATATAAATTACTATACTAGAAATAATGTAATTGGGTAACTAAAAAATTTAATCTAGTTACCCACATAATTTTGCTAGTTACCCAGTTGTATTTTCTCATGACAGAGTATACTAATATATTGTTTTAGATCCATAAGACTTGGTTTTATTTTATTTCTATCTTCTGACAAAGGACTTGATATAATATATCATACAATAAATCAAAACTTATAACAGATGTAACTTTACATATACTTAGAATAAAAAATAATTTAATTTAAACACTAGTCAAAACAAGTTTATGGTAGAACATTTTATTTTACCATGTAGTAATTTTATTGCAGAAAAATCAAACAGCAATGGAAACATTGGTGTACAATTTAAAAAAAACTGTGAGCAATTCAATTTCTGGTGGAAATGCAAAAGATAAATTGAGACATGTTTCCAAAGGAAAACTATTAGTACGTGATCGTATAGACTATCTTTTGGATTCAGGATCACCATTTTTAGAATTGTCTCAATTAGCCGGACACAATCTTTATGAAGAAACAGTTCCGTGTGGTGGAATAGTTACAGGAATCGGACGTATTTCTGGGTAAAATGTTATAAATATAAATGTATTTTCTTCAAAATTAATAATTTTTTGTTTATAGAAAAGAATGTATGATTATGGCTAATGACGCTACGGTTAAAGGTGGGTCCTATTTTCCGATAACAGTAAAGAAACATTTAAGAGCTCAAGAAATAGCCAGTGAAAATAATTTGCCTTGTGTTTATCTGGTTGATTCTGGCGGCGGTTACTTAAAGAAACAGGCAGAAATTTTTCCCGACAAAGAACATTTTGGTAGAATATTTTTCAATGAAGCCATCATGTCTTCTAAAAATATTACACAAGTTAGAAATTATTGAATTAATTTGTGTTATTTATACTTAATATGTTTGAAATCATCTAAATATTTTAGGTAGCTGTAGTGATGGGAAGCTGTACGGCAGGTGCTGCTTATTTGCCTGCTATAGCTGATGAAAGTATAATTGTCAAAAAGACTGGAACAATTTTCCTTGCTGGCCCTCCATTAGTAAAAGCTGCAACGGGTGAAGTAGTGTCGGCAGAGGATTTGGGTGGTGCAACACTTCACTGCTCGTAAGAATATTCTATATTATTATGTATGTTTAAATATATTATTATAATACCTACAATCATAAATTAAATATATTTAAGCTATGCTACAGTTTACATACATATATGCTATTAAAGTAGAAGAGATAAATACATTTAATGGCCATTTATATATATGTGCATAATATTTAATGTAATGTATAAATCCTAGTGGTAATTATTTATTACTTTTTTATTTTTTTTTTGTCATCAAATTAAATTTATTTCTTATTAGAGTTACCGGAGTTTCCGATCATTATGCTAATGATGATAATCATGCATTATACATCACCAAAAATATAATTTCAAATCTGAATAACAATAACAAACAAAACATAGAAAATAGTATTGATGTACCAGAGCCACCATTGTATCCTGATGAAGAACTGTACGGAATTGTTGGTGATAATTTAAAAAAAACTTATGATGTCAGAGAGGTATTTTTTATTTATTCGTTAATTTTATTTTAAATATTTGTTAAAAATCAAAGTTATTTAGGTTATTGCACGAATAGTGGATGGATCTGTATTTTCTGAATTTAAGAAAAATTATGGAGAAACATTGGTTACTGGGTTCGCTAAAATATGTGGTTATCCAATCGGTATAATTGGTAACAATGGCGTTCTATATTCAGAGTCTGCATTGAAGGTATGAATACATATTTTCCCAGTTAAATATTTAATTTGTTACTTGAAATTGATTCTTTAAGGTAGCCAACGAAATTTTTTGCATTTGTAACATCAGGTCTCTGATGCAAGCTGGTCATAATTACCTATCCTGCCCATCTTTGACATGCCTAAGAACTATCTTCAACTCCCCTAATACGTGAAAGATGCAATTTCTGAGTATATTAATGTTTGGGAAATAAGAGGATGTAAAACTGTTGATTTTACTTGAATTTGATTTTTTAAATAAGAAAAATATATATTTTTGTGTAAGCTATGAGTTTAAAAATTATTTGAAATATTGATACAGGGAACACATTTTATTGAATTGTGTTGTCAGCGAAATATTCCATTACTGTTTTTACAAAACATAACCGGTATGTTTCATATATTAACAATGATTTAAAATTACATATATTATTATTAAGTCATTCATTAATCTATAGTTTTAAATTGTATATTATAGGATTTATGGTTGGTAAAGATGTTGAAGCTGGTGGTATTGCCAAACATGGTGCTAAAATGGTTACAGCAGTGTCCTGTGCATCTGTTCCTAAAATAACTGTTGTTATAGGTGGCTCTTATGGAGCTGGAAATTATGGAATGTGCGGGCGAGCATATGGGTAAGTAATATCTAATAACCAATAACAAAATATATCAGCTTTAAAATCATTATGGTTCTACAAACTCAATAAACATAAATCTTTGTTAGTTTAAAATGTAATTAATAGATATTTAATATATATTATTTTTGTTTAAATAGACCAAGGTTTATGTATTTGTGGCCTAATTCTCGAATTAGTATAATGGGAGGTGAACAAGCAGCTGGAGTTCTTGCTCAAATTCAAAGCGAAAAAAAAAATAGAGAAGGAAAACAGGTAAAATAAAATTGTATTTTATTGTTAAATATTTTTAGTGGTTAACATAATTTGGTTATTGTTTATTGTTAGTTAACAAAAGAAGAAGAAAAAACATTAAAAGATCCAGTGATTAGACAATTTGAAAACGAAGGAAGTCCGTTTTATTCCAGTGCAAGGTAAGTAAAACCACCATAATGTGCCTGTTGAATCAAGAACTTTAATTATAATGTCAATGATGATAATATCATTGAAA
The DNA here is from genome assembly GCA_019022885.1 of Schlechtendalia chinensis. NCBI lineage: Eukaryota > Metazoa > Arthropoda > Insecta > Hemiptera > Aphididae > Schlechtendalia > Schlechtendalia chinensis. Next base: position 29,614,106 of record CM032339.1, read on the forward strand.
ATCAACAGGTGTTGGGATGATGGCATCATTGATCCTGTTCAGACAAGGCAGATATTAGCGTTGAGCTTGTCTGCCATTCAAAATTCACCTGTAAAGCAGACCAAATATGGAATTTTCAGGATGTAATATGTTACATCAGTGTTATGATCCGATTTTAAACTGTACTGAATTAGAACAATTATGAATATTGCTACTCTGAGATATTGTAAAAATGTTACATGTATTTTAAATAAAAAATATTTTATGTTCTTTTTACTTTTCAATATGTTATACCGTAAATTACTATATAATACTTTACAGTTATTTTAAGAGTATTGAAATGGTTAGTTTTTAAACCCGTAAAAATCTAATTGCATCATTTAATTAATTAATATTAATATATGTTAATATTGTGGGTCTAATGATATCGCTGTTGAGATTATCTGTTCTAACTAAATATACTGTAGATCATTAACTGTACTATTGGTGTATTGCTATACTGGTTTCGAATTTTATTTGTGGAATAAGAACTACAAATTATGGTATTATATAATATTTTCATTGGACAGTTACTGTATAAGATATATTGATATATATTAATAAATGTACCAGTGACACATTTATAAGTAATGATAAGGGTGATACAGTCCATACAACTAATCTATTTTAACAAACATTATAAAATTGTTCAATTTTTATAATTATTAATACCTATCTTTACTATAATCAGCAGTTTTACACCTTATTCCCCACACCCTAATATGCTCAAAGATTGCACCCTTCACATATGGGGGTCAAAGATGGTTCTTGGACAAGCCAAAGATTGGATAGGACAGGTAATTTTGGCTGGCTTGCACCAGAGACCTGACACCACCAATGTGAAAAATCTCGCAGGGCTACCCTGAGAATTGAACCGCAGACCTCATGTGCTGAAACGTGTGTTTCTACCTACTTGACAACAGCCGATCCTTCAAATATCTACCTTTACTATAATTATGTTAATATTTTACTGTATTAATTTTTGGAATTTGATACAATTTTTAATTGGACATGATCTTATACTACTAAAACGTTAAATACATAATGATATGTGGTACACATTACAGTATACAGTAAACAAATTTGATTTAAATGATTATAAACCATAAATAATAAAATAGATTTTAGTTAAAGTAAAAAAACAAACATAATACATAAATAAGATGACATGAGAAATATTAAATATAATCATTACCAGTGTCCATCAAAAGGTTAGGAAAGTTTATAAAAAGTTATGATTTTTTTTTTAAATATTGGATAAAATAGCATGGAATTCTTAGTATTAAGGTTTTTTTTAATTTCATTTAATTCATTTGAAAACAAATTAAAGATAACATTTCAGGATAGTCAATGACATCTAATACAATTTTATATAAAGATTTTGATGGTAAGAGAAGATGACAGTCATTAAGTGGTTTAAAATTTAAAAAATGTAAAGTATCACATGATCCATGGGGATATCTACAAATATTAAATTAAAAAATGTAAAGTTTTAATATCCTAAGATATAATTAAAATTGATGAATACAAAGAATTTTTATTACAAAAACAAAAAGGACATGTTGGTTGTATACTTAGTAAACATATAAAATTAGCTGAAATGGACCAACGAAAAGTTACACGGAAAAAACAGAAAACAAAAATAAACATCAAATTGCTGATTTAAAACTGGTAATTTTTGTGTAATATAATTATTATCTAAATTGTTAAATTTATATAAATAAAATTTATTTTTTCCAACCCTAAATTATTATTTTTAACAAATATTTTGAATAACATCGATTCTGATTCATCAGAAACCAAAAATACATTTAGACAATCCGAAATTGATTTAAATATTTAAGTTGTTCTATCAGAAAACGAGCTAGAAAAAAAATATTGACTCCTCGTCTTTCAGCATGTCTTGGCAAATGCAAAATTAGTGATAGAGACGCTGTTCACTTATTAACAACATATGTGGAGCCATGGTATCTAATGGCATTAGATCCAAACGATTTTTTGATAAACCAAACGTTTTTGAGAAACGCTCGACAAATATTTCGAAAAAATATTACAGGTAACATAAAATCTAAATTTATTAGATATTGGAATTCTAAGATTCTACCTACTTTAGTTGGAAAAGAAAAGTGTGATAGACTTCCAGTTATTATTACAGCTCAAAAAACCGAATAACTTTTGGGGATTCCATACATTTTAAGCGGAACCGGTAATGAAATATGTTTGGCAGTATATGATGAATTAGAAAATTGTGGATTGTTAGAAAAAATAAAAGGATTTGTGTTTGATACTACAGCTTTTAATTCTGTACGGTTAAACTACAGAATAAATATAAAATAAATTTTCATTTATTCTGTTGTAGTAATATCCACAGAGTAAGAATTTATTCTGTGGTAATTTGTTCTGTGCTATTGATTAGAATCTTTACTATCCGCAGATATGTTTTATGATTCCATGATTATATCTGTAGTCGTGATTAAAATACAATTGTACAATAATAAACGTTCAATGATAAAGTGTCTTGTACAGTTTGTATTAGTGATGGGAATAATCGAATGATTAGTAATTGAAAGAAAAAATAATCGAATAGTCAAAATAAAAATAATCGAATAAATTACGACTTACATCAATAGCGCAACCAGAAATATCTCATGAGGGTTCCAAAATTATGTTACAAAAAATACAAACATAAATAATCATGTAAATAATAATTGTAATTTTTTGTGTTATCGTATAAATAAAATTATAAATTAAAGTCCAAACGACGCTTTGAAGTCATTTATTGATGCTTCGATAATACTTGGTTATTCTCTACTTAAGTCGTGCCAAATGTCCTCTGCAATTTTGGAGTCAATATAAAAATACATTTCCTGAACTTTATAAACTCCAATTCAAATATCTGAGCGTTCCTGCGACTTCTGTCCTTTCTGAACGGGTATTTTCAAAAACTGGTCAGTTGACAAACGACCGCCGAAATAGACTACACCCTACTAATTTAGATTATATTATTTTTTTAAATAGCAACTTAATTTTAATAGATCAATAAATTAATAACTTTATTAAATATATTATTAAATTAGTTGTACTAACTATAATTATTTGAAAAATAAAATAATAAAATAGATTGTTATCAGTTCGAATAAAGGCATTTATATTTTATTTTTATTCACAAAAACAATAATAGGTAAATAGAATTAAAAAGGCTGCAACTAAGTCCTACCTAAATGTATAATTCGTATACACTATACACTATATTCTATTCTGTGCTTATACAGAAGTCGGTTATAGCAGATATTATAGCAGTATACGGGTAATAAGATAAGAAAAGCATTCGATTATTTTTACTACTAATTTTAGCATTGAGGGGAAAATTCATTCGAATGATTTATTCGAATGATTCATTCGATCATAAAATATGTCGACTACTAATGATTCCATTATCAAAATCATTCGATTATTTAAATAATCGAATTAAATAATCGATTCATTCGATTATTTCAAATAATCGAATCATCCGATTATTTCATTCGATTATTCCCATCACTAGTTTGTATGATTAACTTTTTTTACAAGATAAAAAATATATTATTTTTAGTCGTAAATAATAAATTATAGATTTATGTCAATTCGTTAATACCATTAGCTTGTAAATTTATATTTCTCTTCAATAATGACTCTCTACCATTTTGGCAATTGTATCACTTTGTTATATATACCATACTATTTAACTTATAAATTTGCAAATTTGTAAGTTTATACATCAGGTACAATACCTAACCTAATATTGCCGGTTAATTTAATTGTTTTTGTTGTTTTTAGATCGGAATATGGAGCATTTTGGAAATGCATACAAGGTGGTATTATCTATGCATTTACCCAATTGTGCAAAATGCTAATATTAGCAACATTCTTTCCGGCTAATGAGACATCTGTAAACACTTTAAGTTTATCAGTAAGAAAATACAATTAAATCAGTTAGCTGATTTGTTTAATTTCTATCATTTAAAAAAATATATTTAGGATTTTACATTCTTAGGTAAACTTTACATGTTGGTTTTGTTTTTTTAGAATTTTTTCAAGAGTTCTGTTGACTTGGCTGATATTGCAGGTATATACCTAATACTACAAAGCATACCAGGCAAAGGGCATGCCAAGGTAATGACAGCAGGTATTGGTTGGGCAGGTGCTGAAATATTGTTAACAAGATTTCTACTTTTATGGGTTGGCGCAAGAGGCACTGAATTTGATTGGAAGTATACACAAAAATGTCTAGAATCTAATATAAATCTGGTATGAATATTATTTGTTTAATTAATATACATTTTTAAATGTGTATATGTTTATGTATAGTTTATGAAAACAAAGAATAATTATGAATTATTTTGGAACAAATTTAGTTTGTTTTCTGCTATTTTTCATTGTTTGTTAGTTTTAAAAATGATGGTATAATTAAAAACTTGAAAATTAGTTTCTGATTTACAGCTGTTTACGGTATGACATTACTACTAGTAAGGTGTGTTGTGAGATATATTTGTTTGTGTATGCTGCTTGCAGGTATGCTTTTCTTCACCTATTGTTAAATCTATTAAATATCTCTTTTGAAACCTAAGCAAAATTTTAGATTATGACCTATCATATGAATTTTTCATTTTAAAAAAAATCAAAACATTTTCTATAATATTTTCAAATTCTTACTCTAGTCCTCCCTACATCTACTAACTCCAATCGTTCCTCTTAAGTACTTTTTGATTGATACCCAAACCCTACAAAAGGTGGAAATAGTTCACATGTTGAATGGGAATGGTTGACTCCTTTTAAGATCATTTGAAAAAATGGAATAGGATATAAACCTAATTAAAGAATGTACGTTTCTAAAAAGAACAAAACTCTTATTTATTTTTTCATTTGGATATATTGCATATACTTTTTTACAACACCAGGCAAATGCATATGGGTAAATACAATTATGCATGAAAATTGCCTCAAGTTCATAGTTGCTATTCAGTGACTGGATTTTATCAGTTCTGGTTTGGTTCAGTTATTAAAAAACGAAATTTCGGTTTTGGTTCGTGAATATTGTGAATTTTCGGTTCCAGTTCCGGTTAATACCGGTACTAACCGGTTCTTAAAATTATAGAATTATATTTTACACAATCATTTGTGGCAATATTTTTCTAATATTCTTTTTATTGTCCATTAATGTTGATAATTTGATTTTGAATATTTTAGATTTTGATATTAGCGATGAATGTATAAGTTTTATAATAATGTTTTATTTTAATTTTTTTTTTATGTTTATACCAAAAATTTTATTTAAAAGATTGCTCCATTTATTTAGGTGTCATAAGGTTCTTTTGATAAAAAATTCATTCTAGATTTATTATTGTTATAATTTATGATACTCATGAAAAGAAATCTGAGAATTTTAAAACAGTTTCAAAACATTGAGTTGAACCAACAGATAAAAGTTAATATTCAAAAAATCTAGGTAATCTCAAACTTGAGTAAGAACCATTAAGAACCTAAAAGTACTGAAAATTTTAATTTATAATTTCATATGGTCTGGTTCTGGTACAGGTTCTATACAATTTGAAATATAGGTTCCGATACCAATTCCGGTTCTTGAAATACCCTCAGGAACTAGTTTAAGAACTGTTACTTTTGGGTTTGGTTCTAATCCCCGTTGCTATTAGTATTTGTCAACCGGCAATATAATATAATTTTAAATAGTGGTAACTAAATAATTTTTGTAAAACAACATACTTAACTTTGGAGATTTATTTCATATTTAAATGTACAATAAAACATTGAAAAATGTTGTGTAATTGAAGTTATAATTATTTTATAAATTATCAGTTAGTTATTATTTAGATTTGTGCTTAATAAGTACTATATTTTGAATTAATTGTCTTGCTACTACAAAATCAACCTAAAGTAATTCACACATTATAGTAATTATTTATTTTATTTTATTATTTAGATGCATCACATAATTACTGCTGCATTAGTTTGGCTGTGGTCCAGACATGACTTATCTAAATTGAAATCAAAGTTTTCACCATTTGTCGCTGTCACCATTCTTTTGTTAATGTCTACATACCGTACAGTTGTTATAGACTCTCTTGCTGCTTGGCTTTTAATTAATCCTTGGTCAATAATTGCTATCAAAGCAGTTTACACAGTTATTTTAGGTTTAATTATGTTAAAATACTATACAAGACTTTCAACTTTAATTGGAATGTATTAAAACATTGAAAAACAATTTAATGGTATAAGTTTTCAAAATACAAATAAATTGGAAACTCTTAATAGTTATTTATTATTTTGAACTTTAAACCTTTAAATAATAATAACCTTTTGAAATAATCTTCATATATATTAAATGAAGTATCTTTTCTATGTTCATGGTAATCTTTGAAATTATTGATTTGATTTACATGCAGTTTTTTTATATTTTAAATAATTTTTTGAAGACGGACATAGGATTAGTTATATAATAACATTTATTATCTTGACTTATACATTCATTTGTGTGGAAATTCATAATGGTATTTTCTTACATGTTCTAATTTATTGATTAATAATCAAGTGTTTTTATTATTTTTTATATAATTTTTTAAAAATATGATATGAAACAGTAATAATGATAATAATAAAAATGATATCATTACAATAATATATTTTAAAAGGTGAATCCTAGAAAATTGATTTACCATTTAATATTAAATTTTACACAAATGAATTATCAAATATTAAACTTTGTGGCTTAAGAAACAGGCAAACAACATAGTTTTAAATTTGTTAAGAGTAGAATAAGTAATCTGTATTTAAATACTTAAATATAACAAAAAATTAAATTAAAGTAGTTTGTAAACATACTTAGAAAAATTCTATTCTTGTAAAATGTATTAACACGTTTGCTGCGGATGACGCGTAATTGCGTCTTCTCGATATATTTTTTCAATTGATTATAATTCGGCCAGCGTTGGGTAATAAGCTTAGTATTTTCTTCAGCGTTATTGTATATGTGTTATAGAATGTAAGATTAAGACTCGTATTACAGTTTTTCTATGTTTAGACCTACAGCGATACAATGATTGTGAATTTTATTTTCGTTTGAACAATTAGTTTTTATCGTTTGGTTCATCATTGAATATTATTTCTAAAATACGCATTAAGAAAAAGTATTTTGCTATCATTGTATGTGTTTTATATTAAAGTTCAATAAAATTATAACCAACGTATTTAATATTTATTATTATTTAACTTAAGCATAATTGTTTTTATTTTATAAATTGTTGAGTTCTGAAATTTCGTATTTTTTAATAATTATGGATTACAAATCAAATGAATCTCCTCCATCTCGACCAAAACGCGTATGTTTTGGTCGTGTGTACGAAAATATTATCGCAAAAATACTATTCGAGTACGAAAGTGACAATAATTTTGATTGTACTGATTCCGGAAACGATTATATAGCTGCGGACGATTCTGATAGTTCTGAGAGCGATGTTTTTTCAGGTAATATACAACAGCTACATGTTTAAACTATTATACCTAACACTAAAATTGTTGAAAATGTTGTGGATTGGAAAGAAGAAGAAATGGATATGTCTAATTTTGCTTTAACCAAACAAAATAAATTGCTTGTTCCGATACCCGATGAAGGAACCCCTTTAGATTTTTTTTTTTTACTATTCGATGATACTTTATTTCAATTATTAGTCGATGAAACAAACAACTATGCCGAACAAGAATTTTTAAAAGTTTGTAACGCACCGAGGTCGCGTTTATCGAAGTGGAAAAATACAGATAGAAATGAAATGTTGACTTTTATAGCGTTAGTCATTCATACTGGTACCATAAAAGTGAACCGGTTGAATGATTATTGGAAAAAGCACCACCTATTTGACATGTCTTGCTTTTCAAATTACATGAGCCGTGATAGATTTTTGATTTTGTTGCGATGTTTTCATTTTTCTCCAAATATGTTAAATTGTGACGGAGAACAGTCTATAGTTCATTTAACTAAAATTAGACCATTAATTAATTATTTTAACAGTAAAATGAATTCTATATATTATCCAAGAAAAGAGTTATCACTCGATGAATCTATGGTATTATTGAGAGGGCGTTTAATATTTCGACGATATATTCAAAATAAGCGGCATAAGTATGGGATTAAACTTTATATGCTAACCGAGCCAAATGGAATAGTTATAAAATTTGCAGTTTACACAGGAGCTCTTGACGATATGGGAGGAAAAGATCACGCAACTAACGTAGTAATGCATTTAATGTCAGAAAAATTAAATAATGGTCATGCTTTATACATGGATAATTTTTATAATACTTTTGATTTGGCTACTAAATTAATTGAAAAAAATACGTATTGTACTGGTACTCTGCGAGTTAACATGAAAAATACACCAAAGGATGTAGCACAGGCGAAGTTGAAAAAAGATGAAAAAATTGCAAGATATTCACAGTGGGTTGTAATTGGAAAGTGAAAAGATAAAAGAGAGGTAACTTACATATCTACGGAATTTAAAAATAATTTGACTGTTAGTATAAACAGAATGGGAAATGAAAAAATTAAACCGGAACCTATTGTACAATACAATAGATTTATGAATAATATAGATCGCCAGGGTCAGATGCATAATTATTACCCTTTCACTAGGAAAACTGTAAGGTGGTACAAACAAATCGGGGTGCATGTCATACAAATGTTGCTTATGAATTCGTTCTATTTATATAATAAACATTGCAATGGATCAAAAATGTCATTATATGATTTTCGCATATCTGTACTAAGTGAACTTTTACCTAAACAACCAAAACCAAGATCGTTGCAATTAAAAGAGAGCCATTTTCCTACAAAATATGTAAGCGAAAATAATGGAAAAACTCCGAGAAAAAGATGTCGGTTGTGCTATTCGAATAACAAAACACGGAAGGATACTTCATACTATTGTATAAGTTGTCCAGGACAACCCAGTCTTTGCATTGAACCATGTTTTAAAAATTTTCATACCAAGCTCCAATGATTCCATTTTATATATTTTTTTATAAATATTTAAGTACCTAGTGAAGTTTATGAGAATATATAATATTAAATTGTATGATGTATAATTGTATAATTACCTAGTGTTATAAAAATAAACATTGTCATGCTCTAAAATCAGATAAATGTTGTTTTTGATTTCTTAAACTCGAATCTTTTATATTATTTAATTATTATTATTAATTATTTTATAATACATAAGTATTTTACATTCATTAAATTCTTTAGGTACCTACGATAATGATGATTGAGTATGAGTGATATATGTATAATAATCGTTATAATGACACCAAGTCGCGTCAAACAGCGACCTCATTAAAAATAATTCGATGATGCAGATGACGCAAATTTGATATATATTTGACGCAAAAACTAATTTTTCAACCGCATCAGGCTATGTGCATACGAAAATGATTTGCATTGAACGTGTTAAACAAAAGTAGTAAATAAAATGAAAATTAATTGTCTAATATTTATAAGTATATTTTTAATATTTTTTTATAGATAAAGTACTATTAAAATAATAATAATTTATTGTTTATTTATTTTTAAGAATATTCAATTTATTTTTATTTTTATCCTTTATATTAGTTTCCAGTTAAAGTATTTTTATAATTTAGTGTATTAAGTAAGTTATAATGAAATCAAAATGTAGCTAATAAAATGAAGGAAAATGTATAATTGAAGATAGTTAATTTTTAATTTTAAATAAGAAATATTTTCAAATATTTTTTTCTTTTCAAGATTTTCTGTGCTAAAGATACACATTTGGTAAAAAAAAAAACTGTTTAGTTTCTTAAAAGTTTCATAAAATCATTATATTTTGATCTTCAATAAAAATGTAATAATTAACTATTAAATAATTATAGAATTGCTTATTATTAAAAGAAATATATATTAATTATTAAATAATACTTTTAAAAATGATTAATAAAAACAATAATAATGATATACTTATATGTATAATTACTATTTAATTAATGAACTATGTAATGTTTATATTATTAGTTACTTTATTTAAAACATTGAAATATAGTAATTTATTAAACATAACATTATTTATAATTTAGTTGTAAAGGCAACATTCTGTTATTTGGGTTTCCACACTTCTACTATTCTAATTTCCATGGTTCCCGTTTTGGAGCTTCCATACATGAACATCATGAGGGCTATTTATTTATATTTAATAATTGATTAAATTATTATTGTTAAAAATATACCCCAGTCACAATAGAAGAATGTATATACCATGTTGTCTGCATGAATAATGTTATAATGTAAAAATATGCTGTATACTCATATTGTAACATTATGATGGGGTGTAGTTCAGAAATCTACTTTACATGCATGATTGACATTTCCTTATTTCCACTTATTCCTAATACCCTGTATTGTCTATATTTAAATAAAACATATACTGTAATTTTTGCTCTATATTTTTTTTTATTAAATAGATATATAAATAAAATAAAATAAAATAAAGCACAATGTGTTATGAAATTGTTTAAATATAATTTATATTAATTACAATAATTTATTACTTCTTAAAATTTAATAGCTAAAAATGTATTGAATTTTAAAGAAGCCTCCTTCTTAAGTTCTCCTTCTTAATCTGTTTCTTCCTGACTTGTTTCTTACCACAGCCTTTCAAACAAAATAACAATTTTAATATTAGTAGGATAAAATTATTCTCCTTAAATATATCATTGATAAGCACAAGTACTCATACTTGAAGAAAACATGAAGCAATAATCAATTTGAATAAAACTAAAACTATACACATTTAGTATATCTATATTTTTTAAATAATACAGAATATGTTAATCAAGCTATAAATTTAGAAATAATAAAAATATACTTTTATAAAAATGAATATTAGTATTTATAATCTAATAAATTACATTATTAATAAAAGGATTAAGATCTTTTTTTACATAAATAATTTTAAGGTAAAAATTAAATTAAAAGATTTTATTATGCAATATATTCTCTGTATTAAATATTAATAATATAAGGTGATTAAATCATTAGTCAAAGTTAAATCCTCGTGTAATTATAATAATTGAAATTGTAAAATATAGTAATTTTTTATTTATATGTATATGTATAGTGTACAAGGAGGTGAAGATCAAAGGGAATGAAGTTAATGTTTATGTGATTCAAGAATAATCTTGGATAAAATAATTATAAAATTTAAATATACATTTACCACTTTTAATTTGTTTTTATTTGGTTGTTGACACTTGTTTAAAGGTTCCCATATTTTAATAGTATTATCTAAGCCACTGGTCGCTAGTGTTGGTATATATGGATGTGCTTCCAATACATTAATCTAACAAACAAAATATTTTATAATATAATTTTCTAACTAAAAAATGTTTAAACGTACAGCTCCTTTTGAATCTGCATGTTTTCTTAGAACTATAGCTTCAGATTTTTTATCCCAAATAAATATATATCCACAGTCTGACCCAGATATTACGTAATCACTTCCAGGCCCATAAAAATTGACACCTTTAACTAAAAACAAATTAAAGTGAATTTGAGTTATTTATGTCTTTTTAATAAAAAAATCGGAAATACCAGTCGCTTTATTTAAATGACCACTATAATGGTGTAAATAAGTGTCTTGAGAACCATTAACATCCAAAAGATAAATGTTATCTCCACTATAGGAAGCTAAAATTTCAGTTCCACAATAATTATAGACAGCAGATGTAATATGTGTTGGTTCTTGAAAGGTTGATGTTGTTGAATTATTTTGATCATCATCAAAATCTATTTGCTAAAAATAATTAAATTGTTACAGAATTCAACTAAAATTGATCAGAATGTCAAATTGTTCATATCTTACTCTAGAATTTGGTAGTATACTACAGAATTTTTTAACTGGCCCTGAACGTAGATTTCTTTTATCATACATTCTTACATATTCATCTTCACCATTTACAATAAATTCCATTGAATTCATAGGATTAATATCAATACCATACAAATTCATAACACAACCATTATTGTATTTGTGATGTAGTATACTAATCAACATAAAAATTATTATAATGAGATACTTAGAAATTAATTGTAAAATAATACTATTTAATTTTTGTCTAGAATTATATGTATAGTAAATAAAAATCAAACTATTATATACAGTAAATTAAAATACTTCATATTTCTTACTTTATAACTGACACATTTTTATCAAAAGATGATTCGCGAATATCAATTTGTTTTACAATTCCATCTTCTCCACAACTAAGAACAATATATGGTTGATCACGATGAATACCAAGTTTATTGCAAGAACTAGTATGACTAGCTATTACTTTATTATAAATAATACTCAAATCATTTACAACAGACAATACAATTAAACCATCTCTTGAACTTGATACAATTGTATGCGTATTTCCTTCAGTATTAAGAAATTTAGTCTAAAGAAATAATAATTATTAATAAATTATACATATATAATATGTAAAAACATACCGACCTGAAAAATATTTCTCTCGTGTGGGGTCTGAAATTGAAATACTAATTTTCCTTTTGACCAATCCCAAATACAAATGTTACAATCATCCGAACCGCTCACCAACAAACTACCAGTTTTACTAAAATGAAGTGAATTAACACATCCTTTATGTCCTTTTAATTGTTTGCTCAATTTTAATTTTTGTACTGCAACAACTGATTGGTAAAACTTATTAGACCACATTGCATTGTTTTTATAGTTACCAATCTCTCTAAAAATAAACTCAATTACTTCATTGAAAATAAGACATTTTATTTATAAATTTCATACCTATTGTATAATTCTTTCATAGTGGACCAAGAATTGTGCTTGGGAGCATTTATGATTATTTTGTCTTGAAATGGTACAAACAAAGAATTTTCAGAACTATTAGAATCATCAGAAACATAATTTGATTCCTCAGAACTGTGGTGAAATATTACATCCAAAGGGCTCTATAATATTTTAATAAAATATATAACAACAAAATTAACAATAATTTATACACAAATCTTACGACTATGTCACTACTAGATGAAGATGCTCTCAAGTTATTAAGCTGATCACTTTCACTACTTGAAGAATATTCAACTTCTAAATTCCGATATTGTTGTGGCATTCTTAAATAATGGGTATAAACAGGAGTTAGATAATCATTGTCAATTTCTGACGAGTCAGAATCAGAATCAGACATTTTTCTTTTTTTCAAATGAATCTGAAATCCTTAAAATAATAAAAATAAATTAATTAATATCATTAACCAATTGTAATTAATTCAATATCTGTATCTGTCATATGAATTGAATTGTAGATGATAAATAGTTTTAGTATTTTAAAGGCATTTTAAAAATTGATTGAATTTAATTAAATGATTACTAAGCCTAAGTTGTTAAAATGTAATTAATGTATTTTAAAATTAATAAATTTTGGTAAGCTTAAAATCTATTGATATTTTATTTATATATTAAAATGATACTAATATCATTGATTTTAAGTTATATTTATAATCAATGCTAATATCCATCAACGCTGTCAAAGTAAAAGTTTGTTTACTCAGTGTTTATGTTGATAAGTAGTACATACTTTCATACTAAATACATAATAAATCAATAATGTGTTTTATTTAATTTGGTTTAATAGTTACTAACAACATACAGCAAAGATATATATGAGTCTTGATGAAATATTACTGGTAATATAGACAAACAAAAGGAAAAGCAAAACCCTAAGTGTTAACGTATGCATATATTACACTTGTACATGCTGAATAAAAAGAATCGAATTGAATTTTCTCTTAATTGAAAACAAACTATTGGAAGTAAATATTACACAAAAATAAATAATATATAAGTAGCTAACTGGTGAATCTGGCTGACATGCTAGGCAGTCATTGTTCACGTTTTACTGTTATCAGATTGTATCGTATCCATATAAACATAATATAAATAAACCACAGCGTATACAAAAGGGAATTTTTATAAAAATACTAGAGCTACCCAACAATCGATTTTTTGGAATCCTCAAACGCGCGCGCAGTGGAGTAGAACTAAACTATTTGTATACGGATTATGTGAAACCAGATAGTGTGAACACGGGCCTAATATAATAGAATCGTAAATAAGATGTATTGATTGGTTGCACCCAAAGTGGTGTATCCAATTACAATAATTAAATTTATTGTACGCTTTATTTACAATATGTTTATCATACTGACCGCCAATTATCAATGTTAACATTATCAATATTTTTGTTGAAAGAATTATTTGGATATTTCTTTTAAAAAATAACCGTACCGTTATTACCTAACCGTTTTCCCTCTTCAGACACAACCTAATAATAGAAAGTAATATATTTTGTTTATTCAAAATAATATATGTATTACAATAAAACAATAATTTTAGATTTCAACATGTAGTAACACTAAGTTGAGTGCACGATAGTAACAACAACTATCGAGTTAATTTTTTTTTTCGAAATCCCTTGAGTGCACAATCTGGTTTCATATAATCTGTGATTTGTACGCTCGCCTATCACCGAAAACGATTCGAAATTTTGTTTTGGTCAAGGTGGATCTATCCACCTTGGTTTTGATATGTCGATATAATTATTTCGTTATCATTATTATTTTAACGTATCACTTTTAAAAAAAGTTTATTTGTTAAAAACTTACAATCTATACATGCGTCCAGCTTCGCCTTACGCGCGAGTGCCTCACTGATCAACCCTATGAGTTAGTGATGGCCACCTTTTACTCTGCACATACCTCTTTTTTCTTTTTCTTCCCAATCTTCTTTCTTCGTTTTTCATTAGGTGCATAACTTTTATTGTTGCCCCCTGGGGAGGAGTTTTTAGCCGGTAGGCACCACTTCATGGTGAATCCGGCACTACCTCCGGCTTTTCATTACGGAGGTGTCTTCTGAAGATTTCCTCCTCCCCGTTCCAAAAAAAAAAAAAATCCTGGTTTGACCAAGAGGGTGCACAGCTGTGAAACTTGGATGGACTTGAGGTGTTGCAATTATAGTAGATTCCATGATCAGTTTCGTATTAGACGCCTTATAGGTGTATATATGATGAAGAATTTTCGATGCTAACTAGATGATGAGGGGGTTATGAGGTGATAGTATTTTCAAATGAAATCGTTTATAAAATGATGAGGCTGCTTCGGTTATAGTTTGGATTTTAAGGTCGTTGTAGATTGCTATATTAGTAACAAACCATCGTGCTTTTAGAATTATTTTCAGACAGATTGATTGAAAAGCTTAGATTGTCTTTATGTTTGATGGTTTGGATGGACACTAGATGATTATGCCATAAGTTCATGTAGGCTTTAATAGCATTTTATAAATAAGCAATTTGATGGAAACTGATGTTTTGAAGTGGAGAAGTGATCTTAAAATATGGAGATAAGAATTGAATTTTTTTTCTTTTCTTTAAGATGAGCTGACCAGGTAAGGAATCTATCGAAAATTAAGCTTAAGTATTTAACTTGAGACGTTTTGGGAATGATAGAATGGTTTAGTAAGACCGGTGGGTAATCTCCAGGCCATAGAAAAAAGCTAGTGAAAGAAAATTTTGTTTTGTTAATTTTTATTTTCCATTTGGTGAACCATTCTTGTAAAAGGTTTAAATGAACTTGAATATGTTGGCTGACAATACTTGAGCCAGTATTTGATGCCAGCAGTGCTGTATCATTTGTGACTGTTCCAATCATGGTGTTGCGAGTAATAGGTAGGTCAGAAGTGAAAAGGATTATAGAAAAGGAGCAATGTTGCTGCCTTGGGACGTCAGCTAGGACTGTGCATTTGATAGAAAATTGAAGGTTATGTCGAACTTTAATGATCTGTCCGAAGGAATATTTGTTTGATCTTGAATAATAGGCCTTCAGATCTAGATTTCTTGCATATTTTTTAACATATAAATTATTTTTCGATAATAGAAAATTGTGTTGTTTACAATATATTAAATACATTTTTACTAAAAATTTTAATTTAAGAGATGCATGATCTGACGGAATGAAATACTACTGTCACATGGGCTCACAGAATGGCGATGTGATAATATCACGTCAATACGTCAGTCTATGTATGATATTAAAGATGGATTCCGATACATCCTCCAGTTCATCAGATTGGGAAAATATAGCCGATTTTATAATTATAAGTCAACAAAAAACTTAAAATATAATTTTAAAATAAATTCGAAAAGAGAAGAATTTGGTGAATACAATCGATTGGTCCAGGAGTTAAGTGAAGATAGACTTCGATTTCACTTATATTTTAGAATGAACAAACATGAATTTGAGTATTTACACGACTTTATCAAAAATGTATTGTTAAAATATCCCCAATCCACAACTGTTAATGTTTGCAGATACAATAATTCTTATACAAAATTACAATATTCATTAAACAAAATAACTACTTGGTTCAAAAAGTGGAAATTTGTACATAAACAAAGAGCGCAGCTAAAATATTCACCCCTTAAAATGTACAAAGACCTCAAACACATTTATATTGATAACCAGGTTATACAAAGGAATAGAAAAGACGATTGTTAAATACCTTGGTGTTTTTCTTTACGAAAAATTAACATGGAATATCCACATAAATAAAAAACTTACACAAAGATATGCCAGGATGAAAATTCTCTACTTTCTAAATACTTCAATAATCAGGCCACTGATAACCTATACTTGCCCTGTTTGGGCATAAGTTTCATTTACTAAAATAAATAAAATTCAAGTTCTACAAAATAAATTCCTAAAAATATGTCTCAAAACACCATGGTTCATGAGGAATTATAATATATATAATAGGAATACTCCTCATAAATATCTGGATTAAAACTCAATTAAAAAATTTCTATGTTAAACTAAAAGCCTCGAACGGAATTCATCATTACAATATAAGAAGCAAAAATCACAACAGACGTCTACGGCCTTGACTATTGCAGGACATCCATAAAATAGACACTGAAGAATCTTTATCAGAAGATGAACATTAATAATAAATAATAATAAGCATTATTGAATATAATCATTACAATTGCTGTCATTACCATTATCATAAATAAAACATAAATTCTATATTACTTTTTATTATCATTAGCCTTAGTTAGCTTTACCTATTATTAATATAATTGTAAAAAAAAAATAGTTGTAATAGCACGCTATGTGCTAAAATATTTAAAACATCAATAAAAAAAAAAATTACAAATCCAAAAATATTATCATAAAATTTAAAATTATTTTTTCAATGATGGTTTTCATATCAAGTCGGCAACTGAAAATAATATAAATATTTCATTATTATAATTATTTAATAAATTAAAAGACATATTTTAAATATAGAGATGTTTATACATTTTTATATAGAGATAACTTATAAAAATTATGTTAAAATATTTAATATTTCTTAAGTTGTTCTGAACTACACTTGATATTTTGCATACACACAAACATTTAATATATATATATATATATTTTTTTTTTTGTAAGTAAAATATACAGCAAAGTCCTAGGTACTATATTAATTAATCGACATACAAAAATTTGTTTTGATTTTTAATATTTTTAAGGAATATTGAATTTAACATCCAACAAAATATAAATTAAACTTACCATTCATGGGCATTTCATCAATCTGAGTAGAATAGTATTGTTCGATGTCACGTAATATTCTAATATCATCACTTTTTACAAAATTGATAGCAACACCTTTTCGGCCAAATCTTCCAGAACGCCCAATCCTATAAAATAAATGAATATTATAACTTATAAGCTTATCTAACAGATTGGAAAGATCAATAATATAATACAAAAAACCCTGTAATAAAAAAATGTCTTCGTTAACAGAATTTTATATTTTACTTTAATTAAAACTATGATAATCAAAAATAATAAATTACCTGTGTATATATAATTCGCGATTGTTTGGTAAATCATAATTTATAACTAATGAAACCTGTTGTACATCAATACCACGAGCCCAAATATCTGTAGTGATCAAAACTCGCCTATATACACAATATGAATAAATAAATTAGAACACTCAAGTAATAATCAAAATAATCAAATTAAACAAAATATGTATAAAATAAAGTGTGTAAACACATACGTTTGACCCGCTCGGAATTCTTTCATGATTGCATCTCTTTCTTTCTGTGGCATATCACCGTGCATCGCACTAACCGTGAAATTTGATTCTCTCATTTTTTCAGTCAGCCAATCCACCTAAAAAGCAAAATATTAATTGATTATGACTTAACAGCTGGCCGTATTCAATATATTACTAACCTTCCTTTTTGTACTGCAGAAAATAACAGCTTGGGTTATAGTTAGTGTATCATACAGATCACACAATGTGTCAAATTTCCATTCTTCGCGTTCAACAGCTACAAAGAATTGTTTAATACCTTCCAGTGTCAATTCATCACTAAAAAAATATAAATATTAGTTATATTGACATTTAAATTTAAAAAAATAGTATTTTTACAAACCGTTTTACTAATATTCTGATAGGATCAGTCATAAACTTGTTGGTCATTTCTAATATTTCATGGGGCAATGTAGCAGACAATAATATAACCTAATAAAACAATTCAAATTTGATATTGGTATACAGATTATAAATTATGAATTAGATTTTCCAGAATGTATTAATTTTAATTTAAAAAAATAATTTATTTCATTATTACTATTATTACTATTATTAAAAATTGTAGGCAAAAAAAATATTTTAAACATACCTGGGTGGCAGGTGGTAAGAAACGATAAACATCATATATTTGCTCTTTAAATCCTTTATTCAACATTTCGTCAGCTTCATCCAAAACCAATGTCTTTATGTTACGAGTACGTAATGTCTTACGTCTTATCATATCTGTTAAACAATGTTAATTAATTAATTAAAAACTAATCAATAATTATTTATGAAAAAGCATTCAATACATACCAAATACACGTCCAGGTGTTCCAGATACAATATGCTGACCAAAATCCAATTTTCTTATATCTTCACCAATATTTGTACCTCCAATACATGCATGGCACTGAACATTTAGATAATCTCCTAATGCCAACACTACCTGTATAGTAATTAATGTTTTTTTGTAATTAAAAATTACCATACCATTAAACACTATAATTGTTTAATTTATGATTCATAAGCAAGTGTAAATGTAAAAGTAAAAAATAGTTACTATTTTACTGTTCGATGATTTAATGTTTAATGATGTTTATTTCTGATTAGAAATTATGCATAGGACAGAGAAATTATAGACAAAATATTTGAAGTATTATACTAGAAAAATAAATATTTTAATCAAACTTAAATTAAAAATTGTAGTAAAAATGTATTTAATATGTTTTAAACAACACAATTTTCTTTTATTGGAAAATAATTTATAAAGTAAAAAATGTGCATTCAAATCTGTTTAAATTGTATTTTAGTTGATTTTTAATTATATACACAGAATAAAACATGAATATCCTATAGAATTTCTAAACTATTAATTTTAGAAAACCAATTAAGTAGTGATATCAATTATTTTATTTTATTCTAAAATTAATTATAATTAATTTTTATTTATCTTGTTTATTGGGAAAATTATTTTCCGTTTTGTTTTATAATATTATCAAACATCAATTCCAATATATTCATTGAAGTAGTTTATTTTTTTGTCTTCAAGCTTTTATTATCACTAAAAAGCATAGGCATATATTTTAGATATCAAATTAGTTTGAAAAGTACAGAATTCATAACATCAACCGAAAAGGGACAAATATCAATATATCAATATTTATCAGTACCTTCTGGATTTGAACAGCAAGTTCTCGAGTTGGTGACAGACACAGTACTTGGGTATCTCTTAGCTGAGTGTCAATTGATTGCAACATCGCGATAGAGAATGTGGCTGTCTTACCAGTACCCGATTGAGCCTGGGCTATAACATCCCGTCCTTTTATCATCGGACGGATGGCTCTCTGTTGGATGGCTGAAGGTCGTTCAAAACCTACATCGACACAGACGCAGATATTAATACGAATTCAAGTGTATACAACGATTTCGACAAGTAAACCACTACCATTGCAATGTGCAAATCGTTTACTTACCGTACGAGTATATGCCGCGGACTAGGTCTTCTTGAAGGTTCATGGCGTTGAACGTGGATACCACTTCGACATCTTCGCTGGTTTCGAATTCGACGTGCGACAAATCGTCACCTAACGCGCTCGTGCCGTCTAACCGTCTACTGTTCATTTTAGTAGTTTTTTTGCGCGTTTATTGTCGACACGGAATACAACGATTATAGTAAGCGGCAAGATAAAACGTGTAACGAAACGCGGAAAACAATAATTTTAAAGTTGGTGTGCGCGAACGAGTTAATGTGAACAAACGCAAACCACGTTATCGTTACAATCATTGGCATATAATATTTAGACCGCGATTAGAAAAAGAAGTACGGAGTAAAGATATGTGTGAGAAAGAAAGAACGATAAGAGGTTTTTTCATGGATGAATAAATTTTTGAGTTTTTGCGTATGACAAAGCGATATAATAAACATGATATAAAATATATCATGATAAAATATAAAACAAAAAGTAACATAAATATTTAAAATGTTTTATGTGTAATGCTGATTTTTATGTTACTTGTCTGTGGTTTAAATGTATAATACTATAATAGGAAGGGGAAATATGAATCAGTTGAATGAATTTAATTCAGTTAATTTAAATCCATTGAATCGATTTAGTGATTCATTTCGATACAATAAACTACAAGTATTCACATTCAACTGAATTATGAAATGAATGATTTATTTAAATGAATATATTGTTTATAACGTAAAACGTTTGATCAAATTAAAATCAATTCATTCAAAAATTATTATGTATTTATTTTTCCTCCAATTTTGATTTTCATCCTCACATTGAGGATATTAGCTGTAAGCTCTAAAAACATTTGGTTTCATTAAACGAATATCATTGAATTTTAAATGGTCATCTTCTTTAAAAGTACTTTATTGCAAACTTATTAAACCAGTTGTTGAATATGAATCAATTCTGTGTAACCCACACACTATATCTGACTTAACCCAACTTGATACTATGCTTAATGTCAACTATTCCACGAAATTGATTGTATAATACAAGTAGTTTGCCTACTTTCATCGGATGTAATTTATCGAAGTGTAAATTTTTATCAACAGCATCAATAATAATATGAATTGATCCAGAATAAGATGTAGACAGGCCCGGACTGGGAGGTCTTCGCCCTACTATTCTCGGTAAACAACGGTCCCAAAACTCACATCCAAAATAAATTAACCAATCATTACCGCTTTCGTAAATAATATAATTAAGCACCTTAAATTTGTTGTATAAATTATTATATTTATTATAACATAAAATTATGGAATTTGTAATTCATAGAATAAATCAAAATACCTATATATCAAAATACATTCATAGTTTGATATTTTTGACTCTTATAAATGTATGTTATAAATGTAATTAAAATTAAGGAACATATATTTTTAATTTTAAATGAAAATTAATATTTATACAACAAAAACGAAAGCCACACATTTGATGTGATTTTAATTAATTATATAAAATAGGCACTAGATAAAAATAAAAATTGGATTTTGATTATAATTTTTTTTAGCCATATTAAAATGAAAAATAGAATTAACTTATTGATACAAATTAAACCATGAACTTCTTTAAAAATTATTATATTAACAATTACTATTTAAGAACAATAATGATTCTACATTTTTCATTGATAATTTATTGCGTCGATCTGTTATAGTGTACCCAGCTTTGAAAAAAATATGTTCGCGTGATGCTGAAGTAGAGGGTACTCACAACACAGATCTGGAGTCAGGCGCGGATCCAAGGGGGGGGGGGGCTAAGGGGCGATCGCCCCCCCCGTAGACTCTTGTTAAATTTGTTTATAAATATCGTTTTATAATTTTAACTCTTATATATGATACTATAGAATGACAATTTAAAATGAAGTTGTAGCTATGGGATTTTTCGGTTTTAACGTTTTTGATAACCAATAAAGATAAATACCTCTTTTTATCAAAGTACATATAATTGTTTTCATATATGTATTGCAGTTTAATTATTGAACGATACGTGAACCTTAAAAATTGATGGGTTACACATAATTTAATATACCTACAGTATGGATCTTAAATATCTCGAACATCTCCGTAGAGGACAATAAATTGTTCCGATAGCAGCCGCAACCGTCACGTGATTCGACATTTGATAAAGATATAAAGACAGACTTTATTGTTTTATTTCGGTGTATCGCGAACGATTTCCAAGAAAACGTTTTGGAAAATATTTCATAACTCGATGCGACAAAATGAGGATTGAAGTTGTTTTGATTAAGATGCCTCCCCCCCCCGCCGTAAATAAGTTCTGGATTCGCGTTTGTCTGGATTTAAGGACGTTTCGATGTTCCCAGAATCAGTGCCGTAAAAACCGAGTGTGCAGAGTGTGTATTGCACACAGGCCCGGGACCTAAATTATATTATAAATTTAATTATACTTATTATTAATAGAAATAAAGGACCCCAAATTTTAGTTTTGCATACGATCCCCAACTGGTCTAGTTACGGCGTTGCCCAGAACTAATAATGGTGCTCGACGCAAGAAATGAAAAATGCTCATTCACAGATCAAATAACTCTCCATTTATCATCAGTAATAGATTCTATTGGTAAATATTTTCCTGATTTAGAAAATCGCCAAGTAAATGCTTGGGTGCTAAGGCCTTTTCAGTGGATGAAAGAGTATTATATATATTGAAATTGAAGCTAAAGCACAATTCCAGAGACTTCACGAAAACAAAACACAGAAAATAATTTTGAAAATACACAACTAACAATATTTTGGCGAAAATTTGGTGACGAGTATCCATTATTGTCGTAAAAAGCCTTGAAAATACTGATCCCTTTACTGGTCCACAACCTACTGGTGTGAAAGTGGATTTTCAACAATGGTGACAATGAAAACAAAAGCAAGGAACTGATTGAACTTGGAAAACGACATAAGATGTACATTGGCCGAAAATAAACCGAATATAAAACAAATTGATAGAAATTAGCAATATCAACCGTCTAATATTACAATTATTTATTGACTGTAAAAAAAACTTTTGTTTTATTTGTTTGAATGATTAAAATAAATTAAAAATATTATTTATTTTTTTGTTTTTGTTTTATTTTTTAAATTAAACTTTTTAAGGGTATTTGCTAATATAAAACCCGATTTATGGGTACTAGTCTCAAAACGGTTGAAAACCGCTGGTACAGTTAAATAATTCATTGCTTAATTGTTTATGACGAGCATGTATGTACTCTAACGTATGTTTATTTGGTTGTTTCTGGGTTACCACATTTTTATTTGTTTGGGAATTATTATACACATCCATCATAATTTTAATAATTTCTTTCAATGCATTCCGAGAATTATCAACATTTACCTGAAAATACAAATTCATCAAAATTAAAAAAACTAATATAATTCTTTATTTTATGTATTTACTCAATAATACCTACCAATGAATGAAATATGCCTGTACTCTTTTTGTAAAGATTGTAGCACGTGGTTAGTTTGTTAATACATTCGTTTGTGTATATAACACAAGGGTCATTTAAAATTGAATCATCAAAATCATTTTTATTTTCTGAAATTATTTTAGTTTTATCAACAATATCCGATGAACAGACAGCAAACAATTTCATAGTAAAATCATCTGGGTTTGCACTAAAATTTAATACAGTTATAGGTAACTTATAAATTACTCGAAATGTTAATAAAGCTCAAAGTACTTCTATTTCTAAGGTATTTCTGTATTAGAATAGGTACCGAAATAATTGTTAAATTAAATTAAATAATTGTTGTTGTTAAAACCTTAAGTCATCAGGAACTGTGTAAACATACCTACTATTATTATTCATTGCATTTGAATTTTGTTCAGTTGTATCTATTTTTTCTTTTTTTCTTTTCTATAAATGGAAAAAATTTGTATAATATGTAATTACAATATATATTTTATAAACTTTGTTTTACATTCTCTGCAATTAATGAACTATTTTGATTCATGTATTTTTTTATACTCTGGTATATATTTTGTTTATATAATAACTTGTCTTCTGGCAATACCAGCACTAATATTGGATTGTAGCCTTTGAGTTTTAAACTTAAGGCTCCTTCTAAATTGGTAAATGTGATTAATATTTTACGTTCACTGGCATATTTGGATAATTGATCTTCACCTATAATACAGTATAAAAATATAGTTTAATTTATAAAAATATAGTTTAAGAATATCTTATATTCACTCACTTAAACCATACGAGTGTCCTAAAAATCGATAACTAAATACAAATTCTCCACTGCAAGTCATTTTATTAAATACTTGTGCAGTGATTGTTTTAAATATTTTATTCTTACACATATTGTTTGTCGTATAAATAAATGCTTGATAAAATTTATCAGCATGTTTAACAAATATTTGATTTAAAAGATATTTCTTGCGAGTTTTTGGCGGCCCGACCAAAATTATCATTGGAAGTGAACATGTTTTGTTACAATTTCTATCACCTATAGGAGATTTTCCTGATAAATTTTCTAGAACAGTACATTTGCTTGTATTCTTTTTCGCTGTAAGCATAGAATAGACTTCCATTTGATTGACCTCCTGTTTAAATGTATTTAAACAACACATATATTATAAATATAGTGCCATACACACATTAATAAAAATTTATTCATTTTTTGTTGTTTATTTGTTTGTATGTATATTATGTAAATTATAAACATTTATACCTGCAGTAATTCTGTTTTTATAATTGTCTGATCAATGATTGATTTTGATGGTAAATTATTTGAAAATATTTGCTTGTGAACATTTATTTCCATAAACTTATTGTTTTCGGCATTCAAAATACGAAGATTTGCTAAAGATTTCAAGTAATCGATTTGAAGTAAATCATCAATCATGTTGTTTTGTATATTCAAGACAGACAAATATTTAGCGTTCTAGAATTAAAATTATCGATTTGTATCAAGTATTTAATTAATATATTTTACTAGATATAAATATTTATTAAGAGGTTATTATCATTGATAATAGTATAATAAAAATATTATATATACTATACATACTGTACATTTAATCAATGCTATAATATAATATAATTTTGAAGAAAATTAAGAAACAAGCAATTTATATTTGATTTTGCTTACATTGGAGGATAGTAATTTACCAACTAAAAGTTTTTTAGGGTAATATGTAACTATGCATATTGAGTTTTAATGACTTTTTCTTTTGCAATTTTTAGAATATTTTTAAATATGGCGAAACAAAACTATTGGAAAAATCGAAAAAAATAAAGTACTAACTAGAATAAAATTAGATACAATTTCTCATCAGAATATAACGCATGTCAAGATCATCCAAGCACGCTTTCTACTCGAAAAAGTATACACAGACTAGTAGCATATCCAGATGAGCTGATGGGGTTGCAACCCCTACTCAGAAATTACTGGATGCTTAAAAATATAATATTAATTCATAATATTGTGTAAATGTTATAAATTAGTATTTTGGATACTAAAGACTATTCTCATGATTTATATATACTTGTTATATTTTAGTAAATTTATCTCTTATTTATATTTAATTGTTGATTACTTTATTCTCAAGGCAACCCCCCCCCCCCCAAAAAAAAAAAAAAATGCTGGATACACTACTGCCACAGACAAAATAAAAAAAAACATATTATTGAAAAATAAATACATTTTCTTTTCACTTGTAATTTTAAAAAGTTAATAATATTTATTTGTTGTATTTATATATTTTATTCACTACACGTGTTTAAAATATATGTGGATACTAATTTCACTTAAATTAATTAATTTAGATACTAATTTCATCAAATATAATTATTATACTAATACTTTTTACCAAATATTTTTCTACAAATATTTTTTTTCTTAATGTAGTCTGGACAACAGGTTGTCTTTAAAAACAGCAATATATTTTATAAAACTTTATTTCATGTTGAGATCTGTCTATACCAGTGTTTCTTAAACTTTTGGAAATCACGGAACACCAAACAATAATATTTTTTTATGCGGAACCCCTATCAAAATTACCTTCAAAAAAGGAAAGTACCACTAAACATGACAATAAACGGCAACAATTAAAATACACCTAATGTCTTAATATACTAAATACAGCAAAATGTAATAAAATTATTTATTTAGGAGGTATCATAACATTCAAAAGTAACATAATATCTGACTTTTATTACAAGAAAATTAGGTAATAATAAAAAATAATAAATTTATTTAATAATATTTGATTAAATTATACAATAATAAAATTTGTGCACTTCTTGATCTTAATGGGATGGATGAGTTTGAATGTGACTGCATATCTTACCAATATCTGAAGTAAGATTTGTTAATGAAAGTCTTAATGTTGGCGTCAAATTCAATCTATTTCAATAATTAGTCTTAGTTGTAGTGACAGCTGAAAATCCACTTTCACATAAGTACGTGGAAGGAAAAGGTATAAGTATATAATAAGTATGACTCATTAATGCCTTTTCACTTATCACCTCGTATTCATTATGAACGTTTATCCAAAATTTATCTAGTGATAAATTGTTTTTAAGTTTCTCAACGTGATATCTGAGGAAAGATATGCCAACATATTTTCTTCATTCGTAGATAGAGCATTTGTTGAACCATTGCAACTGAATCATTTTATCTGTTTATTTTATCTAATTATATACTATTTTTTTGTTATCGACGGTCATTTTTCGACCTTTCTTATATTGTATTAGTACAAAATAATACTAACTATTTACTATTATTTACTTAGTGTACATTTCACACTGTAATTGACTATCATGTGAAATTAAAATATATTAATATTTTATAAACATGCACGCCTAACATGCTTTTTTCCCAATTTTTCCACTAGCTGATCTTTAGTTAGATTTTTCAAAGTATTTTTTTTGAATGTTTTGAAAACAACACTTGAGTTTCACGGAACCCTAGAGTGATCACCGTGGAACCCCAGAGTTAAAGTTAAAGGGTACAGTTTAAGAAACACTGGTTTATACAGCTATACAGACTTTTTATTAGATAAACTGATGCACGTAGGACAATCATACACAGTGGTGTATTAATAGAGAAGTTTTAGGGATTTTCCTCCCCTAGATAATTTTTTTAAGAAAATTTACAATAATGTCTACAATATATTACTTTTTGCACTACTTATAAACTTATATAAAACCTATTTCATTATTATTATACCTGTTCCCCCATTTTTTTTTTGTTATAAATGTGCCACTAACACAACATTATAACAAAAAATATCTAGCTAATTAATATTAATATTTATAAGCATTACACCTAATACAATTACTAAATATAGTTAAACATCTAATAGTTAAAATTTTATAGTAAGTTTATAACTTACTTTTAGAAAATGAAGTAGTTTTAATTTATTGTGTGACACGTTAAGTATTTCACACATACTAGATGACATGTCCAAATGTATATGCTCTAAATCGTTATGAGACAAGTTTATTTCTGTCAATGTACAAGGTAGTGAATTGCTTAATATTTGTTTTATACAATTATAGGACAAATCTAGATACGTTAAAAACCTATAATTAATAAAATTTATAAAACATAATATTTAAATATTCGGTAGACATAATGCATTCAATCGTACTGATATATATATATTATATATATATATTTGATCTCTCACTTTAATTCCTGAAGTCCGACAATGTTTTTGATGACATTGTGTGATAAATCCAAATACGCTAAACTCCAAAAACTACTCAAATTTTCTAATTGTTCAATATTATTGTTTGAAATATCAACATAGTTTAACATCTTTGGTGGATTAAAATTTAAAATTTGTTTCAAACAATTTTTGGATACATCTAAATATTCTAAATCATTTAAATTATCTAATGCGCTCAAGTCTTTTATGTAATTTTGACTTAAAATCAATTTTTTTAATGAGATGTATTCGCTGATGATATCAATATTTTCTATATTCTATAAAATAAATATTTTCATTAAATATGTACTGTTATACAAAAGTACATTGAAAATAAATATTTATTTTACTAAATTATCCAAAACAAGTTCAGTGAAATAGAAATAATTCTTAATTTCTTCGTGTTTTATTATATTAGTCAGACCTTTGATTAATGTGCTGCGATTTAATACTTTGGCTTGAATTGGTCTTATGAACATTTTGCCAATTGACGTTATAATTGTATGATGCAATTGATTTAAATCAGATTCATCTGATGAAATGTTTGTCATTGTTGATGACACGTATTGTACAACTATTTACATTTGATTTATTTTTCATTAACAGTTAAAATAAATATATAAAATGATATGTATTAAGGTTAACAAAACACAATAGTGTTGTTTATATACATCTTGTTGAATAGCTTTTCAGTACTACTATTAATAACAATAAATCAATAATTATAGTACATTGTGGCCAACAATCTATAGATTTAAAATAATAAATATGCATATAAAAGATAAAAATATTATTACTATATAATATAGTATTGTATTCTATATTATTAAGTATGTTTACTGTTATTTATTTTAAAACTCAAATAATTCTTCAACATTATTATTTGGACATATATAGTAAGCCATTTGGTATAAAATTTTCAATCTGTTTAGTAGATAATTATTTTATTTCTATTTAGCTAATTGTATTACTAAACCTCAATTTTCAGTGATTTTATATTAGTAAATCATCTAAGATACAGGTTACAAAGTAATATATATATATATATTCATTATTAAATATAATATAATAATCTAGGTACTTTTTATGACAGAAAACTGTATTTTTATAATTTTGGGTTATTTAAATCATCTAAATTGTATGTTTACTTACAAACTTAATTATTTAATCATATAGATTTGAAGAATAAATTTGACTTATTTATTACTCTTTGTCATGAATTTTAATTTATTTGCAATATATATTTTTACTTAACTTATTTATGGCAATTAAATAAATATATTTGCCAATCTGCTAAAATGAAGACAATCATCAGGTATAGAAACACTATTTGTTACATGCGTGTGTAAACTTATGAGTTATGAGATGTTATAACTTATATTATATGGTATTTAAAAATCAATGTTTTAAATTTAAATAAATTAAAACAAAATAAAAAAAATCCTTTATTTAGATAATAAAATAAGAAATATCCTAAAATTTTGGTTGTATTATAATAATACTTGTAGCTAAAGCTATAATATAGTAATACTTAATAGCTTAATTTACACGTTATGTAAATTTAATTCAATTAAAAACTATAATTTCAAGAAACAATAATTGTTTTAATTTAAATAGATGATATTATTAAATAAGTTTTTAATTGAGTTTTTGTATGTATTGAATAGAATTTAAAAAAATGTAAATATAAAAATTAAGAAAATAAAAGTATTTACAGCAAAAAAATAAAATAAAATATACTATATCCATTTCATTGTGATGAATGTCTGGGCCTTGGAACAAACCCTATTCTTTCTTGTACTACTTCTTGCTTGGTTTTTACTGTATTGTTACTACCTGTTAGAAGCTTTTGTTTTTCTTCTTTAGCTTTTTTAAAGGCATCAAATTCAGCTTTAACTTCTGTGAATTCACCTATGTCTTCGACTCTTAGTTCCAGTCTTGTAGGATTTAATCTGATCATTTTTATCTAAAATAGTTTGAAATATTAATTTTAATTATTGTATAATTTAAATGTTTTCGAGAATAACTATACTTATTGAACTTAAAGCAATATTGTAAGTTGATTTATTTTAATATAAAAGTACAAAATATTAATATCATGGTTAGGTTAGGTTTGTAGTTTTATAATTAGAAAATAAAAAAATAGTTAAGCAAAATGTTCATATTAATATAATTTAATTGTAATATCTAAATTAGTTAAAAATATAATTTCAATGTCATAGACATGTGTGTATAACTGATTTAAGACATTAGAAGTAAAAAAGTAAGCAATAAAATACAAATTATAAAGCAATAATTACTTCACAACAGTACTAAGTCTTATATATATTATGTATTAAGTCAAAATTGTATACCTTGTGATATGTACGAGTTTTGTACACTTTGCAAATAGTATACAGATATTGTACAAACTAAGAATTATTATTAAAATATAGTTATTTAATTATGTATTAAATGTTATATAGAGTAAGAATTATTATTTAATTACTGCACAAATGCAAGGGGCCAATCATCAATCTTAATAGATATATTATTTTATATAATAATTCTAATAAATTAATTTTAATTAAAACATATTGTTATTTATTGTAATATTTAACAATGTATAATAACATTATTTTTAGTAATTTTAATAACTAAGTGAACTATGGCAATATGGGTTACATAACTTTATCTTTTCTTACAAAATGCATTTATTATTTATACTTTACATTTGCCTATACTGAAATAATTATTATTTCAGTATAATAATCTACTGATTGACAGCAAACTCTAATTATGACTTTAATTATGTCCCCATGTGCTTTATAACATTTTAAATTAAATCAATAAACAATAATTAAACTCAATAATTACAATTTACTTGCATTTTAAACCTGTCTCAACAAATAATGTTTCATAATTTTATATACAGTCGTAACTCGATAATTCGAAAAACTCCATAAATCGAACTAAACCTTTAGTCCCCTGAGAAAACCTCTATAATTAGAAGAAAATACATGTATTCTGGTCCCCTTGATAATATGAAATGTCTGTCGGTGGGACACACTCTACAATTCGAATTTTTTTTTCCAGAATCTCTATAATTTGAATTTCCTTAAACGCGATTATATGTATGTTCATATGTGTAAAGATTATGTACAATCTATTTGACGTACTCGTAATGAAACTAATAATGACAGTGATTAAATATTATCGTACCTTACCTACCTAAAAAGCTAAATTGTTTGCTACAAACTTAGGTATCACACATTTTCAAGCTAGTGAGGGTTGGTTGGAAAAATTAAAAAAACATCATGATTTGACTTTCAAAAAAGTATGTGGAGAGAGTGTAAGTGTTGACCCGAGCATTTCACTATTCTGGAAAAATGAGTTAACCAGTTTATTGGTTGATTATGATGCTAGGGATATTTTTAATGCCGATGAGACCAGACTTTTTTACAAGTGTTTACCAGATTTATGCCAACAATTTATCACAAAAAATAAACACATTTATTTAATATATAAAATATAATAATACTATAATAAATAAATGTTAATTAATAAATGTAAGATATAATAATATGTATAATAAATAAATGTCAAAATAAATGTAATACATACAATTTTTCACCTCTCTTTAATTCAAATTAATTTTTTTTCCTCGATTATTCGATACTATGTAAATCGAAAACCTCTAAAAATCGAATTTTTAGCTCGGTCCCCTAAATTTCGTATTATCGAGTAACTACTGTAATATAATATTATGTAGGCTTGAAACTCATTTATATATTTTAAATAGTTAAAAAATAATATTTGACTATTATGTATGTTAATAATAACATATGTTTGTATACAGATGTTATATTATTAGGAAATAGTTTGTATAAAAATAAAATACATAATTAAATAAGTAAATTTTAATAATAGTTTTTATTTTGTATATAACATATATGTGAACTACTCAAAATTTTCTAGTAATAGTAAAAAAGATAATAGGTATTCAGAATTAATAAAATTCTAGAACTTACGAAGTAAATTGTTAGTCACTTGTTCTTCAGTTGGAAAGCTCAAAATTACATTACACACGAATAAAATATGTCACTGTCAGACATACATTACAACAAAATTATTATAATTAATATTATTACCATGTTTGTTCATGTTAAACGTTTACGTAAGCAAAAAACAAATAGTTTTTATGTTATTTTCACGGTTATCCTTCATTGGGGAAACCGATAAGTGATAACAACAATTAGTGAGTTATCATATCATATGATTACAAGATGACAGCGGTGTATATTGTTTGTGTACTTATTGAATTGTACTATCCTACATTTGGGTTTGGTTTGTATTGCGTCTCTATTATGGCACATAGCTGTTAGCGTTTGACTTACAGAAAAGAAATGATTTGACTGCTTTTGAGCATTGCACTCTTCCGACATTGTTTTTAACCTTATCCATCGCACACTCGCATCTCTTCTATTGTGTGAGTGTAGAAAATAGAGTGAAAAAACACATTTATCGTTTTTTGACCGTGATCCGTGACCTCTAAAGGTCGTTCTATAGCTTCAGATGGTTTTAAAATAGCATGCTCTCAGTCACTCAATTGACTGCAATCAAATAACATTACGTTATTATTTTATTATTTATTGTCAATCCTGCTAAACATGATCTATTGAAGGATTTTATTGTTAGAAGGCGTTGATTGAATTTTGAGTTATATTCTTGTTCGTTTACAGGTAAGATGTATTTTTGATATACATTTTTATATTTGAATATTATGTTGTATAATTTTTTTTTGGTTTTTTTACAGAACAAAATATAATGGAGGAAGAACAAAAAAGATTCATTGAACGGGGTTCTCATAAAGGAAAAGGACTTGCTGTGTTCACTAGTGGTGGTGATTCTCAAGGTACTGGATATTTTTTAATATTTTACTTTTATATGGATAAATATATATTTTGTAATTAGTGTAACAGTTTTTGTTTAGCTTATGGAATTTAAAATATCCATTTAATATAACTTTTAAATCAAAATCTCTACCTTTTAAATCTCAATAGCTACCTACATAGAAAAATTTAATTTATTACATTTTCATTATAAATATATTTAACAATAGCATGTTTATCATCTTGTCTATTTATCTTAAAAAAGCAAAATATAGTTATTCAAGTATAAATATAATTTTAGAATTTAAAAATTGGCAAGTAGTTAGTACACACATACACACATACATATATATATATATATATATATATATATATATATATATTATATATATATATATATATATTTTATTGTGTATATTTTAAACTAATTGTGTTTACTTTAAAATTTGTTATTTTTATTATGAAACAAATTTTGTAGTAGAATTATAACTATTAATAATTTTTTTTTACTAACAGTAGATATATTAAATCAATATTTTTAATCATTTTTTACTTGTATACCCTTTGACCTCTCATCACTGCTTCATGTACTCCTAATGTTAGTTAAAAACAGTCCATTTTCACACAGAACAAATTAGAACTATGTAATAATTTTAATAATGGAAAATTTAGAAATAATGTTTTTTTATTTATTTTAATCATGCATAAAATCATCAACAAAATAATAATATAGTAATTATACAATTTAATATGAGCCTTAGAGTTGTTTAGTTTCACTACATTTTTTAAAATCTGGATCAGAAGAATGTAAGTAAAGCTTCAAATCTGAACTTACAGTTAGTTCATTCTAGTACTTATTTTTTATGTACATATAAGACAAAATATTTCACAGATAAACCATTTCAAATAAGTCAAATCCTATATTTTTCATGTACCTCTGGTTGAGAAACACTGTATTAGACAATGAAAATTATCCATATTAATTATATTATAAGTTCTTTATTTTTCTAAAATTGTTATCTATTTTACTTTTTTTTTTTACAAATATTGTATAAAAAATGGTCAAGGTATTAAAGTGGTATTATTCGTAATGTATTTGTGTATACTTATAATCTTTCAAGAAATCTATTTTAATTTAAGAATGAAACCTGATAGTAGTAAAATTGGTTATTTCTTCATTTGTCCTTCTTTTAATTTGTTCTATTTTGAATTATATATGATTTTAATTATTAATTATAATACAAATATTTCAAAAAGAAATCTGGCCAAGTGTCATGTATTATTCGTAACATGGTACTTATTTAAAAAAAATATTTCATACATTTCACTGTATTATGACTTAGGAATAAGATAGATGATGTAATTCTATTGTAAATACTGTCATATAAAATAGTAAAAGTTTAATTGATCAAAATCATTGAGTTCTATAATTAGTTATTTAGTTCAATTATTGAAAGAATTTTTTTCTTAGTAATTGAGCAAACACTGGACACATTTAAAATTGTAAATTATACTTCTTCTTTCTACTAAAGGCCATGCCTTGTCGTTGCAAATCTGGTTCTCCATTCTTCTCTGTTTATAGCCAATCTTTTCATGTTTATGTATCGATTACAGCCAGTCTTGTCAATTCTTCTAAATATGCCTTTTTTGGTCTTCCTCTTCCTTTATGTCCATTTATTCGTCCTTTAAATATTTTATTGAGGATAGATAGCGAGTTTTGCATGTCTTTTTCCGATTTAGATACTATAGCAATATTATCTGTGAATTTTATACAGTAAATCTTTTCTCCGTTTATGCTTATCTCTTTTGAATTCGTCTTGTACTTGTTTATGATCTCTTTTATAAATAAATTGAATAGATAAGGTGACAAGGAACAACCCTGTCTTACTCCTCTTTTAATTTTTGCTGTGGCACTGTGTTCACCCAACTCTATTAAAGTCTCTTGTTTCTTGTATAGTAACATTATAATTCTTCTATCTCTCCAATCTATTTGTGTTTCTTCCATAGAATTCATAAATAAACCCCAGTTATCTGTGTCAATAGCTTTCTTTAAATCAATAAAAGTTATAAATATATTCTTATTTACATTCAGCCTTCTTTCGCCAGTACTCTTAAAACCAGAATTGCTTTTCTTGTATCAATTCTTTGTCTAAAATCGAATTGATGTTTATTGAGTTGCTCTTCAATTTTCTTCCTTATTCTGTTTTTTATGATGATGATGATTAGAAGTATTTTGGATGCATGTGTTAAGAGACTTATTGTTCTATAATTCTTGTATTCTGTGGAATTTCTATTTTTAGGAATTAGTACAATTTAACTTTTGGTAAAGTCTTTCAGAATGTTGCTATACCTATATATTTTCCCAATTATTTCAAATTGCTTGCACTCTGTGTCTTTTCCAACGTTTTTTATTATTCTGCCGTGATGTCGTTTGGTTCTGGTGCTTTACCCTTCTTCTGTTTACTTAATGCTTTAACGAACTCAATTTGTATTATGTTTGTCCCTATGTCTTTATTGTGTGTCTCTATTCTATTTTTCATAATCATGTCATTCTATTTTATTGATCCATCATACAGGTCTTCTATATATTCTTTCCATCTCTTCACTATTTTACTTTTATCCAGCATGAATAGTCCATTCTTATCTTAACAATTCTACTTCTTAACTTCGGTACTCTTGATAATCTTTTAATTATTTCGTATGCTTTATCCATTCTATTTGTTGTCATATTTGCTTTATTGTTTTCACATATTGCATCCATTCATTTCTCCTTTTCTTCTTTGCACTTTTGGGTAATACGGTTTTTTATTGTTAAAACTCTACATCTCATTATCAGTGTTCCTTAGTTTATTTCGGTATTTTATTAAATCCATTATTTTATTCGTTATCCATGGCTTCCTTGAATTTAGTTTCTCAGATCCAATTGATTTCCCAGCAGATTGTCAAATATTGTTAACCAATTCTTCCCACAAAAAGTTAGTACCAGCTGTTGTCACTTCATTATGAACTATGTTATGGAAATCCAACCTTGAGTCTTCATTTTTAAGTTTCTCTACAGCCCATATTTTACGTTTATGTCGTTTTGTAATTCTCTTACGTATTATTCTATATTTGGCCATCACTAGATTGAGATCGCTATCAATTTCCAATCCAGGAAAACTGGTTATTATTTGGTTCCGGAAAGAGCTATTGGTTAAGATATAGTTAATTTGGTAACACCTAGTATCTTCTAGTGCTACCCATGTGTAGCGTCTTTGGAGTCTCTATGGAGTCATACATTTTTTCGATTTCATCGTCTTCACTATTCGATGTTGGGTAGTATACCTGGATAACTATTATGTTTACTGGGGGCATTTAATTTTTATTAGCAGTAATTTGTCATTCACGTGATAGGTGTTTTTTACTCGTTGACCCCATTCTTTGTTTAATAAGATTCTAACTCTGTTTTTCCCTTGTTTTCTTCATTATGTATCATTTTAAAATCATTGCTCCAGAAATCTCCATTATCACCCTATCTAGTTTTGCACACTCCTAAAATGTATCAAGTTGTTTTAATTCCATTTGTTGTTTGAGTTCTTCAAATCTTCCCGATTTTAATAACATTCTTATGTTCCATGTTCCTATTTTAGTTGGAGTAATTTTGTTTATAATTTTAAATAATGTCTTGTCTTTGGTTATGGGTATGGCATGGATTTTGCTGGCTGACGACCTGGGAAGCCATGCATTGTCTTTCCCTGCTAGACTCCGGGTTCCAATCCCATTGTCTTGTTCTCTATTATTCCTATGTTTAACCTTCATTGCTTCATTACTGTGAGAATTAATGCAGTAGTTTACCATTGCCTTCTGCATCGCAGTTACACCTCTTATTTCTAAGAGGTATAGATAAATCTCTACTTGATACAAACAATACCGCTCCCCATTGCTTGGTCCATTTTGATCGCCTCTTATGACGGGCATAGACTACCTATAAATTAGATTTGCAATAAGAATGTTTTCTAAAGCTAAATTTCTTACTATAATTAAACAAATATATTTTTAAATTAAAAAATACTTTTAATAACTTCACAATACTATTTTTTATTATAGTTTGATGTATCATTATTTGTTGCTTTATTTACTATATTTATATAAATATGTATTTCTATTAATGATATTATTGTTATTCATATTAAATAAACTTAAATATTTGTATTTATTACCATAGTATGCATATTTTGATATACTATTTTGATAAAAAATAATTAAAAAGAAATATGAAATTGATTTATATTAATGTTTTGTCAGGTATGAATGCTGCTGTTCGTGCTGTTGTTCGTATGGCTATATACCTTGGTTGCAAAGTGTTTTTCATTAGAGAGGGTTATCAAGGTATGGTTGATGGTGGGGAAAACATAGAAGAAGCCAACTGGTCTTCTGTATCATCTATAATACATAAGGTGTGTTGAATATTCTACAAAATCTATACATAACTAATAGGAGGTATGTATATATTATTAAATTTATAAATAATATAATATATGCCTGTGTTTTTATAAATATGTATGTATTGATCTGTGTAGTGTATTTTCAATGAACTACATGTTCTGCATTTTTATGAAGCTATTGTATTATGTATATATATTATATATGTATTACCTATTTACAAAACTTGTCCTAAAAGGACACAATTACAATTTTTACAAAAATAATCATTGTCTAGAAAAAATACGCTTTACATAGTAATAAAAAGACCAAGGAATTCTTGTTCACATAAATGTTTTACAAATATTATAGTTTAATATTGAAATTATTAAACATTAATTATAAAGAAATATATATTGTACTATTCTGCATTTGTTTGGTAAAGTATCATTTTGAGAAAAACATGATTTTGTATCATTATATTATTATTATTAAAAAAATTTTATCTAATATATTTTTAATCAGTTTTATAATGTTTTTTAAAAAGCTAATTAATTTTTAACCTATATATATATATGTGTGTGTATTTATATATCATCCAAAAATCATTATTCAGTTTTTATATATATATATCACTTTTCAGTTATTCTTAATAAAGCAACATTTAATGTTGACATTTTAAATTGTCTTCACTTCATTTATGTAGTTATATTTCAGAGTTAGACTATCTGTACCTTATCTCAGTTTCATAAATTTGAGTTTTGAATATTATAATTTTAATCTCCATAATATGCACTAAAAATCAAACTTTTATTGTATGATATATTTGATCTATTTAATATTAATTTTTTTAAAACTATTTTTGACCTTCAAATACCCTTAATCTAGTAAAATAATGAAAGGTCTTATTACATATATGTATTTATTATTAATCGCAATATGTTATATATATTTAAATTTAGGGTGGTACAGTAATTGGTTCAGCTCGATGTATGGATTTCAAAGAACGTGAAGGGCGGTTAAAGGCTGCTTGCAACCTTGTAAAACGTGGTATTACAAATTTGGTGGTTATTGGAGGTGATGGTTCTTTGACGGGAGCCAACCTATTTAGACAAGAATGGTCCAGTCTCTTAGATGAGCTTTTGCAGACATCACAAATTAATAAGACAGAACGTGAAAAATATGCACACTTGAATATTGTTGGAATGGTTGGTTCTATTGATAATGATTTTTGCGGCACTGACATGACAATTGGTACTGATTCTGCATTACATCGTATCATGGATGCAATTGATGCTATTGTCTCGACGGCCTATTCACATCAAAGAACATTTATTATGGAAGTAATGGGACGTCATTGCGGGTATGTTTGTTAATTCTAATTATTAAAAATATTAATTTTATAAGAAAATGTAAAAAATTCCAAGATATCAGGTGATTCCATGACCTTAATTAAAATTTGCTAATTTATTTATCTAATACAAAGGAATTTCAAGGAATCTTATAATTTTTTCCATTGGTATGTTAGGAATTATATTATTGGAAAAAGCAATCCTTGGAATTTCTTACTTGTGTAACATTTGGTTATTCGCTTATTTAAATTAACTGTAGGCATTAAAAAAAAATTAATAGAAAATATTCCGCAGACAATGTTACTTTGTTTAACCATTTTAATTTTTTAAAAGTGTAACTCAAACTATATAGGCATGTGATTAAACATGGTAATATGATAATTGCTGCAAATGATGAATTATTAAGAAAAGTCATTATTACTTAATCATAGACAATTAGTTTCTTGTGTTATCTTTAGGCATATAGTCATAAACTATTGCTACATAATTAGTATGGTTATGCTGTTATTGTAAAATGCTGTAATATGTAAATATTTTTATTTATAATTAATTTGAAATTATTCATACAGAGGTACACAGATACAATATTATACTACCTAGCAGGCGCGTATCCAAAACATTTTTATTGGGGGGAGGGGGGTTCAATAAATTTAAATGACCAAAGATCTAAACTGTGTAATAAACAAAAAAAAAAAGAGGCCACTGTTATATTATAATGATTGTTAACAAATATTATCAAAGTACATTTTATTGTATATATTTTACATTTGTATTTTTTTGTTATCATCAAATTTAAAAACTACACTATACTATAAAATAAACTTAAAACATTTTTAACTCAAAATTTAAACATTATTATATGTACAATATTATATGTACATTGTATTATAAATACAATGGCCAGACAGCAGATTGTTCGATTTAAAGTAGTGTTTTACCTTATTACACTTTACAATACTAAATTAATTTTTCTTTTTTTTCTTAGCCATTTGATTCAACACTTCTTCAAGGTAGCTAATCCAATTAAACAGTTTTCTGATATGGTATTTCTGAGATAGGTTCTTAAACGTCGCAATGTCAAAAATGACCTTTCTGCAGTAGCTGTTGTGATTAGTAAAGTTGTCACGATTTTTAAGTTTATAGATATTTGGAAAGTCATTTTAATTACAATTATTTAGCAGCTCTGATACATTTGATGGAATTTTAGAGATATTTCATAGAGTTGTCCACCATAATTATATGTATACATCATAATAATTTATATTTATATTAAGTTCTGCAATTACTACTAAAGAAGAAAAAGATGGTAATAATTGTGGATATTTTTGTACTAAATATGTTATGTCATTTTCAAAAGTATTTTTACTTTTTACATTTTCTGGAATATCTTTTTCTTTCATTGGAAACAAAATATTAAAGCTCTCCAGCAATGTTTTATGTTTTAATAAACGATCACTTATCATTAATATAAAATTATTCAAGTATGGAATAAATATTGTCATTCGATAATATTCCTCAATCAAGTTACAGAAATATTATCTCCATGATGTTTTCTAACACGACGAGGCAAAATTATATTAATATTGGAGTTCTAACAAAATGTTTCTACTTTTTCAAATAATACTTTAAATTCTTTTTTTACATTTTTTCTCATTTGTTATAGAACATTTATGGAATTATCAGCCATATTAATAACATTAGATAAATCAAATTCAATTGTTTGTAAAAGTTTACCTAGCAGTAAACTAACAGCAAATACTGTTGATAGTATGTATATAGTAATCTGGAACTCAAAGTTATTAATGACAAATTGAAATTGGTTTGTTAATGAAGATGTAGTTTTATCGGTCCAAGTACTTATTTTTTCTAAAGCATCAATCACAGTATCTTGTAATTCTAGGTAAATTATTGTCATGACGCTGAACTCAACGTGTTGGACATAATTTTTTTAATTTTATATGAGATGAAGTAGGTACAATATTTTGAATAGATGTAGTTTAAATATTTTGTCTTTTTGGCAAGTTGAAAAAATTATAAATTAACTCAATACTTCCTAATCAATTCCTTATTGAAGTATATAGTGAAGAATTAGCGAAATTTATACTGTGAGATGTGCAATGTACATATATTGCTAATGGACATTTTTCTTGGACATAAACGTGAGCATCATGAAATATATCACTCATTAAGGCTGTCTTGGATAACCATATAGTTATAATCTATTCTAATCAAATCAAGCAAAGTTAACAGAGTGCTAGCAAGGCCTTTTACTGTGACATCAATTAATGGATCTTATTACTATCATTTGTAGGTCTGGTTGATAGTTTTTTCCCACCTGTAAAAAAAGAATTAATTTTTCTACTTGTTTTTTGAGAATTTTCCTATAATAATAATAATAATAATAATAAAAGTATTTTAAATGTACTAAAAGTATTTAAATACTCAAATATTTTACAACACTGCATTTATGTTACAAATTAACAGGGTTTTTAATTTAACTTTTTATACATTGTTGTATATTTATTATATAAATATAATTGATATATTTCGTCAATTGATAATGGTTAAAACGATTAACTATTATAATTACCTAGTTGATTAAATTTATCTGTGATAGCTTTGTAAGATATTTTAATTTTTGGACATTTTGATTTATTATGTTTTATAAATAACCAATCAGATTTATCTTTATTGATTTCATTCAATTAATTTTGCAGTTTTAAAATTTAGACAATTTAAAAAAAGGAGAACTTAATTAGTATATTTATATAAATATACAGTATATTTTTATGTTACTATTTTAACAGGTATTATCTTATATATTTGTGTATGTGTGTAAACGTATAATTATTAAAATTACGATTTAATATGTATGTTAAGTTTTACTTATTAACAGAGCTCGAATTGGGAGAGGAGAGGATACAAGGGAACGGAGCTCCTCTACTACATTTAAATAGAATTAGCGTCCTTTACTATAATTTTCAAAGGAACGCGGGGTAGTACTTATAACCTATATACCTGGAGACCTTAGATAAAAAATCATGAAAAAATTGTATATTTGATATCATTTTTAATATTTTTATTATTATTAATACATTATTGATATATCAAGTACCTACTTAATAATGGGAATTTATTTTCTTGTATATCACTTATCACAGAATATTATTCATATATTATTTGATAATTATTTTTAGATTTACCAATAAATATACTATAAAACTGTATATCTTTGGCAGCATAAATTTTCGATAAATAACCAATTTGCAAACCATTTTGAAAATTATATTTTATTAGTGATCATCATGAGCTGATATATCCCTGTATAGCGTGAAGACATTATAATTTTTTTATAAGTTGTGATTGCATATTATCATATAATTGATTATTATTCTTACTATTTAATTGGCTTTATTAGTTGTTCATTTACATAAAATGTTGTAAAATACTCTTCTTTTAAAAATTGTATAGAGAAATTTTTTTAATGCCCCTCACAATTTTGTGATGTAGAATATTTTATTTGGAACGCTATTTTTAAATTTCCATTTAAGCTCCACCACTTTATATTTTCCAATTCGAGTACTACTTATTAATCATCATATTATTATCAAATTCGTATATTTCTAATTATAGGTATTTGAGAATATTATTTAAAAACAATGGAACTTTTTGGTATCCTAATTCCTAATTCAATATATTAGTTTTTGTTATTGAAAACGTACATGGAAAAAAGAGTAGGGGAAAATTAAATATTTTCATTATCATTTCATTTTCTTTGAAATCTAATTTATAATGTAGTCTATTTTAATTCAAATTAAATACACCAAGGTTTTGTTTGAAATTCAAATGGTATTATTTTAACAATTAAGATTTTAGTGTGATAAATATACATTAATAATGAATTATGATAAATAAATATTAAAGCTTAAAAATTACATAAACATGTT
Source organism: Schlechtendalia chinensis (assembly GCA_019022885.1). Classification (NCBI taxonomy): domain Eukaryota; kingdom Metazoa; phylum Arthropoda; class Insecta; order Hemiptera; family Aphididae; genus Schlechtendalia; species Schlechtendalia chinensis. The sequence goes on from CM032339.1 coordinate 29,656,607, forward strand.
TTTTTGTGGTGTAATTTTATTGAATTACATGTTTAATAAAATGCTTTGATTGTTTAATGTTTTAACATATTTTAATTTCATTGTAAATGTTATACAATACTAAGACTGATTGTATTCAGGAAATATTCAATTTTTTTAATATGATAAGAACAATTTTACATTTAATTTTAAATAAATTAAAAATATATTGAATGTCATCCAGTTTCTATCTAAAGTATTATGATATAAAGTAATAAATAATTTGAATAGTCATAGAATCACCTAAATTAGGACTTATTTTGTATTAAAGATATTTAAAACTGACCAATATAATAGGGAAATCAAATTGTAGCTAAGTTAATTAAGTTTAAGATGGACTCTCCATAAAATTGACATTTTTTATAAAATGAAAAATTTGCCAGTTACAAAATTCAATTTTATTATTACTTTTAATAAATGGAATTTTTTTTAAGTTTCAAAAAGACTATTTGTACCAGTGGCGTATTAATTACGGGTGATGTGGATGATATATATATTTCTCAAAGACTTATAATTAGTTTTAATACATTAATTTTATTAAATGATTTAATTTTTTAAAAAACTGGAATCATTTTAGAAATTTGATTGTAATAATATTTATTGATTACATTTAATTTTTAATCAAAATTAAATACATTAATTTTAAATAAAAGTAATTTAATTGTCAAGTTAATATGTGATAATATATTTATTATTTAGTATTTATAAGAACATGGCTTATCCCAAGAATTTTTCAGGCCTTCACATCATTTAAAATATCCTTTGATAAAGAAATACTTCTATGTATAATTGTAACTACAAATAAATTGTGACTGTAAACTTGTAACCATTGATGATGCAATGTTTTTATGGATAGTTATTAAAATAGTGATCTAAATTATTATCCATAGTTCCTATTGTTATTGTTTATTTAAATAAATTATTTGTATATTGGTTACAATTTTATGTCAATACCTTTAAAATAATGTGTAATTGACCTTTTAATAATAATAATTTTTAATTTTTAATAATTATAATAATTTTTAATCAAATGACAAAAGCCAATTGATATGATTATAAAATAATCTCAAAGCTCGAAAATTGATTTTCAAGTATGAAAATAGGTCTTCCATCTAGACGCATTATGTTTAATTATACATTAAAATAAAGTCTAAGTATAAGTTTTTTTTATAAATATGGTAAAATTGTTTAATTTATCCTTTTTGATATTAAATATTTTATACCATTCCCCAAAAAAATCATAAATACGTCACTGAGTGATATATATACTATATAATAGTATATATAATATGATATACTAATATTCATTTAAAATATTAAATCATACGTAATTGACTTAGCTTTGGATTTCAATCATGTTTCATTTTTTTTTCTATAACTATAGAATTTCGAATTACGTAATCATTTTTTAAATTACTTCCGGGTATATTTCTTTTTATAACAAAATAAAAGTGATATTGAAGTGTTCTTGTTTCAAGTTTAATAACGCTGCTGTTGCATATAAAGGTACCTTGCACTTGTCACAGCCCTCACTAGTGAAGCTGACTACGTGTTTATACCAGAGATGCCTCCACCACTTGATTGGCCGACCAAACTTTGCACCAAATTAGAGCAGGCAAGAATTATATTATAAAAAAAAAAACAAATAAATTCATTACCTACCTGACCTTCATAACACCTTTTCAAACATATCTTTACCAACACATACATCAATATATTAACAACCGCTCGCACATTAATAAAGCATGATGTTTCCGTTGATTTTTTTCTACCTTAACGCTAGCACTTAACTATTTGTATTTTACCTTAATGGTTTGTTCTTGCTTCATTGTAGATAAGGTCATAGGATGTTCACCATGTGACTTCATTAAACAAGCTAGGGAAACATGTCGGATTTTGTTTGTGGCCATGTTTTGGGATGCAATGTATTAATAACAAAATATATATTTATTTTTATTTATTCAATAATCTAAATATACAAATATTTATACTATTTAGGTTATATTGTAAGTGTAAATGTATTTCAATAAACACGTGACTATGACACTCATACACACATTCTTATACAATGTACATGTGTGTGTATGTTTGTTTGAGTAAATAAAGTATGAGCTATAATAATTAATAACTATAATGTTTTATTACAAAGTAATATTGAATTGGTATATTAGAAATATGCAGTGGTAGTGTGCTATATTAAATAAATGTGCAGGTATTTAGCTTTGGTTACGGCATTGGCGTCAGAAGCCGATTTTGTGTTCATTCCAGAATGGCCACCTCATCAAGATTGGGCGTCAAAAATGTGTAAAAAATTGTTACAGGCAAGGCTGACTTATGTTTTACAGCATTAAAATATGATGCATGAATGTATTAGTCTATCAGTGTGTTATGTTTATACATCGCAAAATATTGATGTTGTACAATGCAGACTTTACTTCATTTTAATGTGTACCTACCTAGTTACAATTCCGGTAAAACTATTGGTATCGAGGAAGTTGTACAAGTTGTGTTACATGAAGATTTTGAATGATCATTTTAAAAAAAAATCTCTTAAAAAGAAATCTACTTTTTGGTTTTAATGATTACATAATTTAATTATGGTTAAATAAAGTTAAAAATACTCAAAGGTCCCAAGATTTAAAATGTTTTAATAATTTAAAGTGTTTAACTAAATTGTTTTGATTGTTATTTATTTATATAAAGTGTTGTATAATATTTATTAATTTTAAAATTATTTTGAAAATTGTAAAATAATATAAATAATTATTTGAAAAGAATTTTATCGTAAAGTCATCATGCTCCTTAGTAATTATAATTTGTTTTATTATAAATTATTATATCTTTGAGTAGATTTCATTTGTGAAGATGAATTATAAATTGTAAATTATTAATAATGGCTTATTTTTTTGATTGGTTAGTTATAGTTTTTAATTATATTTGATATGTTTAAGTTACAATAATTTTTTTTCAATAATCGTTATTTTTATTACTGAAATTAATATTTTTTTTTAGTATTTAATTACTATTTAATGGTATTATTTTCTTTTGGAGCCAATATTTCAAAATATAATGCTTATTATATTTTTAACGTGCTGAATTAACTACTATGGTATTTGAAAATTAGATTAGGTGTACATTGTCTTAAAAGTTGAAAGATATTTTAAAATGAACATATTGAGTTAAATGTAAAAATCATTTTTATGAGTGGCTTGAAATTGATTTTAGCACATTTTTATCAGTAGTATTTATTTTACTTACTGTGGAATGAATAGTTTTACTTTAATAACGTATTTTTTTATTCTTATAGTTACAATATTAATATGTATTTATGTGTATATATATATATTAAAATTAATTTTATTATTGCTGTATGTAAGTTAAAAAATAATGTATTTCCTACATTAGATAAAGTCGTTTTAAGGTTACGGAGACCTAACATTTTATATATTTTTCAAAATATTTTAGTTTGCTTGTAACAGCATTGATAAAAAAAATAATGTCAATTAATTTGATTAATAATATTTTTGGGTATAAACAATAAATTTGTGATGTGCATATTAATGAATACATTTTGTTAAATGACTTGAAAACAGTTTAAAGTTAAAATAATTATTAAACATTATTATAAAATTTTCAAAAATTTATGTATAATAAATTTAATTGTAGCATAAGCTTGTTTAATTGTGTTTTGGATTGTGTCTTACCCTATTACTTTGATATATTTTCATTAGTTTAATGACTGAAAACAATTTATTACATTATAGTATACATGGATTTTGATCTCAATATATTTTATATTATTGTTATTCATTGTTGTAAATTATTACTTAAGAGATTTTTATGTTATAAAATAGATAAGTTGTGCTTTGTAGTCTGTAGTTTGTTTTAAAAATGATTGATGTAGTCATTTATTTATATAACTATACAAAAAAGAAATTGTTATACTTTTAATTTTGCTGATGGTTGCTTACTGAGTAGGTACACGGTGGATGAAAATATTTTTAAAAATTTTGCTAATGAGCTTTTGGAATAATGCCAGCTTTGATATCGTTTTTTGAAACGATTAATACTTTTTTAATTAATTTTTTTTAGGAACGGACAGCTGGCCAAAGATTGAATATTATCATTGTATCCGAAGGTGCTATTGATCGTGAGGGCCAACCGATTACAGCTGAGATGGTTAAACAAGTGGTAGTTGAAAATTTGAAGCAAGATACTCGAATCACAGTATTGGGACATGTTCAGAGAGGAGGTGCTCCTTCAGCTTTTGATCGAGTTTTGGTAAATAATACTTACTATCATTAAATTATAATTGATTTTTAATTTGTTTACATTATAAAATTTGATGTGGTAATACATATCACCTTCACTCAGTGGTGGCTCATATAATGGTGTATAAGAGCATATACACCAATTTAAATTTCAGTAAATAAGCGGTATTAAGTATATTCTAAATAATCAAATTAAAATATTTTCCATAAAATTTGATACTATTGTCTACTATTAAATAATTTAGTTTCTTTATTAATTTATAATATATTTAATGTATAGTTGTATAGAAAGTTCTCCGTTATTCATAGTATTACCCTCAGTGGTAGTCATATTATATTATGAATGATAAGGTGCGGGCGACCAATGGACTGGCGCACACTTGAAATGTTACTCATTAGCACATGAGCCTATTAGATTCCATTTCTACTCCACTAAAAAAATATTGTATACATTTTATTAGTTTTGGTACACAGATCGTTCGTGCACTGATTATAACATAGCTTATGGGCTAATAGTAGATAATTATCTATAAGTGATAGTGATTTTATTAACAATGAAGGGATAGTGTTATTGGCTTTTATTTTAGTATTCCATAATCTATGGTACCAATTACCTACTTGTATACATGGTTATACAATTATTAAAATATTATACTTTTGGAAAACAATTATGTAACTTAGTGATTCTGTTTTGAGATTTAAAATTTTGTATGTATTACATTTATTGTTTCACCAGCTATTTAATCCATAAGTTACCATTGCTTTCCACTATACAATGCTTGTGTCTTATATACAACTTTTTGAGAAAGCAGTTTTTTGTGACAACAGTAATTATAATAAAATTGATTTTCAAACAGAATTTCATCATTAATATAATAAAACTTCATGAAATCACCTTTACTTCTAGACAATTGTTTTATTATAATTTAAGTAATTTTTTTTTGATCTAGGAATTCGGAATTGCTTACACTTTTGATTTATAATTTACAAATGCATTTATGAATATTATATTATGTTACATTAATTAAAAATATATTTTATATTATATTATATGTACATTATACATTTTCAGGGGTGCAGAATGGGCGCTGAAGCTGTGATGGCCTTGATGGAAGCTACTCCGGAAACTGAAGCTTGTGTTATGTCATTAGACGGTAATCAGGCCGTCCGTTTACCATTAATGGAATGTGTTGAAAAAACGAAAGCTGTAGCCAAAGCAATGGCTGACAAACAATGGGAATTAGCTGTTCAGTTGAGGGGAAGGTATAAACAAACTGAATTTGTCATTCATTTTAGTAATATAGAGATTATTTTTTTATATGAATAAATTAGAATTATAGTCGTAAAAAATATAATAGACAAAATATATAATGCTTATAAATGTAATATTGAACTTATTTAATTAGATCATCAATACACATTTCTGCTTTCATTAAAAGAAAAATATCTGTATCCCGGAGGTAAAGGACACCATGTCACAAAATAATAATTTTACAGGAAGTCAAAGTCAAGTCCACATGGTGTTCTTTACCTCTAAAGAAAATGGACATGGTTTTAGTTTTAATCTCCTTATTTCCGTTACTTTTGGTAACTGGACATAGTGCCCTATACCATTATATAGAGCGAAAAATGTACAAGGACATGAAGCTAAATAATGGTGTCCTTTACTTCCGGGGTACATATATATACATGGATATTATGTGAACTTTGTAAAATCACTTATAAAACATAATTTTTTTTTAATTTTCTGATTTATATAAACTTTGGGGAACTGAATGAACATACATTTTTTATGAAAAACCAGTATGTAACTGGTGTTACACAAAAGTTCATTCTTAATGTTAGTTATAATTTATTAATTATTATTAATACCTTTTATTGTTATTTATAGGAGTTTTGCGAGAAACTTAGAAACTTATAAAATGTTGACCCGTTTAAAGCCCCCTCGTTCAGCATTTGATGAAATGGGACGTGGACTGGTAAGTTGATCATTTTAATTATGAGATTTTTCCTTATATAAATTCCCATTATTCTTTTTATTAATCTATAAAATGTTTATAATTGTTTTCCATGAATTCTTACCCTTAGAGCCTAAATCGAGTAAGTAAATTAATTTTGCACTTTGTTTTGCAAAAATTGTTGCAAAAAATAAAAACTAGATAAATCACACTAAAAAATTATTGTTTTTATATACAGCAAGACACGCTGTGGGGTCAGGTAAGATGTCTAGTGGTTGAATAATGGCATTTCAATATTATAATGCTTATAAATGTGTGATTTAAAATTGAAACATATTTCTGATAAAAACAATAATAATTTTATTACAGACATTTATGAAATCGATACGTTTTATTTTTATATAATGATTTCATTAGATTTTACTATTTTTTTGAGTGTATTTTTGATTGGACTTAATGAAGATTCCTTCTAAGGAGAATTTTATGTAGTTTTTGTTGTATAGGTTGAATAAACAGTTGAAAACTGCATGTTTATAATTTTGAACCAATAAAACATATTACAGGAAGGTTACACTCTTGCAGTAATGCACATTGGAGCTCCTGCATGCGGTATGAATTCTGCTGTACGTTCATTTGTACGAAATTGTATATATAGAGGTGATACAGTTTACGGTATTCATGATGGTGTTGAAGGTTTAGTAGCGGGAAATGTAAGTATTTTTTTTTTTTAATTTTGGCTAAAGTATAACATTTATTTTCATTATTGAATATTTTTTAGATTCAAGTAATGCAATGGTCAGACGTAACTGGCTGGGTTGGTCAAGGTGGTGCTATGTTGGGTACAAAACGTACCCTCCCTGAGAAACGAATGCCTGAAATCGCTGCAAGGCTCAAGGAGTTTAATATTCAAGCACTTTTGATTATTGGAGGTTTTGAGGTTGATAATATTTTATACACATTAAATGTAAAGAATAGTCTGTACTTATATTTTGATTATTTCAGGCATATCAAGCTGGAGTTCAGTTGGTTACGAATCGTAAACAATATCCGGAGTTCTGCATACCAATGGTCATAATACCGTCAACTATTAGTAATAATGTACCTGGTACAGAATTTTCATTGGGTTGTGATACTGCTCTTAATGAAATTACTGAGGTTTGTGATTTTATTAATATTTTAGGAAGAAACCATTTATTACAAAATAATTGTAAAAAAAAGTAATTTGTATTTATGCCTCGTATTTATCAAAATTTTACAATCATTTACATATTTTTATTTGGCTTTAGATTTGTGATAGGATTAGACAGTCTGCTCAAGGTACTAAGCGACGTGTATTTGTTATTGAAACTATGGGCGGATACTGTGGATATTTAGCTACCGTTGCTGGTTTAGCTGGTGGTGCTGATGCAGCTTATATATACGAAGAGAAATTTACCATAAAAGATTTGCAAAATGATGTATACCACATGGCATCAAAAATGGCCGAAGGTGTTCAACGTGGTTTGATATTAAGGTTAATCAAAGAATATTATAAAAATTGTGTATTGTGGTTTCATAATATGAGGGTTATATTTTTCTTTTTAGAAATGAAAAATGCAGCGAAAATTATAATACAGACTTTATATTTAGACTTTATACTGAAGAAGGAAAAGGACTGTTCAGCACTCGTATGAACGTTTTAGGTAATGTTTGGTACCATAAAATAGTTTCAAACATAATAAAAATATTGTAATTTTAGAGTAAATTGTTTTTTTAGGTCATATGCAACAAGGTGGTTCACCTACTCCATTTGATCGTAATATGGGTACCAAGCAAGCAGCAAAATGTGTCGAATGGTTAGTAGAAAAATTGAGAGAATCTACTAGGCCAGACGGAACTATTTATACGGATAATCCAGATACAGCTGCAATGATGGGCGTTATAAGACGGCAATATCGTTTTACACCTTTAACTGATTTAGTACCTGCTACTAATATCGAGTGAGTGCATATTATGACTTATATTGTTTTATATTTATATATTCATCATAAATTGTTTCATAAAATATTCATTACTTTGAAGAGATCACTAAGGATCAAAATCAATACATTGTTTGAAGGCTAAACCATTTGTGGAATGTTAAAATATTATTTTTTCTGGATACAATATCAATTTACATATTTTTATTGAACTCATTATCTTATTTACAGACAACGTATACCTAAGATTCAATGGTGGTTGAAATTGAGACCACTTTTACGTATACTCGCTAAACACGATAGTGCTTATGAAGAGGAAGGCATGTACATAACCGTTGAAGAAGGTCTTGAAGCTGATACACTTTTAGCCTAAAAAAAAAACGACATATTCACTGAATGTTTTCATGTAAACTTTAATTATTTTTGTCTGAAGAGTTCAAGTAATAACAGTAATAACAATAATAATATAAAAAATTATACATTTAAAATGAAATGAAAATAATAAGAAGAAAACAAACATAATTCATACTTAGACATTAGTAAACACTCTAGTCATCAAGTGTAAAGTAGGTAATAATTATATTGTCAACAAATTATTTACCAATTTTAATTATTGTAATGATGTTTTGTGATATGAGTTTAGATTGTTTTTAGACAAATATTTGTGTTTATCAGTATCTACTGTTTAGTTTCAATATTTATACACCACTATTATATTATATATAACCAATGAATTTGTTGTTATTAGAGTAATTATTAATTAGTTTTCAACCATTTCTTATTATATAAAAATATCTTAATAGCTATTGTTAAGTGTAAAAGATGTTTAACCATTCTAGATTAAAATTTTTTTTTGTTTTAGTAAAAATAGTCTTATAAATTGGGCAATTATTTAAATGTCAAACTATTATTGTTCAAATACATTTTAAAGTAAAATAAAAACTCATTGAATATAGAATATATTATATAATGCAATAAGTAATAATAATAAAACATTTTAACCTATCCAAATGTCCTATAAAAACTAATAATAAGCTAAATGCTTATTTTAAAATAAGTTTTAAACACTGTTAAATTAAACAGTGTAAAACAATCTATAATCGGTTTTAAAATTGTTGACAAATAATTTATAATATCTGTATGCTAAATTATCCTATTGTAATTAACAATTTGAGTTATTAGAAAAAGTAGTAAAAAATTATTTGTATTTTCATGTATTGTTACAAACTATAAATTACACCTATAAATTAAGTATAATATGTAACATAACACGATTAAAACAAAAAAAAAAACCAAAATATAAATTTATATTTAAAGACTACAAGAAAAATTATACTTGTATTTATTACTTATTTTACATTCTAATGATTTTTGATCGATAAAAGACTTATAGAAATAAGTCACAGTAGTGAAAGTATACTTGATGTCTGTCGTTCAAACACCAGATAAACAAGTACAATTGTTACTTAATATTATTGTTGGTTTTTTATTTTTTTAGTTTAGTTAATCATCACCTTTATCATATCTCTATATTCACATGTGTAATGTTTGTAAAAAAAAAGGTTAAACATATTTAAAATACAACACAGTGAAATTTAACCTGTTTGAATTTAACAAAATACAATTATTGAAACAATTAAAACTTTTATTTGACATGTTAAATTATTAATGAAAGGATTGAAGGTATTGGAACTGAAAAAGAACGAATAATATTTTCACCTCAAAATTTAGGTTAGGTTTTCAGTTCCGGTTTCTAAAAAGACTAAATAGTCTGGGTGAATAGGGGTTAGGTTTCGGTTCCAGTCCTACTATCAACACGTATATAATGTATTTCGATCTGTTCTATAACTGGCAGGCTTATTAAATGCTGAAAAGACGTTACTGGTGTAAGTATAGACTTTGATTTTGAGTACATTGTATTTTCATCAATGACCAAGTATATGTCATATTGTCATGCACGTAGGAATTTTGTTTCTATAGACTATAGTTTATAAGTGCAACCTCTGTGTTTGATAGGTATACAACATTTTCAGTAGTTTAAAATTTGAAAAATATATAAAACTTGATTTTGAAAAATTTGAAGAATAATTTACATATATCATTAAACTAGGTTAGGAGTAATGTTGTATAAGCTAATTTAAGTATTATACATATTGCTAATGTTGAATTTTTCTAATTTTTATAAATTGTTTATTAAGCATAAAATATAACATCTAACAACATTAACAATCATCTGAGATTAACATTTTAATAAGTACAATAATTTTACTTGAAACAATAAGTCATTTAGTCTTTTAAAAGATCAGTTTAACTTAAAACAAAAAACTTAAAACTATATTTACAAAAAAATATATTACAAAGTCAAGAGTCAATTAATAATGGGTTATAAGTAGGGCTCGGATGTTTATGAAATTGCATATTTTTTTCTATTTGTCTAATTTAATGCTGACTTAGATACAAATTTGATTCATGTTCTACTGAATCAAATAATACTATTTTTATTTTACATATTTTTGCATATTTTATGGTTTTATATTTTAAATGTATATTTTAGGATTTTAAGAATATAAATGCATATTTCAGTACATTTTCTATCTTTTTTAAGAACAATTGAAATTAACGAACTATTTAAAGCAACTATAAAATTAATTTCACAATGTTTATTTTTTTCATTGGTGTATAACTACAGTCAACCACATATTAACGTAAAATATAAATGTAATACACTTATATATATCATTTACCTACCCGTATAATATTTTTATATTGTGTTTTTCCCAAATACTTTTAGATAACGTAGTAATAGTATAATTTTGTATGTATGTTCTTCACTCCATGGGTGTGGCGACGACGTATTAGTACGACTTTAATTAATCGCCGTTGTTTTCGTATGGGTCGTGACGATTATAGTATTTGTCCGCGGTTAGCTTTATTTTAATTTAAAAATGCCGAAATCTAAATCATCAAGTTCAATTCGTCTTCAAAGTTTTTTAAACGAGTTCGGAAATATTTTTTCTACAGATGGATTGGTTTTATATTGCAAGGTGTGTGAAACTAAAGTCGGAAGTGAATGTCGTTTTACTGTCGAGCAACATTTAAAGACAGCTAAACATATTCGTATAGCTGATCGACAGAAACAAACTCAGTCACAACATCTAATTTCCAACGTGGTCGGTAAAAAATTATCATTTTACATGGATATGTGCAAAGCGTTTCTAGGAGCCAATATTCCTTTCCACAAAGTAAATAATACAATATTTCGTAATTTTTTAACAAAATATACAGGTAAAGATATACCAGACTAGTCGACTTTACGCAAAAATTATTTAACCGATTGTTATGAAGAAACAATAAAAAATATTCGGAACAATGTAATTGACAAAAAAATATTTGTTTCTATAGATGAAACAACAGTTTGCGAAGGCCGCTATGTCACAAATTATTGGTATTATTGACAAAAATAAACCGGGTAAACTGTTTTTATTGACCTCCGAAGAGTTGGATAAAATAAATTAGTAAATAAGTAAAATTTTTGATCAATCTATGTTTCTTTTATGGCCTGAAGACATTCGTCACAATAATGTTCTTTTATTTGTCACTGATGCCGCCCCATATATGGTTAAAGCTGCCAAATCGTTAAAAGCACTATATTCGAAAATGATTCATGTCACGTGTCTTGCACATGCACATCATAGAGCAGCGGAAACAATTCGTGGAAAATTAAATAATGTAGATGGACTTGTGTCAAATGTTAAAAAAGTGTTTTTGAAAGCACCATCTCGTTTAGAGATTTTTAAAAAAGAAGCTCCTGGTATTTCTCTTCCTCCGGTTCCTATAACAACCCGTTGGGGAACGTGGTTAGAGGCAGCAATTTATTACTCTGATAGTTTTACAAGTATACAAAACATATTTTCTAAATTAAACCCAGATGACGCAGTTTCAATCGAAAAAAGTATTAGCATTATGTAATAAAAAATTTATACAAAAATTTATTTTCCGATAACAGACGCAGTTACAAGTTTGATCAAATTAAAAAAAAACTATTGTATCACAGTGCAACGCTTTAATTAATATATAATATTTAAAAAATAATAAATAAAAATGTATTAATATTAATTAATATTTTTGTGCATATTTCTGTGTTATTTTAGAAAAAAATGCATGTTTTATGATTTTAAGTGCATATTTTGATTGCATATTTGGTAATTTTTTAGTGCATAAATGCATACATATTATATTAATTTTAAGTGCATAAACAGCCGAGCCCTAGTTATAAGTATATTGCTACTCATAGGTATACCATTAATGCTCTTTATGCTATTATTATTATTGATGTATTTTTTGGAAATATATTAATAATAGTAGTTTAATACATGAAAGGTTTAATAAATTCATATTATGCTATTGCTATTATGTTCGATAGATAGATAAGATGCTCTACAATACACAACAAACTGTCTTTCGATGTATTTCCAATTTTATTTTTTTTTGTATAATATTCTTTCGCCGTGGCCCGGGGTGCGATCGCACTTTAGCATCTCGGGCCAGTCCGCAACTGGTTTTACCTATATTAGCATATTATCTATAAAACCTATAAAATAAGTTGAATAATTCATACGCGTTTACATTATTTCCTTACTATATTAGCTATACAATAGAATATAAATTTATATTACTAAAATATTCGAGTATAGTTTTGGAATTTAAAAATAAAACAAATATACAATTTTCCGATTTATAGACTTACAAACCAACTTAATTTTATTACAATAAGATAATAGATGGAAATATTAGATTTGACATTGATTTTTTTTACTTACTTATTTGTTTAAATCATTAGGTTTGAAATTAAGTATATTTAAGTCCAACGACTCCACTATGAAACTTTGAAGAAATGTATGGTATTTTTGTTTCCAAAGTTTATTTGGAACATATGAAGAAAAAAATTTACAGTAATGCAATTTCTATGAAATCACCTAAATTTATATTAAAAATCTAAGTGCGCTATTAATCTTCAAAAAGTATAAATATTCTTTTAATGTTTATACGTTTAATTTTGTTTAAACTCTCCAAAACATAACTTATGCACAATTAAAATAGCTGAAAATGTTTTCGTTTATTGTGTTAACGATATTGACATACCTGATTTGGTTATTGATACACATTTCGCGTATGATTATTTTTTCAATTTAAAACATATTCATATAAACATTATTATTATATTTCGTAGTTAATTATTTATTATTATTGTACTCATATATACATAAAGCCTAATTATTAATTAATTAATTAGTAATTAATATTATATGTCATGCAGTGGCGTAGATATGATTTTTTTCTAGGGGGGTTTTTCAAAGGAAATTTTAAAAATTAGAATATTATTGAATAAATGAAATTTTTAATAAATAAATAGTAAATATTTTATAATAATTATTTATATTTACAATAAATGTATTTATGAATATTAAATTTTAGCTTCGTGTGCACAAAATCAATGAAATGATATTTCAAAATTTTAATAGAAAAGAACAAGCTTTTTTAGATTGCTGGGGTGGTGTAAACCCCTTACACCCCCCCCCCCCTCGTATCTACGCCACTGACGACATTCAAAATTGTCAACATACATGATAAATCCGTATATATATATACACACACATACACACACAAGGTGTCCAGGAAGGTTTAGTGCAGTTTAGTAAAGTAAAATAAATAAAAAATAAAAAATGTTCAAAAAAGTTTTGTTTTTATTTTCAATCTACAACCGTTGGAAAATGATGTTATCTAAATGGCGTCCTTTCTAAATCGCTCCTGGCATTCTTCTAATCTTGTGCGAAGATTTCTCAGTACACGTTGATACAGGCGCGGATCCAAGGGGGGGGCCAAGGGGCGATCGCCCCCCCCGTAGACTCTTGTTAAATTTTTTTATTAGTATCGTTTTATAATTCTAACTCTTATCTATGATACTATAGAAAGACAATTTAAAATGAAGTTGTAGCTATGGGATTTTTCGGTGTATCGCAAACGTTTTGGAAAATATTTTATTAATCGATGCGACAAAATGAGGATTAAAGTTGTTTTGATTAAGATGGCCCCCCCCCGTAAATAAGTTCTGGATCCGCGCCTGCGTTGATACAAAGCCTGAGATATCGATGTTATTTCTGCTGTGATATTCTGTTTTAATTGAGTTAATGGCCTCTGCTTATTTGTGTGCACCTGCTCTTTAAAGGCGCATCGTGTAACCGTTTACAACGGGTTTGTGAACATAACTAGGACGTCGTAATTAGGAGTGTCGAACGCCGAACGAGCCGATTGCAAATCGTTCGCACGAATCCATTTCCGTCGGATTTTTCGACGAACTTCAAGCGAACTTAGTACAAGTTTGGACCGTGTCGTTGAAGGTTTGCCAGTACTTTGGTCAGATTTAACTATTATTATTTACTGCAGTACTACTGTATTATAGTATTAAAATCACTTTTTACAAGTTATATTATTATTATGGAGTGGTCAAAGGAGGAAACTATTCCTTTGATTGATGTTTACAAAAGTAAACCGTTATTATGGCACTCTAAACATGGAGCATGGAGAAAAATAGCTGCTGCTGTGGCGGAGAAGTCTGTCGAAGACTATAAAAAGAAGGTGGTGCGCTTGTAGGCTTTTTTCCGTCCGAAGAAATCAAAAGTAAAGAACAAAAACACAGGAAAAGGCAAGTTTTTTAAAAATATTTAAAAATAATTTACAATTATAAAATAAGTATATAAGATAGTCCTGATCGGAAGACATCACGGTAGATACTGATGCTACTGTTCAATATATATATTTATACACTTTGTATGGTGTATACCCCGTCGCCACTAATTGGTTTCGACCGCTTTGAACCATCAACGTTATCGGCAAACTATTTCGGTGTTCGAGAAATTTCGACCGCGACCGCCGCCTGTGCAGTGCGCGGCCAGAACGTACGACCAGTACTATCCATTTTGTCAACTAACCTGTCGTCTTGTTCGAGTGGCCTATCGACTTAATGCACGTATGTTTCAATGGATTTTGTATGTATTTACTATTTTGTATTTAAGTGTGTACCGATTATTATTGTATCAGATTAATAATTGGGCGTTCATACTTAAGCTTTTGTTTTCTAAATTTTGTAAAAGACAATTGTTTTGTTTTCTTTTGCTAATATAACTTGTAGTGGCAATTGGCCCTTCGGTTTGTTACATATTTAGAGTCGTGTATTTTTTCCTAAGTCTTCCCATCTTGTTGGTGGTTGTGCCCGTGACGGAGCACAACAATATTCCTTCCGATTACTAGTTCGCTACATAATTGCGCACACGTAGTAAACGCACAAGTAGGTAAATGCACGATACAGTCTCGAAGTCTCTGGGCGAGACGTGGATAAGTATTCGCGACAGCTACAGTCGGACGTTCGATTTTGGTTCGACTTTCCCCATAGTTCGCGGCGAGTGGTTCATCAGTGTATACACCACAATGACGAATATTTCAAGAACGGTTCGCGAGAGATTCGACTCGTTAGTACAGTGGCGGTCAAATGATTTAGTCATGTCAGGGGGGATAAGGTTGATTTTTCTACATGAACTTTGATTATTGAAAACATAAGTAATAATTTAAGGATATAAGATCATTTTATTAAATAATTTTATTATTATTAAATTATTAAATCTATATTTTTTTTGCTAATTCATCCAATACTTCATCCTAACCTAACTTGCGAACGCAGTGGGGAGGCTAATCCCTCATGAAATTTAGGAAGCTATATAAAATATGTACGTAATTTTTAATTATTTTACATGAAAGTAATACGAACATTTATTAACGTACGTCTCCTTAGCCTCCCCCCCCCATTTAATTTTTTCTAATTTTTTGTTTACAGATATTTAGTACGTAATACGTATGAATTTGTACGACCAAATATTTGGAATTTGTACGTCCCGCTTATCCGGAAAAACAAATTTTTTATTTAAAGGGGCGTCTCCCTAGCACTAAAAATTAATTTTTCTCAATTATTAATATGAATTTGTACGTCGGATCTTAAAATTCTCGTCAAACCTCTTACCCTTCAAAATCTGATTTTGGTATACAGCGTTTCCCTATCCTCTAACGCGTGTAGTATATATAATTGCATAATCAAGATATATTTTATGTTCATCTCCATTTTAATATGTATATACATATTCATTTATTTATTCCTTACTAAACTCCGTGAAATCTATTTTGATGAATAAGTTAATAATTAATTTAAGTAAATAAAGTAGGTACTTACAAAAAAAATGTTTTGTTAAAAATTTATTTTAATTATTTTGCTTGGTAAGTTAATTTTTGATTTTAACTATTTAAATTTTTTATTAAAATAAAATTAATTTTTTAATTTTAATTAATTAATTTTTTTACTTTTCTAATTATTTTATTTTTATTATATTGGTTTTTCTCGGTAAGCGGGTAGCGTACCAATTTCAAATTTGGTCATACAAATTCATACTAATTGCGTACTAAATATCTGTAAAAAAAAAATTGGAAAAAATTAAATGAAGGGTGGAATCTTAAATCTAGGGAAACGTATGTTATTTATTATTATTTACGTATTAACTATTAACGTTAGAAATTTTGAATTTTCGGAAATATTTGTTATCTGTTATTTAATATATAATACTTTATATACAATACATTTATTCCATTACGGATACCAGGGGCGGACTGGCAGGGCGGGTAAGAGGCCATATCCGCCCAGGCCCTTTAGACATTTTGTACTTGGGCCTTAAGCTATTTATTTTATTATGGCCTATTGGCTTACACAAAATAATATACCTAATAGAAAAATTATTACGATATTGTAAACGATTTTTAACACTAGTATTTGTTATCTTTCACATATCACACCGTAATCGTTGCCAAATGTCGATAACCGAAATCGAAAAATCAAAATTTTTGTGAATTATTTCACACTTTTTAGTTCATTTTTTTCGAAGTCGGTTTTATTTTGATCCAATAATATTTTTTATGTGATACATTATCAAGTTATTTATTTTATCAAGTCGCTTGTTTGTATTAATTACGTTAGTTTAAGGCCTCCTAAAAACTTACCCACCTGGGCCTTCAGAGTCTCAGTCCACCCCTGACGGATACCGTATTTAATCGTTGTTTAGTCATTGCGATTTACGACATAATATACATTTGAATTATTGAACTGTGTATTATTTAATCATTATATTTTCAACTATTGTGGATTATACACATTTGGAAAGTTTTATTAAAATGAGTTCTAATTAGATTTTAAAGTTTTTAAATTGAAAAATACAATCACCGTTTTAACGACTTTAAATTCTGATCCTGATGAATCATCCGTGGGTAGTTTACCAATTAAAAAGCAAAAACTTGATGAGTCACAATTAATTGCAAATTATAATGTGAGTTTTATCCATTAATTTTATAATATCAAAATTCTACCAGAAGGAGTGTTTCGATCGTCATTTTTCGATTTTCTCAAAAGTGCCTAGAAAAAACTGCATAGAAATATTTAAGGAAGTTATAAATTTTTTTTGCATATCCAATAAAGCAGGTCAGGTTTTAAAGAACCATATAATATCATCATACGTGAGTGCAAAATAGACACGGCTTCTTAAATTCTGTGAAACACGTTGGGTAGAGAACTTAGATTCTCAGTATATGTATATGAATATATTTGTTCATCATTGGAGGATTTGGATGAAAAAAATATTACCTTTGATAGAGTAAAACCTCACACCCTGCTAGATAATATAGAAATATAATAACTAAGTGAAAATCATGGTTGTGAAACAGCTGCAGCTGTAAGTTGGCAGTTAATTGTTTCTATCATCACAAAAAATAGTTGATACCAAAATTTGTGAATAGTATTATCAGATTATTGTAAAAAAAAAATATCTACATTAATATAATTTTTTATTATTATTAATAAATAGGTAATAAACGGCATACTGTTAAAACTAATACATAATAACTAGGCTTAGGAACTTGTAGCTCTAAAAAACATTAAAATATGCATGCAAATATGCTCCAAAAAATGTCTAAATATGCATTAAAATATGCACTCAAATTTGAAAAAAAAATTGTTTACTGAATAATTTTACTTTATTATACTTAAATTATTTTAATATTTAATTATAATTATAATATGATATTGTTTTAATTTTGATTAGTAGTAAAAGAACTTGATTTTTATCTTTTTGTATTATATTTCATTCATATCAAAGTCATCAGATCTTAAAATTGAAACAAAAGAATATAATCAATATATAATAATTAGAGTGATTTACTTAATCTCAATCATATTTTTACTTCTAAAATAACACTGCACAATGAGATATTTTTTGATGTTTTCAAATCTACGGTGATTACTCGAAAATAAATTCTTGTATACCGAAAAACTTCGTTCAACGGATGAAATTGGAGCATAATTAAAATATACAAGATCATTGCTTGTTAAATCCTCAGTTTATTCATATCTTTAACTTCACCACTTAGAATTTTTGAAATTTTCAATAAAGCATTGTAACCAGGATTTTTAGTTAAAACGTCATTTAATTTATTTTAAATTATTTTGCCTTTTACACATTGTAAATCACCGACTTTTATTTTCGCGTCTTCAACAACTTTTAGTGAATCAGACAATTTAATTCCGTTGCTTTCCAGCCGTTTTATGAATTCTGGTAAAAATCCGAAATTTAATATGATAAATGTTAAATTACACGGGAGATTATTTTTATCCAAATACTTTTTAGCAGTTTCAATTGAAATGGCATTATCATTGTCAAAAGTTTATATAACTGATCAAATATTTCCCAAATGTTCACAATAATACAAAGTAGCATTTATCCAAGTTCCCCATCTTGTTAAAATGGGTTCTGGTGGTAATGGAATTTAGTTATTTGTTAAATATAAAAATGTTCTTACACGTAAAGGTGATTTTCGAAATACTTTTTAACCGAGGATACTATCTTGTCTACATCTGAAAATTCGCCACAAATTTTTTCAACAACTTTATGAAATGCATGTGCATTATAGAGTATAGTTTTTGAATAAAGAGTTTGAATAGCACTACTCGCCTTGACCATATACGGGGCTGCGTCACTTATAAACAGTAAAAAATTGTCGTGTTGAACCCCTTCAGGCCACAATATTCCAATAGCTTTATCAAATAATTTAAATATTGTAGAGTGGTTAGTCTTCTCTAATTCCTCTGA